>JAJQXH010000020.1:3425000-3495000 GCA_022343465.1 Oscheius sp. G VE-2021
CCCTTTTTGCTCCAGATTTGATCAAAACCAGAAAGAGGGGAGAGTTGGCGCTTGGGGAAAGTAAGGAACAGCTTTTTGGTAGCCTTAGGCCGCTTGGAACCGCTTATGGTAGCCTCAGGTCGCTTTTCACAGTTTTTCTTAGCTCCAATCCGCGTTTTGTCGTTTTTGTCGCCTCGGGCCGCTTGAAGCAGCTTTTGGTAGCCGTATGCCGCTTGGAACCGCTTTGGAGCCTCAGGCCGCTTTTAACCGCTTTTGGCAGCCTTAGGTCGCTTGAAGCCGCTTTGTAGCTTTATGCCGCTATTAACCGCTTTTCTTAGCCTCAGGCCGCTTTTAACTGCTTTTTATAACCTCAGGCCGCTTGGCTCCGCTTTTGGTAGGCTCAGGCCAATTTTAACAGCTTTTGAAGCCTCAAGCCGCTTTTCACCGCTTTTAGTGGCCTTAAGCCGCTTTTCACCGCTTTTGGTAGCCTTAAACCGCTTTTAACCGCTTTTAATAGCCTCAGGCCGTATTGAACCGCCTTTTCTAACCTAAGGCAGCTTTACAACCGCCTTTGGTAGCCTCAGGCCGCTTTTAACCACTGTAGCCGCAGGCCGCTTTGAACTGTCGTTAGTAGCTTTAGGCCGCTTTTAACCGCTTTTGGTAACCTCAGGCCGCTTTCAACCGCTTTTGGAAGCCTCAGAAAAAAACCTTTGAGAGATAGCGTATGTGCAGAGTTCCCGTGCGTAAATGTCAAAGAATGATGGATGAGTGTGGCCTTGGCAAGCGGAGGTCAGCTTTACACCACAAAAAATTACACTAACAAAAAGAGGGTTTTGTAAAGGAAGACTCTCTCTTTATAAAAAAAAGTTAGAATATTTAATACATACAGATTGTTTAGTAAAATATTTATAGAAAATTTAATATGGACACAAATCAAAGGAGGGAGACAAGAGAAAAAGAGGAGGATCAGTTACAACCGCGGTGACAGCTGCAGGTCGGCAGATGAGGACAAGGAGCATCCTGGCTCTAACAATGGGCGGGAGGAACGTTTTTTCGAAGAACGATCATTCTGCAAACATATAAAGGCAAACAGGGCATGTGGTCGATGGTTATAGTTGATACGGATCTGTCTTCACCTTGCATAAAAGCCCTTTAAGGAAGCAAATGACCTTAACTGCGCTAGCGCTTAAAGATCCGTAAGGAATCAAATTGACCATAGCTGCGTAAGCGTAAGGAATCAAATTGACCTTAACTGCACTAACGAATTTAAAGACTTAAAATGACCTTAATTGTCCTAGCAAATCTTCTTATGGAAACAAATTGGTCTTAACTGCGTTAGAGCATAAAAGCTTAGCTGCAGTAGGGCCTTAACATCCTTTAAAATCAAGTAACCTTGTGATTAGTCTTGGTAGAGCAGAAAGGGGGGTTGCAATTTCGTAAAGGAATCTAAATGACCTTAACTGCCTTTATGCCTAAAGATGGTTAAGGAAACAAAATGACCTTAGCTGCGGAAGCGCTTAAAATCTATTTTAGGGGTCAACATTACCTTGACTGTCTTACGATAGCACTTGTGCTTAAAGAATCAAATTGACATTAGATGCGTTAGCGCTTTAAGATAGCTAAGGAATCAAGTTGAAATTAACTATGCAAGTGCCTAAAAGTTTTTTTAAAGAATAGAACGACCTTAACTGCATTAGTGCTTAAAGATTCTTTTTTAAAGAAACCAATTTGACCTTTCTTGCGTCGGCGCTTATTTATGAAACACAGTTGACACAGCTTTAGCACTAGAAATCAATTTAGATAATCAATTTAACCTTAGATAAATAAGCGTTTAGAAGCTGTTGAAGGTATCAAATTGACCTTAGCTGCGTTAGCACTTTAATGCTGATTAAGGAACCAAATTGACCTTAACTGCAGCAGTATACATAAGGTGTTATTATTAAAATAACGTAAGGCCTGTTGTATTTTAACTGACCGATAACGCCATTTTTTCATGTTTATCCCAGTATATTCTTCACATTCGCATATGTGAAGGTCCAATTTAAAAAGCATTCCCACGTATTTCGCGTGCGTTAGAAAATACTTCACTTTTTGAATATTTCGCTTTCTCTCCGCTTTTCTTCGGGCTGAAAAATGGGCTTGTTGAACAGCCACATTAAAACATTGATTTTAAAGATAACATTTTAATTTTATTTAAAGATAAATTAATGAAAAAATATTTGTTTTTATATTTTCGGAATATCAAGTGTCTTTTTTGTTCTCTGGCCTAGGTGGCAAATATGGGCTGCGCTCGATAATCTCCCTGTTCCATGTGACCGCTTGTCGTGTTGTGAATTGATAACGCCACTGTTTCACGCAAACATCGGTTGCCTTCCTATACTCTTTTTATTTATGTTTTTTTTTATTTAAAACAAGTTTTTAAAATTATTTTTAAGTAAAAGATTTTTTCAGAAAAAAGTAGGCAATGTTTTTCATGACGGAAGGAGCGGAGGATGGGCAGCCGGCCCTAATGAAACTGCATGAGAACCCATTTGCTAAACATATTGAGCATCCGGGAAGATTGGAGACAATTGAGGATGTGGCGAAGGAGGTAGGGAAATAGAGAGAGAGAGAGAGAGAGAGAGAGAGAGAGAATTTTCAGCTCAACCTCGAATGGCTCCCCGACAACACCAAAGCCACCGAAGAGCAATTAATGTACGCCCACACAAAGAAGTACATAGATATCATGGCTACGACCGAAAACCTTACCGTAACCCAAAAAGTTAAATCTTTCTATTAAAAAAACAATTATAGATCGATGAACTTGCAAAGTTCCCTGAAGTCTACGGATTCGAAGACATCTATGTGAACAACTATACTTACCAGGCTTCTTTGAAATCGGCTGGTTGTGGAATTCAAACGGTGGAGAAGGTGTTAGAAACAGGGTTAGTTTTAGTGCTCACTAACTCACGTACGTACACACGCACACAGATACACGTACATTCTAGACACGTTCACTTAAACGCACATACACACACTTTCATTTAAACAAACACCTACTTGCGTACACTTGCACACACTCACGTTCACAAACTCACTGGCACACACTCACTTGTTCATATTAACGTTCACACTCACACACGCACATTCACGTTCATACATACTCACTGACTCACTCTCTGACTCACTCACTCACTGTCTTTGTCTCTCTATTCACGTTCTTCCAGAAAAATCGGATTTGCCGGCCTCCGCCCACCCGGTCACCACGCGGGTCCTTCAGAAGCCTCCGGTTTCTGCTACTTCAATAATGTCGCCATCGCCGCGAAACATGTACTTTTTAAAACTTTTTGGAAACATACCTCCACTGTTTTAGCTAGTAAACACTCATCCCGAAATCGAGAGGGTCCTCATTGTCGACTGGGATGTCCATTGTGGCCAAGGAACCCAGGATTGCATAGCTGGAGATGACAGAATCAAGTTGATCAATATCTTCCGCCATGAGCAGGGAGCCTTCTGGCCCTACTGGAAGCCTGGTGGCATCAAGCCAATTGATGAGAAGTGTAGGTCAAAGTCAGAAAATCTTATCAAAGGGGTAATTTAGACAGGAATACGGTAAATGTGCCGCTGAATTCGGTGGGATTCGGTAATTGGGACTATCTGACGATTATGCAACTGATTGCATACCCTTTGATTAGGGATTGGAAGCCTCAGTTTATTCTGGTTAGCTGTGGATTTGATGCGGCTTACGGTAGGTTAGAGAGAGAGAGAGACGCAGAGGGATAGGGTTAGAGACGTAGAGGGACAGGGTTAGAGAAGCAGAGGGCCAGGGGTAGAGACGCAGAGGGACAGGGTTAGAGAGAGAGAGAGAGAGAGAGAGAGAGAGAGAGAGAGAAACAGAAAGAGATACCCATTCCAGGAGACCCAGAAGGAGACATGACTGTGACCCCTCTTGGCTTTGCCCATATGGCTCGAACCCTCTCCACTCTCTCTATCCCTTTCTCTCTCTTCTTCGAAGGAGGTTACTTCCTCCCCATAGTAAAGGACAGTTTCCGCTATGTCTCCAAAGCCTGCTCTAACCAGGAGCAACTGCCTAGGATTGCGAATCAGGTAAGTTTCTTAGAGAGAGAGAGAGAAAGAGAGAGAGAGAGAGAGAACGAGAGAGAACGAGAGAGAACGAGAGAGAACGAGAGAGAACGAGAGAAAGAAAGAAAGAGAGACAGAGACAGAGAGACAGAGAGAGAGGGAGACAGAGACAGAGAGAAAGAGAGAGAGAGAAAGAGAAAGAGAGACAGAGACAGAGAGACAGAGACAGAGACAGAGAGAGAGATGGAGAAGACTAAATTCTGTTTTAGACATTACATCCTGAACTGGCTGCTATTATTCACAGGGTCCATGAGGCTTTTAGAGAAGAGTTTCCTCACTTTGAGGCTCTTTTCAAGCTTGTTGAAGGGTTTAAGGAGCTGCCGGCGGTAAGTCTCTACCTCTCTCTCTTGCTCGCTTTTCTCTGCCTCTCTAACCCTCTCCCTCTGCGTCTCTAACCCTGTTCCTCTGCGTCTCTGTTTTTTCAACTTCTCTCTCTCCCTCTCTCTCTCTCTCTCTCGCTCTCTCGCTCTCTCGCGCGCTCTCTCTCTCTCTCTCTCTCTCTCTAAACCCTCCTTCTAGTTGGCTGAAATCGATAAATTCATCGGCAGACAACCCGACGTAGCTGAAAAAGATCCTTGTGTCATTCGCACCGAAGCCGTAGGTTTATTCAACTTTACCCTCTCAAAAGAAGGAATTTAGCTTATTGCCAAGTTGAACCAAGAAGTGGAACAAATCAACATTCGAGAAAATCCTCCATCTGAAGTCAGAAATGGAGGAGATAGTCTGCTGAAAGATCCCAAGGTTTAAATTTTCAGTGAAGTGTCAAGTTAAAGAATGATTTTTCAGAAAGTTTCGATTGAGATCCAACCGAATGAACCCATTGGAATAGAAGAGACAGATGAAGTTTTGAAGATCAAGATTCCTGATGCAGCGATGGAGACAGTTGTAACCAGCATGGTGAGATATTAGTTTTCGGAAAAAGCGGCCTTAGGTTGTCTTCTTTTGGTCAATAGCGGCCTTTGGTTGTCTCCCTTTTGTCAAAAGCGGCCTGAGGCTATATTCTTTCTGTCAAATGTGGCCGCCTTAGGTTGTCTTCTTTCTGCCCAAAGCGGCCTGAGGCTATTTTCGTTACGTCAAAAGCGGCCTAAGGCTGTTTTTTTCTTCCTTTCAAAAGCGGCCCGAGGTCTTCTTTCTGTAAAAAAAAACGACCTGACGTTGCATTTTTTCTTCCCAAAGCGGCCTGAGGCTGTTTCCTTTCTGTCAAAAGCGGCCTCATGTTGTTTCCTTTTTGCCCAAAGCGGCCTGAGGTTGTCTTCCTTCTGTCAAAAGCGGCCTGAGGTTGTCTCTTTCTGCCCAAAGCGGCCTTTGGTTGTCTTTTTCTGCCCAATGCGGCCTGAGTTTGTCTTCTTTATATAAAAAGCGGCCTAAGATTGTCTCCTTTCTGCCCAAAGCGGCCTGAGGTTGTCTTTTTTCGGTCAAAAGCGGCCTGAGGTTGCCTTATTTTTTGTCAAAAGCGGCCTTAGGTTGTCTACCTTATGTAAAAAGCGGCCTGAGGTTGTCTCATTTCAGCCCAAAGCGGCCTGCGGCTAGCTGCTTTGTAACAAAAGCGGCCTGAGGTTACCTTCTTTCTGTCAAAAGAGGCCAAAGATATTTTCGTTAGGTCAAAAGCGTCCTGAGGTTGCCTTATTTCTGTAAAAAGCGGCCAGAGATTGTCCTTTTTGTATCAAAAGCGGCCTGAGGCTGTCTCCTTTCTGCCCAAAGCGGCCTGAGGCTAAATTCTTTATGTCAAAAGCGGCCTCAGGTTGTCTTCCTTCTTTCAAAAGCGGCCTGAGGCTGTCTCCTTTCAGCCCAAAGCGGCCTGCGGCTAGCTGCTTTGTAGTAAAATCTGTCTGAAGTTGCCTTATTTGTGTCAGAAGCGGCCTGAGGTTATCTGATTTGAGTAATAACGGCAATATTCAAATTTTCAGCTTCTCCTTCCCCTGAACCCCAGCTGTGTCCCTCCTTCGACTTCAAAAGCCCCTCCTTCGGATTCTCAGATCGCCCTCCTTGCCACATTCCTCCAATCTCACCGCAGCCACCCAGCCCTTGCCCACATCCCCATCATCCACCTCTGTGCCCCTAAGAACTGATTCTATTTTTTAAAAATTAATTTTATAATAAAATTAATTTTGTAAAATTAATTAAATAATAAAATAAAATGATTGATTTATTAGTATCAAAAGAGGTGTATGTACATCAATAACGCCCTCAGGGCATGGGAAATTAGTTTTTTTAAGAAAACTATTTTTAGAAAAAAGAATTAGAATATTAAAACTAGAAAAGGGAGATAGGACGGCCAGCGGTTGGTGAGAGAAGGAGAAATGCAGGGAATAAATAAGATCGGGGGGATTGTAAGCTCGGAATATGACAATTAGAATGAGGTAGAGGGCTCCAGGCCGGAAGAAGGACTGGACGAGAGGTTGCGGCATTGGGGACAGAACCACTTGCCCTTGGGAGTGGTCGTCATGCCGATGCACTCGTAGTGGAACCATTGGATGGAACACTGAAAAGAGGGGGGTTTTAATTATTTAAAAAGTTAAATCATTTTTTAAAAATGTTCTTTTTTCAATTTTGATTTTTTTTAGAAAAAAAAAAATTAATTTAGTGGGTTTATTTAAACGAATAGACTCGTAATGTGGGATAAAACCGTTGGATAAAACACTGAAAATATGAAGTTTTAATTGTTAATTCAAAAAAAAATTATTTTTTAAAAATAGGATTTTTTATATTTACTTTGTTTAAAAAAATTGTTTTAATACGTTTATTTTAACTACAAAAAAGAAAATTAATAGGATTTTTTTTTGAAAAAAAATATTTTTATTGTTTTCTTTTTTAAATAGGAAAATAGATTATTAGGGTTTTTGAATTTTTTAAGCACAAATATAATTTAAATATTTATTTTGTATTTTTTAAAAGCAAGGGGAAAAAAGAAAAGGATTTTAATTTGTTTTTTAAAGTTTAAATTATGCGGTTTTTTCATTGAAAATAAAGGTTTTTCATTCATTTTTTTAAATTTAAAAAATTATTAATTTAATTTAAATAAAAAGTTTAGAGGATTTATTTAAATTCGCAGTGGAACCATTTTAAATGGCTCTAAAAAATTATTTTATCTTTTTTAAAAGGAAAAATAGAACAATAGGTGAAAAAATTAATTTAAAAAGGTTAATTTAAAGATTTATTTTTTAAAATTTAACTTTTTTTAAAAATTATTATTATCATTTTTGTTTTTTCGAAGGGGAATTGAAAAAGTTTCATTAGAAAGGATTTTAAAAAATAAGTGTCATTTGAATTTTTCCTATAGTGGGAAAATTAAATTACTAGAATATTGAAAAATCATATATCCTAAATTAGTTATATTGAAATTGAAAATTCAATTTAATCATGATTTTAGGGACTTCATTTATAAGCCAAGCCTCAGGCCGCTTTTTGGCAACCAAAGGGGACTTGGAACTCACCCCCTCGTTGTCGCAGCAGACCATCTCCCCGTAGCTGGCCTCTCCACAGAAGCACCAGGACTTCTGTGCATCGTCCGAGTCCTCTCCGTCCGATCCGACTGCCTCTTCCTCCGTCTGCTGAGGAGCAGAAGGCTGGCGTCTCTGTCGCTGCACGGCCTCGGAGAACATCTCCTGCACGCGGGAGGTGAATTTACGGGGACGGCCGTGACGACTCTCGGCGCCGACGAAGTTCGGCATGGAGGGGGAGGTGAGGTGGCCAGAGAGGGGATTCTGAAATAGGAGGGGTTAGAGAGAGAGAGAGAGAGAGAGAGAGAGAGAGGGAGAGAGAGAGGGAGAGAGAGACACTTACAGATAGCATAGAAGAGTTGGGCGAGTGGGTGTCGACAGTAGAGGAGGTCCAGCCTGAAGAATGAAAAAATTAGGGAATTTCAGAATTTCGCGGCATTTCAGCGGCCTTAGGCTACCAAGAGCGGTTCCAAGCGGCCTGAGGTTACAAAAAGCGGTTCCAAGCGGCCTGAGGTTAACAAAAGCGGTTCAAGCTGCCTGAGGCTGCCAGACGCGGTTCCAAGCGGCTTGAGGCTGCCAGAAGCGGTTCCAAGCGGCCTAAGGCTGCCAAAAGCGGTTCCAAGCGGCCTAAGGCTGCCAAAAGCGGTTCAAGCGGCCAGAGGACATCCAAAAGCTGTAAGAAGCGACCTGAGGCTACCAAGGCGGTTCCAAGCGGTATGAGGCTTTGAAGAGCGGTTCAAGCGGCATGAGCCTATTAAAAGCGGTTCCAGCGGCCTTAGGCTGCCGAAAAGCGGTTCCCAGCGGCCTGAGGCTACCAAGCGGTCTGAGGTTCTTCAAAAAACGGATTTAAGCGGCCTGAGGCTACCAAATAGCGGATTTTCAAACTCACTCTTCTCAGATATGGCCGGCGACAGATTGAGCCCGTTGAGAGAGGCCGGGACGGAGAGGGTGCTCTTCAGCGAAGGAATCGATGGTCGTTTCTAAATTATAATTTTATTTTTAATCGATTTTCATTATTTTTGATAGATTTATTTAATAAAAAGGACCTTTTTTAAATCAGTTTTATAAATAAAAACGATGAAAAATCGATTTTATGATTTTTATTCCAATGATCAATCAATGATTCTTTTGCTGATTTTCACCTATTTTCGATTGATTTTCGCTTAGTTTTAATCAATTTCATAAATAAAAATGACATTTTAAATCAATTTTAATAATAATAAAAAAATCAATTTTCTCACCCTTCCAGGCCCGGGTGAGTCCAGATGGAGGCTCTTCCTGCCCCTTCCACTGCCATTCATCGAAGCGGACAACATGGGCATCAGAGGAGACAGCAGTTCTTCATCCGTCATCCCCAAATCCACCGAGGAGAGGTTGAATTCACTGTAGACCCTGGAATTAGCATTTAGGGTTTGAATACCGTAATCTTAAGGTACCGTAAACTTGGGGAACTTATATCCTTAAAATATTAAGGCAAAATCTACAACTTGTATAAATTTTGCAACTTGTATAAATTTTGTTATAAACGTTTTTATAATTATTTTTAAAAGACTTAATTTTACTGAGTTTAATGTTTTCCGTTTGGTTTTCCCCTTCAAAATCTTGTTTTTACATAAATGCATAAATGCAAATTTAAAAAAAAATTAAAATTAAATTGTTCTGATGTATGTTTTACAAATAATAACGTTTTATTTTTCAAAATAATTTATTTCTAAAGAAATTTTTAACAGTAAAATTTAATTTTTTTACATTAATTAAAATGTTTAAAAAATTAATTTTTAAAAAATAGCTATTTATATTTTTGAAGGGCTGTATTTTACAACCGTTAGACAAAATTAAAAAAAAATTATTTTTGTTTAAAAAAAATACCATAAAAATTTGAAGCTTTTGAAAATTCCAATTTTAAAAGTGCAAAATAACAATTTTAAAACCTTTTAGGACCGAATACCGTAATTTTTAGGCTCTTAAGGCTTTAAGGTCCTTAAACCTTAGGGTCGTTAAGGTTCGTAAGCCGTACTTTGGAATCTTGGCGAGAGGTTCTCCACTCTGACTGCCGTTTTCACTCGGCTGCCGGCGTTTTCTGTCCTTTCTGGCGGCGATGACGGACTCCACGTAGTCGGAGAAGCCTAAAACTAGAATATAGCCTGTGAAATTAGAATATAATCCAAAAAAGTGCGAAAAAACTAACGTTTTTCGATGATTTCGGTGATTCCGGGGTTATCGGCCTCCAGTTCGTACTTGAAATGGGTCTTTTCCTTGTCCAGGTGTTGGATGTATCTGAAAATGAGGAGTGAGAGCGGCCTGAGGTTGGCAGAAGCTGTTCCGAGCGGCCTGAGGTTCTTCAAAAACGGATTAAAGCGGCCTTAGGTTATCAAACGCGGTTCAAGCGGCCTAAGGCTACCAAAAGCGGGAAAAGCGGCCTGAGGCTGCCAAAAGCGGTTCCAAGCGGCCTTAGGTTTCCAACAGCGGTTACAAGTGGCCTGAGGCTACCAGAAGCAATTTTAGGCGGCCTGAGGCTATCAAAAGCGGTTCCAAGCGGCCTGAGGCTGCCTAGAGCGGTAATAAGTGGCCTGAGGCTTCCATAAGCCGCAAGTGTGTATGTGTAACCGGTGAGCCTGTGAAAATTCACGCACTTCTCGATGATCGTCTGAATCCGCTCGGCCATCGCGACCTTCTCCTCCGACATTGATCTCAGCTTGGAGAATTCCTGAAAATCATTGTTTTTTTTAATATTTTAATTAAAAAACCCAATTTTAAAAAATTATTTAAAATAATTTTTTTAAATATTAATTTTTATTTATTTTTTAAAAATTTAAATTTATTTTTTAATAAATAAAAAAATACAAACCTGTTGGAGAAAGAGAAACCTGGCCTGTTTGTCCTCTTCGCTCAGATGACCGCCGGTTCCGAAGAATTCGTCAATGTTCTTTTTCGTCTGGTCCAGGCCGGCTGAAAATTGGAAACTTAGTTTATAAAAACCTTTTAAAATATTTAAATTTAAATTAAAAATTACTTTTGTTTAAAAAATTAACTAAAAAGCTTGAATAATGCAATTGTAGTTTGTACTTTGAACTTTCCAAAACAAACCTTCGACTTCGCTGTCGATTCTCCTCATTTCCGAGAACCGGTCCCTCAGTTCTGACGGGAGCTCCTCGAGCACTGAAAAATGGGTTTGAATCACCGTTTAATGCTTCCCAGTCTAATTTGCATAATGCACTCATATATTTGCATATAACACCCTTAAAAGTACTTTTTATTGTCATTTTAAGCCCAAAAAACACGCCCTACGGTGATTTAGAACTGTACGCGTCAAAAATTGGTTTGAAATAAAGATAATTCAGTTTTAATTGTCTAAAAAATAGGTCTTCAAGCGAAAATAATCGACATTTAATGTTATCGATTGATTTACAAGGACGAAAAAATTATAATTTTTTAAAGCCATGAAAGATTTTTAATAGATCGGAATGATCTCGAACAATATTATATCGACCCCGAAATTACCATTATTTCATTTGAAATAAACATTCTTGAATATATTCTTGAATATAAACATTTTTCAAAGAATTATAGTCCTGACGCGAAATACTATATCGATTGATTTTCCTGATTTTTATAGGGTTAAGGATCAAATGGGTCCCGAAGCGAAAGTTATGGGGTTGCGGTTATTTAGTGATTAAAATTTTAAAAGAATCGTAAAATTGGGTCCCGCCACGATAAAAAAAATCGATGAACGGTTTCGAAATGCAATTTAAACAATACCAATCGAATTTTTTCTTCAGCTGTAAATCGATAGGGTGATCAAACCCGAATCGAAATCTTCACTGTATCGATTGATTTTCACGTTAAAATGCAAATTTAGATTATTTCTGGGTCTCGTAGCGAACGATATCCACAATATCAATCGATTGATTTTTCGTAACCGCATAAATGGGTCCTACCACGAACAAAAATCTATCGTCGGTTCCGAAGTGAAATTTACATAGTATCGATTGACTTTCTGTCAATTTAGCGGGTCTCGACAGGAATGTTATGATGATCGATTGATTCTAAGCTGGGTCTCGAAACCAACACTAAAAATCGATAATTCTACAAAAATATGGTCCCGAAACGAAATTATCTATAGATTTTCCTAACTCACTTTCCAAGAAGTCGTCCAGAAACAACATCCTTACGAGAAGCGCCGTTATTCTTCAATCTACAACTATATCTATATCTAAATCTACAAAAAAATAATAAAAAAATTCAGGTAAAAGTGTTGGCTACACCATTCAAATACAAAAAACAAGAGTTAAAAGTACAATACATTTACTCGACTCATATAAGGAAACAAGGTCTCTCTATAATTCTAGAGGAATCTAGTGGTGGTGGGGCTTCTCCTCTCCCTCCAAATCGAAGGAGTAGTTGGTGATGGGGAACCTCCTGGCGTCGTCGAAGGGGAAGGCACGGTAGAAGTCGTACGGGTACTGCTTAGGCATCTGCAAATTTGAATTTTGCATTTAAAAATGATTTTTAACTAATTTTTAAGCTGTTTCAATTGATTTTTAATTTTAAAAAATGTATGTTTAGGATTTAAAAATTATAAAAACAACTGAAAATTTGCCTTTTGATTTTTAAATCGATTTTAATTAATTTATTAATTTAAAAAAATGTATTTTTACATTTAAAAAATAATAAACTGAAAAATTAGATTTTTGTCTTTTAAATTGATTTTTTAATTTAAAAAAAAAAGTATTTTTACATTCAAAATTATAAAAATAACAAAAATTTAATTTTTTAATTAAAAAATGTATTTCTACATGAAAAAAACGGAAAATTTGATTTTTGCAAAATAGTTTTTAAATAGATTTTAAATTCTTTAAAATTGATCCTTTTTAGTATTTTTATAACAAAAATATAATAAAAACAACAGAATATTTTTTTGTTTTTTAATAGATTTTTTTTTATAATGATTTGTATTTTTAAATTATTTTAATTTTTAAATCGATTTTTAAATGATTTCAAGAATTTAAATTGTTTAAAAAAATTTAAATTGATTTTTAAAATAAAAAAGTATTTTTATATAAAAAATAAATATAACAAAACCAATGTTTGACAAGTACGGTTCGAAACCGGCGTGGGAGGTGCTACTGGGCCTAAAATGACACTAAATAGCACTTTATGGGGTGCTATATGCAAATTTCGGGTGCTATTTTCAAATGAGACCGGATTGTGTCAAACATTGAACAAAAATCAATTTAAAAAACTGACCACAGGGTTCTTCCATCGCAGGGCGTTGGGGTGGTCGTTGCAGAAGTACCAGGCGATCAGAGCCATCGGCACCAACACACGCAGACACAGCATGATGGAGCCCCAGCTAAAAAGAGGATAATTGGTGAATTTTTGGGGAGTTGGAAGCGGCCTGAGGCTGTCAGGAGTGGCTCAAAGCGGGCGAGGGCTACAAAAAGCGGTTCCAAGCGGCCTGAGGTTTGCAGATGCGGTTTCAAGCGGCCTGAGGCTACCAAAAGAGGCTCAGAGCAGTTCGAAGTTGTAATTGACCTCCAGGAGCGGTTAGAGTGGTCTAAGGTTTCCCGGAATGTAACAGAGCGGCCTTAGGCTCCCAGAAGCGATTCCAAGCGGCCTTACGTTTCCAGAAGCGGTTATAAGCGGCCTTAGGTTTCCAGAAGCGGTATCAAGCGGCCAGGCAATCAAAAGCGGTTCCAAGAGGCCTGAGTCTACCAGAAGCGGCCCAAAACACCTAAAAACAAGACTAACGTGGTGTAATCCTCAGCCTCGAGTCCGGTGAAGGTCAGCCTGTCTCCCCTGTGGCGCATCATGTCGATGGGGACCTAAAATACAAAAATAATACATAATTTTAAAAAATTAATTAAAAACTAAAATTAGTTAATTTAAATTAATAATACACAAAAAAATCAAAATTAAAACAAAACCCCACCATTTCTCCCCAATTCCTCCTGTTCTGCCTGTCGGTCCAGGCCTCGTAGGGATCCTTGTGGTCGTAGGTGATCACTCCGAGGTCCGGGTAGTCTCCGGCGTACTTGATCGGGTCTTCGGGGTTCATGGCGACGTAGTCCTCCGGGCGGAGACCGTACCTAAAAAGGAGAGGTTAGAGAGAGAGAGAGAGAGAGAGAGAGAGAGAGAGAGAGAGAGAGAGAGAGAGAGAGAGAGAGAGAGAGAGAGGAGCCAGACAGATAGAGAAAACCCACTTGATGGCTGCCGCACGGCGCTCCTGCTCATTGGTGGGGTACGGTCCGGGCTTGTGGTCACGAGGGTACCACCCGTCGAAGGTCAAAGGACCACGCACTAAAACCCATTTCTTAAACTTTTATATCATTTTACACTTTAAATTTACATTTAAATAAATTTAAACAATAAAAAATAGCTATTGAGCACACTTACTGGCCAGAAACCTGGAGGTGTGAACGTGGCGACGAGCGACCGCCCGCAAGTTGGAGGCCAGCATCCTGGAAATAGATTATCCACCTTATTTTTACACTTTAAAAACCAGAATTAAGTTAAAATCACAAAAATACAATAAAAAATGGTTGAAACAACATCCTAAACTCTTTTTTTTTCCACAAAAATCCGTTTTTCACGTGGTAAAAAGCTTATTTTCATGGAAAAATCACAAATTTACGTTTCTCGGGTGCCCGTTTGCCATTATGACATGTCAGAATAAAATAAATCAGCGGAAATAAAAAGTAAATTAGAAATTTTAGAAAATTAAAAATTACGAAATGCCGCATGGTTTTCCACGCGTTGTGCAATTTGATGCAGGAGGGCTGCTAAACAGCGGACAGGTAGTTAAACAACGGACAGGAAACAGGGATTTAGCTTCAATTTAGACTTTTAAAGTTAATTTTAATCGATTTTCTTGAATATTAACAATATTTATGTTACAAAAATGAAAAATATGACTAAAAAGGCACTTTTAATAGTTTAAAAACGGGAAAAAAATAGAAACAGGGCGAAGTGCAAGTGTTTACTCTGCAGATCCACCACAGGGAGTGGCGTTCATCTCCTGGTTCACATAATCAGACTTGTGGTTCTTCTGCTTCTTCGCACTGCCCTCCTTCTTCATCCCGGGGAAGACCAAGTCCATCAGCCAGCACTCCTCCTCCTTCTGGGCCCTCTTGGAGTGATGCGTCTCACTCCTCGGCTGAGCCACCACCGCCTCCTTCTTGATCCCCTTGAAGGCCACTCCCCTCTGCCTATCCCTGAGCTCCTTCATAAATTCCTGGATGGAATCGCAGTTCCTGGCCGTGAGGGCGTCTGCATCGATGGCCACAGCCGTCTCCATGCCTTGATCCAGTCCCGACTGGGCGAAGGAGGGCTCCATCAGGATGGCCCTGCCCGGCAGGTCGATGATGGTCTAGAAAATGGGATTCAGAAAAAGAAGGGTCGTCAGAAGGACCTCGAAGGCAGAGTAGTCGTTGGAGAAGCGGACGGGGATGGAGAAGGCCATTCGGCGAGGGGTCTCCGTGTCGTGGCTGTTCAGCCAACAGGAGATGTCGTGCATCTGGGAGGGGGAGGAAGAGCGGACGAAGCCGTGGATGATGTGGCCAGTTCTCTGAAGGAGAGGGGGTTAGAGAGAGAGAGAGAGAGAGAGAGAGAGAGAGAGAGAGAGAGAGAGAGAAAGTAACTACACTAACATTGAAGAGGCCGACTTTGTCGCACTTCACCCTCATCTCGACGTGGACGACGCTCCCGCCGGCAACTCGAAGCCTCTGATGTTCCAAAGTGATGATGTCCGAGTTGATCTTGTTGATCACAATCTTGAGGAAGAGGTCGGTCACCAGAAGATTCCGGATCACCAGACGCTTGGTGACCACTCCGGTGCTGGTGGAGGAGATGATGATCTCAGATGGCGTGGGGATGGACCTGAAAATGATGGTAAAGGGAGAGAGAGAGAGAGAGAGAGAGAGAGAGAGAGGCTCACATTTTGGGGAGAGGCGACCGTCCGCGGGTTCGGTAAGTAGGGAAATGCGGGGAGAGAGGGGGAAATGGATTGACGGTGACTTTCACGTGGCTTTAGAATTTTCTTCACGTGGTGGAGAAAATTCTAAAGAGGTTCTATCTCTTTCTCTCTCACCTCATTTCTCTACTTACCGAACATTTGGGGACGGTCGTCTCTTCGAAAAATGTGAGCTCTCTCTATCTATATATGAGTCTCTCTGTCTCTCTCTTTCTCTCCATTTCTCTCTCTCTCTCTCTTTCTCTCTCTCTCTCTCTCTCTCTCTCTCTCTCCCTCTCTGTCTATGCCTCTCTCTCCTTCTCCTTCTGTCTTTATTTCTCTGTCTGCCTGTCTTTCTCGGTCTCTCTCTCTATTTGCCCCACCATCAGTCAGCTTCAGGTCCATCCCCACGCCATCTGAGATCATCATCTCCTCCACCAGCACCGGAGTGGTCACCAAGCGTCTGGTGATCCGCAATCTCCTGACGACCGACCTCTTCCTCAAGATTGTGATCAACAAAATCAACTCGGACATCATCACCCTTGAACATCAGAGGCTTCGAGTCGCCGGCGGAAGCGTCGTCCACGTCGAGATGAGGGTGAAGTGCGACAAAGTCGGCCTCTTCAATGTTAGTGTAGTTACTTTCTCTCTCTCTCTCTCTCTCTCTCTCTCTCTCTAACCCCCTCTCCTTCAGAGAACTGGCCACATCATCCACGGCTTCGTCCGCTCTTCCTCCCCCTCCCAGATGCACGACATCTCCTGTTGGCTGAACAGCCACGACACGGAGACCCCTCGCCGAATGGCCTTCTCCATCCCCGTCCGCTTCTCCAACGACTACTCTGCCTTCGAGGTCCTTCTGACGACCCTTCTTTTTCTGAATCCCATTTTCTAGACCATCATCGACCTGCCGGGCAGGGCCATCCTGATGGAGCCCTCCTTCGCCCAGTCGGGACTGGATCAAGGCATGGAGACGGCTGTGGCCATCGATGCAGACGCCCTCACGGCCAGGAACTGCGATTCCATCCAGGAATTTATGAAGGAGCTCAGGGATAGGCAGAGGGGAGTGGCCTTCAAGGGGATCAAGAAGGCGGTGGTTTAATGTTTCTGTTTTAGACTGTCGGTTCCCTTGCCTCGTTATACGAGTCTCATTCATTCACGGACACCGAAAGTCACCGACAGGCATGGAATTTTCCGAAAGAATGGGATTATGCACGTGTGGAAGTGAGGCCCACAACGGCGGAGTTGGAGGAACAGGATCAGAAGAGTGAGAAGATGAAGACGGACCACTTTAAAAAGACCAAAAAGGAGAAGGAGGAGTGCTGGCTGATGGACTTGGTCTTCCCCGGGATGAAGAAGGAGGGCAGTGCGAAGAAGCAGAAAAACCACAAGTCTGACTATGTGAACCAGGAGATGAACGCCACCCCCTGTGGTGGATCTGCAGAATAAACACTGGCACTTCGTCCTGTTTCTCATTTTCACCTCAAATCGATTAATTTTGCCTCACAAACCTTATTTCTCTCGCATGTGTTCCTTTTGATAAGTCTATTACTATCATTATAAGTTGTCATATTCGATTATTGCTTTTCTCTGGAAAAATTACTTCGTCCTCTCTCTCTCTTTCTCTCTCTCACTCTCATTCTCCTCTCTCTATCACTTGTCACGGTCTTCCTCGATACTCTCTGCCACGCTCTACTATGGCTTACTAATATCTCCAATATACCGCTCTACAATTACACAACTACCACTCCCTACATAAATCAACGACCCAAACGATAAGGGTTATTTGACCTCTACTCTTCTCTCTCTCTCTTTAACACTAAACTCTCTTCTTTTGATCATGTCTTTGAATCCGGAAAATGATACTCTAACATATCCTTATTTTTACTATTGTTCAAGATTTTGAGATCACTGGACGGCTTTCTAGCTTCTGAAACCGAAAAACCGAGACATTTTAACTGAAATATTTACAATTTTCAACTGTATTTCTTTCAACTTTTCATGATTATCCCATCACTTTCAGTGCTTTCCTCGATTACAGTCATTCCCCCTAAAATATTACGACTTTGCGTAATCTGAAGCCTAAATATCGAAAATTTGGCATATAAGTCCAAAATACAAGTCATCATTTCTATATCCTTTCCATTAAACCACCATTTCCTCCTTGATTTTGGTGAGAGAGAGAGAGAGAGAGAGAACACCCAAACTATTAATTAAAATCTTATTCACCGAGATAAAATAGCACGCACACAGAGACACAATCCGAAAGGGCGCTGTACAACAACGAGTAACGGGGGAGAAAGAAGTGAATAAATACCCAGTATTCTAATGAGAGCGGAGATAAAATTTGAGAACATGCGGGGCTTTTAGTATGTACACATTGATATGGTGTCCACCACTTGGGGGGAATGTGGACTGGCAGAGCACACGGGAGACCTGGACTTGGAAGGGGTAAAGCTATGTGCACAATTGAGCTCAACGGGGATTACAGAGGGAATTAGAATACAGAGAAAGAGAGGACTACAAGATGACGCAGCCGTTCTTTCGACGACCGCCACGGGCGAAGGAGCACATTCGGGAGGAGTGGCTGGCACGAACCACGGAATCCACCATCACTACGGCCGGTTTGTTGTTGTTCAGACGGTCTCCTGAAAGAAATTGGGTTGTTTTCCTCTCTCTCTCTATTTCTCTCTCTCTCTACCTAGAACAGAAGGAGAAAGGCTCAACGAATGGAACGAGGAATTGGACGAGGACAGAGACGAGGCGGAGACGGCAGGCAGAACGGAGGGGAAGAATTCGGGCGTCTGGAACAAAGGGGGTAGGTTTTAAAGCACATATTGGGACAGTTAAGGACAGTATTAAGAGCCCTGAGGCTGCCAGAAGCGGCTCCAAACGGTTTTAGGTTACAAATAGTGGTTCCAAGCGGTCTAAGGTTGTCAGGAGAGGTTATAAGCGGCCTTAGACTGCCAGGAGAAGTTAGATGCGGCCTGGGGCTTCCAAAATGGATTACAGCGGCCTCAGGGTATATAAAGCGGATCAAGCGGCCTGAGGTTACCAAAAGCGGCTCCAAGCGGCCTTAGGCTACCAGAAGTTTTCAAGCGGCCTTAGGTTACCAGAACCGGCGCTCAGCGGCCTGAGGCTACCAAAACAGTTCCAAGCGGCATATGGCCACCAGAAGCGACTCCAAGCGGCCTTAGGCTGTCAGAAGCTGCTCCAAGCGGCCTGAGGATCAGAAGCGATCCCTAGCGGCCTGAGGCTACCCGAAACGGTTCAGGCGGTCTGAGGCTACCAGAAGCGGTTTCAAGCGGCCTTGAGTTACCAACAGCGGCTTCAAGCGGTCTGAGGCTACCAACATCCATAAAAACACAAAACAGTCACAGATCGGGGTAAAGCAAGAACAAATAAGCCAAATTATCCATAAATAGTCTCCGCAATAAGCAAAATAGCATTTTTCAGGCACCAAAAATACGCAAATCGCGTTTCAAAGCGGATACAACAACGGGAATTTACGTACATCGTCTGAAGGAGCCTCGGTGACCGGCGAAAGAGTGGCGGAAGTGGTCGTGGAGAAGGGATTCTGAAAAAAAATAGATATAAAATGTAAAGTAAACATTAGAAAAAAGAAAGAATAGATTCTCCGCGTGTCTGACCTCTCTCTCTCCCAGTCTCTCGTCTACCTGCTGTTTGCGCTCTCTTCGGTATGCCCGCTCTCTCGCAATCACAAATCTGCGTCTCTAACCTTCCGCCTCTGCTTCTCTGCGTCTCTCACCTTCCGCATCTGCCTCTCTGCGTCTCTAACCTTCCGCCACTGCTTTTCTGCGTCTCTAACACTCTGCCTCTGCTGTTCTGTCACATGGTCTGTACTCTCCTCCTTCAACCCACTCTCTCTCTCTCTCTCTCTCTCTCTCTCTCTTTCGACAAATCTACTTCCTCCACCTTTCTCTCGCTCTCTAACCTCTCAAGCTGTCTGGGTCTCTCGTTCCACCTCACTATCTCACCTCAACCCTGCCGGCAGTCGTCTCAAAAGCCTTCATCGCCTGCAAATCCAGCGTGGATTTGATGCCCGAGCAGTCCGGAATCATCGTGTGCCGTCTCGACGGGAACCTCTTCATCGACTTTACGAATTTCTGTAAGAAAAAAACATTATTATTTTAAAAAATTTAATTTAATTTTAAAAAAAAACTGAAGAAACAACACTTATTTAATTATTTAGTTTGACAGAACGGTTCGAAATCGCCTTTGGAGGTGCTATTTGGCTTAAAAAGTCACAAAAAGTATTTTTTCGGGTGCGATATGCAAATTTGGGGTTAAAATTACCAGGTCGTAGTCCCTGAAAGCCATGGGAATGCCTCCGGGAGTCCCATCCGTCTCCTCATCTCCTTCGGGTAGTACCGTGAGGGAATCGCTGTCGATTTCAGCGGGAAGGGAAGAACAACGCCGGCGGAACCACCTCTTGACCACCCTCTCCTCAGGCACCGGCTCCGTCTTGGTCTCACTCCTCCGGCGACGACTTCCAAACAACGGGAAGATCTTCCTCTGCGTCCTGAAAATAGAATATTTTGTATTTTTTTAAAAAAATATTTGCCCTTAAAACATTTAAAAAAAGATTTAAAAAATGTGACTTTAACAATAATAGAACTGGAAATAAAACTGTTTAAAAATATTTTTTTCGAATCAGTAAAATTCATAATTAATGTTATTTTAATTTACTGTTAATTTTTTAATTAAAAAATACTGGTAATTTGGTTTTAATTTTTTTTGAATTGCCCTCATTTGCATATAGCAACCCAAATCTCACTATAAACTACTATTTTGGTATGCAAAATGCTAATTTATATCTTTCAGTTCTCAAAGAAACCAGGCCTCGCAGGTGTTCAAGCGGCCTTTAGTCGCAAAAAAGGCTGCCAAAAAAGCGGCTTTCAATTACCAAAAAGCAGATAAAGCGGCCTTTGGTTGCCAAAACTCGTCTATTAATTGCCATATAAAGTAAGTCAAGCGGCTTTTTTTAAACTGATCCAAAATATTCAAAAAAATTGTTTTTAAAATCGTAAAATTGCTATTTTTTATAATTTTACATTTGTGTTTACCTAAAATAAACTAAAGTGGTAATTAAAGGCGTTTTCTTGAAAAATATCACGATTAGTTGTTTTTATTTCCTATTTTAGGGTGCTATATGCAAATCTGGCTCTTTTCTCTCTAGTTATTTCCTTACCTGAATCTCTCGTGGATCCTGAAGGGATTCGTGTGTTTGTGGGATGGCTCCACTTTCGCCTTGTCTCTCGCGAGGGCCTTCATTGCGGTGAGTGAGTCGTCCTCCACTCCCTCGGCCACCGGGTGGCAGTGGCTCGTGGCCAGGGTGTTCGAGAGCTTCCGGGCGGCCAGGGAGATGCCCTTCGGCTTGCGGAGAGCGGCGTCCGATCGGGAACGACCGAGGCGAGATTCCTTTCCGGAACCTGAAAATAGAGCTATTAGCTTGTGATTAAAGCGACCTGAGGCTTCCGAAAGCGGTTTCAAGCGGCCTGAGGCTTCCGAAAGCGGTTCTAAGTGGCCTGAGGCTTCCGAAAGCGGTTTCAAGCGGCCTGAGGCTTCCGAAAGCGGTTCTAAGTGGCCTGAGGCTTCCGAAAGCGGTTCCAAGCGGCCTGAGGCTACCAAAAGCAGTTCCAAGCGGCCTGAGGCTACCGAAAGCGGTTCCAAGCGGCTTGAGGCTACCAAAATCGGATCCTAGCGGCACAAGGCTGCCAAAAACGGTTTCAAGCGGCCTGAGGTATCTAAAAGCGGATCCTAGTGGCCTGAGGCTACTAAAAGCGATTCAAAGCGGCCTGAGGCTATTAAAAGCGGTTCCAAGCGGCATAAGGCTTCCAAAAGCGGTTGCGGCCTGAGGCTTCCGAAAGCGGTTCCAAGCGGCCTGAGGCATCTAAAAGCGGATCCTAGCGGCACAAGGCTGCCAAAAACGGCTTCAAGTGGCCTGAGGTATCTAAAAGCGGATCCTAGCGGCCTGAGGCTACTAAGGCGGTTCCAAGCGGCCTGAGGCTGCCCAAAGCGGTTCCAAGTGGCCTTAGGCTTCTAAAAATGGTTTTTAAGCGGCCTGAGGCTCCCAAAAGCGGTCTTTTCCCCAAACTTACTCAGTCTCTCAGAGCTCGGCGACCTAGGCAAGGTATCGGTCATCTTCCGCAAAGAGGCGGAAATCGACTCAAACGACGGTCTCCAAGTAGGGTCCAACTGAAAAAAAATGATTTTAACAGAGAATTTAAAGGGCTGAAAGAAAATTAAAGGTCTAAAATTTGCTTTCTCTCTCTCGCTTTCACCTATCTAACGTAATATGATAGATAAATGCATATAAAACGAGATAGAGAGAAATGAGAGAGGGAGGGAGAGAGAGATAAACGTACAAGGCAAGTATTAAAGGCGAGTTTGAGGAGGTCGAGGGGGGTGTCGGGAGGGCAGCAGGGGGTGAAGAGGATGTAGTCCAGGCCGAAGTTGCTCGTCCGGTGGAGGCCACTGTCCGGGTCGGCGTCGATCCGCGCGATCAACTGGCAGAGGATCACGCCGAAGGAGAAGACATCGGCCTGAAATAAAGGGGTGAAATTACTGATTAGCCCGATTCGGTCTCTTTGAATTCTGCACTCAATTTGCATATAGCACTCCGAAAAGCAATTTTTGTCATTTTAAGCCAAATATCACTTCCTATCTCACCTTCTCATCGTAATACTCCTCCTTGAGGCACTCGGGGCTCATGTAGTAGGTGGTGCCGACCTGCGGCAGTTTCTCCCCCTGTTTCGGAAATGGGCACGACAGGCCGAAATCGGCCACAACCGCCTGCTTGTTCCCGTCGGCGTCCGTTCGCAACAACACGTTCTGAAAGAAAATTCAATTAATTTGAGTAAAAAGTATCTTTTCTATAACTATTCTAAGTTTTAAATTTTAAAAATCAATTGAAAAGGTGAAAGCGGAAGCGGCCTGAGGTCGCCAGAAAAAGCGGAAGCGGCCTGAGGTCACCATAAAAAGCGGAAAGCGGCCTGAGGTCACCGGAAAAAACGATTTTTGGGTCTCAGGCTGGGCCGAAGCCTTATGGCTGCTGAATTCCAACTAACCATGCTGGTGAGGTCTCGATGGATGATCCCCTTGCTGTGGATGAATTCCATGGCGGTGGCTATGTCCAGGGCGATCTTCACCCGTTTGTACCAGGGAAACTGGAGGGAGCGGTCCAAAATGTAGCGGTTCAGACTGCCTCCGGCACAGTAGTCCACGAGCAGGTGGAGGTCCCATTCTGAAAATGAGGTTGTAAAGAGAAAAGCCGCTTTTTGGACCAGATGGCAGGCTATGGCCGCTTTTTAGACGCAGACAGCCTCAGGCCGCTTTTTAGACGCAGAAGACAGCCTCAGGCCGCTTTTTAGACGCAGAAGACAGGCTCAGGCCGCTTTTTAGACGCAGAAGACATGCTCAGGCCGCTTTTTAGACGCAGAAGACAGGCTCAGGCCGCTTTTTAGATACATATGGCAGCCTCAGGCCGCTTTTTACGGTGAGCGTGTGTCCGTGTGTCACCTGCGTTGCACCGTTCGATGCAGAGTCCCTTGAGAGCCAAGATATTCGCGTGTTTCAGTCTTCCCAACATCCCCGCCTCTCTCGCGGCGTCCGCATGGGCCACTCTCCTGCTGCTCACCGCCGACAACTTGCTCACTTTCAGCACCATCTCCTCGTTCGAGTTCTTGTTTCGCACCTGAAAAATGGAATTTAGCATCTTAAATTTTGTTTTCCTTTAATTTGTGCACCCTTTTCAGTTTTTTTTCCATCCTGGTAGTATGCGGCCGTTTATAACCGCGTTTGGAAGCCTCAGGTCGCTTGGAACCGCTTTTCGAAGGCCCAGGCCGCTTGAAACCGCTGCTAGTAACCTGAGGCCGCTTGTAACAGCTTTTGGTAGCCAAAGACCGCTTGGAACAGCTTTCAATAACCTTAGGCCGCTTCGAACCGCTTTTTAAGCCTTAGCCCGCTTGGAACCGCATTAGGAAGCCTCAGGCCGCTTGAAACCGCCTTTGGTAACCTAATGCCGCTTGGAACCGCTTTTAGTAGCCTAAGCCCGCTTGGAACCGCGTTTGGAAGCCTCAGGCCGCTTTTGGTAACATACCGCTTGGAACCGTTACTGGTAACCGAAGACCGCTTGAAAACCGGTTTTATTAACCTACGGCCGCTTGGAAGCTTAGGCCGCTGCCTACTTGTTTTGGTAGCCTAACTCTAAGGCCGCTTGGAACCGTCTTTGGTAACCTGAGGCCGCTTGGAACCGCTTTTAGTAACCTGAGGCCGCTTGGAACAGCTCTTAACATCAAACCGCTTCACACAGTCTTTGGTAACCGCAGGCCGCTTGGAACCGTCTTTGGTAACCTGAGGCCGCTTGGAACCGCTTTTAGTAACCTGAGGCCGCTTGGAACAGCTCTTAACATCAAACCGCTTCACACAGTCTTTGGTAACCGCAGGCCGCTTGGAACCGCTTTTGAGAGCCTAAGGCCGCTTGGAACCACTTCAGGTAACCTTAGGCCGCTCGTAACCGCTTTGGGGAACCTCAGGCCGCTTGGAACCCCCTTTGGAAGCCTCAGTCCGCTCCCCTCCCGATCTCCGATCACCCTACCCCAAATAGCCTTAGAAAGAAGAAAAGGAGCGAGTAAACAATCCCATTCCCCGCCGAGATTAGGCTCATTTCGTGGGGAGACCCCACCTCGGTCCCCCGACTGGTTCAGCCAAGGTTGTACCAATAATCCCCGGCTATTACTTGTACAAACAGCGCACGAGTCGCATTCGGTGCGTGAAAAAGAGGGCCCCCGCTGGAATAGCGGAAAAGAGCGCGCGAGGGTCACGAGAGGGAAAACGATCACGAATTCAAACGATCGTTGACAAAACCCTGTCTCATTTGAAAAAAAAACCTCTCCTCATTTGCATATAGCACCCGAAAAAGTACCTATTGGTGGCGAAAAAGCGGCATTAGGATGTCAATGAGCGGGCTTATGTTGATAAAAAGCGGCCTAAGGTTGCCAAAAAGCGGCCTGAGGTTTCCAAAAACAAAGCGGCATTTGCATATAGCACCCGTAAAAGTACCAATTGTAGGCAAAAAGCGGCCTTAGATTATGCTTTTTTAAACCAAAAATCGGCCTTTAATACCGCTAAAACTACTTTTTGAGGTGCAATATCCCTCTCGTTCCCTCGCTGGTGTGTGGGAACCGGCAAATAACACATGCGAATGGTTTGGCACCTCGATCGTATTAGGCAGCCACAATGTCAACAAAGCACGCGCCAGTCGACTGGTACGACCAAAGTACACAAGGAATAGACAAAGAGGGCCTTCTTAGGTGTGAGACAGTGTGGATAATAAGAATAATGGCAGTGAGCGGCCTTAGGTTGCCAAAAAAGCGGTCTTAGTTTGGCTGGTTGATAAAAGCGGACTGAGAATGCCAAAAGCGGCTTTATGTTGCAAAAGCGGATTTTAGTTTCGAAAGCGGCCTTAGCGTGACAAAAAGCGGTTATAGATTGCTAAAAAGCGGCCTTATTCTACGAAAAACGCGGCCTTATTCGACCAAAAAAAGCGGCCTTACGTAGCCAAAAAGCGACTTATTATGTAAAAAAAGCGGCCATAGGTTGCTAAAAAGCGGCCTCAGATTACCAAAAAGCGGCTTCAGTTTCCCAAGCGGCCGTAGGTTTAAAAAAAGCGGCCTTAGGCTACCAAAATCGGGCTTAGTCGCTAAAAGCGGCTTTTGGTGCAATGTTTGACACGTTCGGTTTGAAACCGTCGTTGGAGGTGCTATTGGCTTCAAATTGGCACTAAAACGCACTTTTTGGGGTGCTATATGCAAATTTGAGGTGCTATTTTCAACGAAGACTGCATAGTGTCAAACAGTGTTTTGGTGTCAAAAAGCGGCCTTAGGTTCCCAACAGCCAAAAACGCGGCTTTAGGCTGCACCACGCGGCCCTAGGCTGCAAATCTGTGTCAGGGTATCGGTTACCAGAAGCGGCCTTCCAATGCCAGAAGAGGTTCTATGCTGTCTAAATAATATAAATGATGCTTGAAGCAGCCTGAGGTTTCCTGAAGCGGCCCTGCTTTCCCAAAATGCCCTTGAACTCTCCCCCCTCTCCCCTATGACACTGATCCTTCTCCACCTGCCCGCGCCATGATCACCTCCGACGTCATGCCCGTGCAATTAAGGGCTGATCGCCGTTCTTTCCCCCCAGAATAGCCACAAACAAAGACGACTAACCTTGAGAACTTTGCTGAAGAATCCCTCGCCCAACATCTCCAGCACTTCAAAGTCCTCCATACTGTAGAGGAATCCGGAGAACGGGTGGCGCGGAAAACCCTGAAATTTGAATTTTAAGGGAGGATACCGCTTTTTCTGGCGACCGCAGGCCGCTTTCCGCTTTCTCTGGTGACCTCAGGTCGCTTTCTGCTTTCTCTGGTGACCTCAGGCCGCTTTCCGCTTTTTCTGGCGACCTCAGGCCGCTTTCCGCTTTTTCTGGTGACCTCAGGCCGCTTTCCGCTTTTTCTGGTGATCTCAGGCCGCTTTCCGCATTTTTCGGCGACCTCAGGCCGCTTTCCGCTTTTTTATTGCAAGACTGGATACCGTAGACATACCGTATATCGAGGGCTGTCGGCGTCGTCGCTGGTCTCCTCGTCGACGAGGAGTTGCGTAGTTACGGTCAGGGAGGACGACGGCTGGGCCATGTGGCTACCCATGTGGCTGATCACTTCGGCGGAGCATATGGAAAGGGAGAGATTGAAATTTTCGTTAAGGTCGCATTTTTACAACCAAAGGCCGTTTTTTGACAACCAAAGGCCGCTTTTTGACAACCAAAGGTCGCTTTTTGTCAGGAAAAAGAGCATTGCCGGACAAACCCGTTTTTTTCAAAACCTAAAGCCGCTTCTGACAACCTAAGGCCGACTTTGGCATCATCAGGCCGCTTTTTGGCAACCTAAAGCCGCTTTTTATTAGAAACCTAAGCCCGCTTTTTGTAATCAAAGGCCGCTTTTGTCAAACTCAGGCCGCTTTCCACAAACCAAAAGCCGCTTTTGAAAGAATAAGGGCGCTTTTCTCAATTTTTTGGACTAAGGCCGCTTTTTGGCGACCAAAGGCCGCATATGGTAACTTTAGAGCGCTTTTGGTAACATAAGGCCGCTTTTTGGCAGCATAAGGCCACCAATGGCAACCTAAGGCCGCACTTTTAGGCCTCAAGCCGCTTTTTCGGAAACCTAAGGCCGCTTTTGGCAAACTAAGGTAGCTAAAAAAGCCTAACCTGGCTCCATTCTGCCGCGGGGAGCAGGTGGGGTCCGAGCGGACCGCCGAATTTGAAATCATCATCCTGGCAGTGTTAACACTGAAAATAGAGGGGGTTAGAGAGAGAGAGAGAGAGAGAGACTAAGAAAGGCAATATTCATGACGTCTGCATTATCCACAAAGCTGCCGCCTGCAAGCTGCTACATTCCAGAAACCGGAATGCGCAGCCGCATGATTTTCCCAGCGACAATGCGAGGGTTATACATAATAGGGTTTGAATAGCCACGGAAATTGGGTGTTTTCCAGAAAGAATAATAATAATAATAAAATTATATAATAATAAGATAATATATAATAATAAAATATAAATAGACTATGGGAGAAAAAGCAACTAATTGTGGAAAAAAGAAGGAAATTCCTGAAAATTAGTGCCAGCCGGCTGGCTCGAAACGCCTGAAAATTGGTGCCAGATAATCAGGCGGTTTTTGACAGTCGGCTGGCTGTAAATTTAGATTTTTAGGTTTAGAAGGGGACGGTTTAGCTTTAAGGCTTAAAATTGGGACATTTTGCCACATAATTCCACTGTTTTAAGGGGTACTTAGGGTTTGGGGGGACAAAGAGGCAGTATTCCAATGAGAAAAAGAAGAAAATGAAGGAATTTTCAAAATTAATGCCATCCGGCTGGCTCGAAACGCCTGAAAATTGATGCCAGCTTGAAAATCTCGCAGAATAGTGACAGCCGGCTGGCTGTAAATTTATATTTTTAGGTTTAAAGGGGCGGTATTCCAATGAGAAATAAAGAAAAGCAAAAAAAAATTGAAAAATTAGTGCCAGCCGAGTGGCTCAAAAATTCCGCTTTTTGACAGTCGGCTGGCTGTAAAATTAGAATTTAAGATGAAAAGCATGAGACAAGTGAGAGGAAAGGGCGGGGGTACACATTCCGAAAGGGAGACTGTACTGCAAACAATTTAAACTGCTGAAAAAGGCAGTGCTGACAGTCGGCTGGCTCGAGAAATCCGGGGGAAACCAGCTGATAGGGAGGAAATGGGGTCGAATTCCTGGAGATAAGGGGGTTCTGAGAAGACGAAGATGGGCGTATTTCACCATTTTTCACAACAACTAAATAATTGCGTCGATTAAAGGGGCGGAGCTTGACTGCGCACTATTCCATATGTACTAATTAGGGTTCAAACTATAGATTTCAAACAGGCTGGTTTTTAGGAACTAAAAGCCGCTTGACCTGCCTTTTTGCAATTAAAAGCCGCTTTTGGCAACCAAAGGCCGCTTAACCCGCTTTTTCACTATTAAAAGCCGCTTTTTGGCAGGCATAGGTCGCTTGACCCGCTTTTTGGCAACCGTAGGCCGCTTGGATCGCTTTTTGGTCATTTTAAGCCGCTTTTGGCAACCAAAGGCCGCTTGACCTTTTGGCAGTTAGAAGCCGCTTTCTGGCAACCGTAGGCCGCTTGAACTGCTTTTAATAATTAAAAGCCGCTTTTTGGCACCCAAAGGCCGCTTTTGGCATCCAAAGGCCGCTTGACCCGCTTTTTGGTCATTTTAAGCCGCTTTTGGCAACCAAAGGCCGCTTGGATCGGTTTTTGGTAATTTTAAGCCGCTTTTGGCAACCAAAGGCCGCTTGACCTGCTTTTTTGCAATTAAAAGCCGCTTTTTGGTTCACTGAGCTCTCATGAGAAAAGAGATCTTCGCTTTTTCAATCGCCCAAACTTTATGTTTGTGATCTTTCATGCCTCTTTTTATCACTTTCTGCCTGTTTGCCAGTAGAAATATGGTTTTGTTGAAAAGGAGCAAATCTGAATGCTGCAACTTTTATTTCTTTACATTTAGCCTTTTCTTCTTGAGACCAGGAGAGATTGAAAGATCGACAGAAGGCGGCCGTATGTTGCCAAAAAGCGGCTTTTAATTCCCAAAAGCAGGTCAAGCGGCATTTGGTTGCCAAAAAGCGGTCTTTTGAACTACAAATTCAAGAGAGGAGGGAGAAAGCGCCTAGACAGTAAAGAGACGCGGGCCGAAACCAGAAGGGGCGGGTCAAGTAATCGTCGGCCGGCGATCAGCAGGAATACTTGCGGAAGCAATGGAGGATCTCAATTACACTTCTGCAACCAAGGTTACAAGGCGAGATAAATTGTGGAAAGACCAAGGTTAAGGGGCGAAAATCTATCTTCAGAAGCCATAAAACTAAGCCCCGCCCATTAAAAAATTAAAATTCTAAATTTACAACCAGCCGACTGCCAAAAAGCTGCTTGATTTTCCAGCTGGCGGCAATTTTCAGTGGTTTCGAGACAGCCGGCTGGCACTAATTTAAAATATTGAGGTTATAACCACCGACTGTCAGAAATTAAAAGCCGCTTTTTGGCAACCACAAGGTCGCCTGACCTGCTTTTTGGAATTAAAGCCGCTTTTTAGCAACCAAAGGCCGCTTGACCTGCTTTTTGGCAATTAAAAGCCGCTTTTGGCAACCATAGGCCGCTTGACCTGCTTTCTGACAATTGAAGCCGCTTTTTGGCAACCATAGGCCGCTTGACCTGCTTTTGATAATTACAAGCCGCTTTTGGGCAAGCAAAGGCCGCTTTTTAAGACCTTTGGGTAGATCAAATAAGATTTCCTTGCCTTTCCTGGCGTATGGAAGACGGAGATTGTTGAGAAATCGATCACAATCAACCCGTTGATCAAAGTCTCTGACTCAGAGAGCATACAGGCCTGTGACCTATGTTTGGTGGCATATAAATGGTCAGAATTCTGCGCCAAATCACAAGTTTTGTTTGACAATACGAGGACTACAAGCGCCGACGCGCTTGAAATAGCGGGAGGGAGAGGAGGACAACTTTTGTGGTCTTTTCATCAGGAAATTTATAGTTTTTACTAGAAAATTAGAATATTCCAGTAGATTTTCTTCTGGAAAATAGTTTCTATTTTTCCCAAAGAAAATCGTCTTCGAAACATTTACAGCCACGAGATTGCGAAGGAATTCGGCCTCGAGGCATCGATCCGTGGGAAAATTCCATAGATCTCGGAAGCTATCGCATAGAAAGCAGGGATCTTCGGGTTTTTCTCTCTCAAGATAACTGAATTTTCGATTAAAAAAAAATAATTAAAAGCGGCTGGCACGCAATAATCGAAATAAATTAGGCTACGCCCACTTTTTTTAGGTTACCACCCGGCTGTCAGGAGCGACGAAATTGCGAGCGGCCTTAGGTTGTCAGAAATGGTCTTGTGGTGCCAAAAAGCGGTATTAGGTCACCAAAAGCGGGCTTATGTTGCCGAAAGCGGCCCTAGTTTGGCAAAAGCGGCTTTTGTTGCCAAAAAGCGGCTACAGACAGATAGCCAAATCGCTGCCAATTAGGCAAAAAAGCGGCTTTAAAAAAACCAAAAGCGGCTTCTTTTTTTTCAGAATCGCGGACTCGGGTTGTAAAAAAGCGGCCTTAGGTTGCTTTAAAGCGGTCCAGGAAAAAAAACAAGGTTTTTAATTTTCAAAAATAAATTTTTAAAAAAAGCGGCTTTAGGATTTTAATGAAAGCGGCCTTAGGGTGTCAAAAAGCGCCTTAACTTGGCGAAAAAGCGGCCTTAGTTTTAGAAAAAGCGGCTTTTCTTTTAAAAAACGCGACGATTAGTTTAAAAAAAAGCGGCTTTTGATTTCAAAAAAGCGGCCACATGGAGGGGCCTCAGGTTGCCAGAAAGCGGCCTTTAATTGTCAAAAAGCGGTTTCTTGTGGCCAAAAGCGGCTTTAGGTTTCCAAAGGCCGCCTCAGGGTGCTACAAAGCGACCTGAGGTTGCCAAAATCGGTCCAAGAATGACAAAAAAGCAAAAGGCGGCCGTAGGTTGAAAAAAGAGACTTTTGGCTAAAAAGCGGCCTCAGGTTGCAAAAAAGCGGCCTCAAATTGGCGAAAAAGCGCTCTTAGACTACCTAAAATACGTTGTTTTCGCAGCCCCGGAGTTGTTATTTTTCGGATGAAAAGTCATAAGCTTGTTTACTTTCGAGGAACACGGCTGCTGTTGACAGACGGCTTCTATATTGTCCCACAATCACGTTACTATAGTCAAAATATGGGCCACAAATTAGATTTCTGGGTCAAATGGACCCTTAAACTGGGGGAAATCACTAGTTTTCAACTAGAAAATGTATTTTCTGTGAAATTTGACCAGTATTAATGAGGAAAACCAGGAAAATCCCAGTTTTCAGTAGAAAAATGGAGCTAGAAGTATTAAAAACAGTGGAAGAATGGGGATTATTAGGAATATTGTAGTAGAATAGGTAGAATAGGTCAAAAGAGTAAAGTTAGGCCCTTGAAATCGGCGGGAAAGTGGCGTCCAGCGGGCGGATGCAAATGTGTCGGCGGCAATCCGCTCTGGAAATTGAGAGTGCGCGCGGCGATAAAGACGGCGCATTCGTGAAATTCCTGAGGAGAGTGGTCAGAGGAATCAGCTGGCAAAACAAGGCGTTTGGAGGACTTTGGAGGCAACCGTAGGTCGCTTGAACCGCTTTTTTTTGTTGCAAAAAGGCCGCTTTTTTGGGAACCAAAGGCCGCTTTCCCGAGAAAAAAGCCGCTTTTGGTAATAAAAAGCCGCTTGTTGCCTAATTGACAGCTTTTTAGCTATCTCAGTCGCTTTTGGCAACAAAAAGCCGCTTTTTGGCAACCTAAGGCCGCTTGAAGCGCCTTTTGGTAACCAATGGCCGCTTGGACCCGCTTTTTGACAACCACAGGCCGCCTGGACAGCTTTTGGCAACCATAGGCCGCTTTTTCACAACTCAAGGCATCCGCAAAAAAGAGCTTGTGGTGGAGCTTTTTGACAATCTACAGTCGCTTTTTGTAACAAAAGCCACCTGGGCCGCCTTTTGGCAACCAAAGGCCGCTTAGACCGCTTTTTGAGAACCCTAGGCCGCTGTTCTAATTAGGCAAAAAACCGCTTTTTGCCTAATTGGCAGCTTTTTAGCAATCTATAGTCGCTTTTGGTAACGAACGGCCGTTTGGACAGCATTATGGCAACCAAAGGCCGCATGAACCGCTTTTTTTGACAACCATAGGCCGCTTGCGCCAACTTTTGGAAACCAAAGGCCGCTCTTTTTTGACAATCAAAGGCCGCGTCGACCGCTTTTTTACAACCCAAGGCTGCTTTTCCGCAAAAAAGACGCCTTTGGTAATAAAAAGCCGCTTTTTGCCTAATTGGCAGCTTATTAGCATTCTCCAGTCGCTTATGGCAACAAAAAGCCGCTTTTTGGTAACAAAAGGGCACAGGAGCCGCTTTTTTGGCAATCAAAGGCCGCCAATACACCTTTTTGGTAACGAAAATCCGCCTGGGCCGACTTTTGGCACCCAAAGGCCGCTTTCTGATAAACCAAAGGCCGCTTGAGCCGCTTTTTGGTAACCATAGCCCGCTTTTTTTACAACCCAAGGCCGCCTTTCCAATTAGGCAAAAAAGCCGCTTTCTGCCTAATTGGCTGCTTTTGGCAACAAAAAGCCGCTTTATTGTACCCAGAGGCCACCTGGGCCGCTTTTTGACAACTTAAGGCCGCTTGGGCCACTTTTTGCCATTTCTGGGAGTCAAAAATTGCCATTTTAACTAATTTTAAAAACAAAATGACAAATAAAAACTAGGGAGAACTGCTGCCAGCCGTGCGCCTAGCCAAACACGAAATTGTTATTCCTGCTCTTGTTATGGCGTATTTTCTGTTTGTCCAGGGTACAATTGCCTGATTTAGTGATTCTTTATAGCTTCTAGGTGGTGTTTTGAATAAAGGCTCAGAAAGCAGTGACTTTGCGGTCTTTTCGGTGGCTAAATTTGAATTAGAAAGAGTTAAACGTGCCATCCGGGTGGTAGAATTGTAAGAATTTGATAAATGCACCCCAAATTTGCATATAGCACCCCAAAAAGTTACTTTTTGTGGCATTTCAAGCCAAATAGAACCTCCCGCCGGTGTTTAAAACCGTTCGTCTCAAACAACTGGTGAAATACGTGACAAAATTCTAATTAGAAAGAGAGAAACGTGCCAGTCGGGTGGTAGAAAAGTCTAATAATTGACTAAAAATCCAATTCTGGAAACAATCGATGGCAAAAACAGTCTCCTGGTGACATTTCGAACGAGGAAAACGTGCCAGTCGGGTGGTGGAATTGTTAGAATTACGGATGTCGGCCTGGTGAAAGGGGGATCGAGGTTGCAAATTGCGTCTCGGAACGGAGATTTATGCCTCGGTTATGCACGCCTGTTGACCTAGAAATTCGAGAACTTGACAGTGACACCTGGGGTTGGCCCTCAGAATCGGGGTTAGATTAACCACCAGATGGGGGTTTCTGGGCCTTCTGGTGCCAGAATCTGGGCCTTTTTTCTTTTTCTAGGAACTTCTAGAAGACGAAAAATGGCCGAGACAATCATTTAAATTTGCCGAATTGGCCAAACGGTCCTTTAAAACGTAGGGACAGTCCTTTAAATGAACAATTTTAAGAGGCCAGGCAGTCCTTTAAATCGCATCAACCGTCGAAATTTGTAAAAAAAAAAAGGTCAATCAGTCCTTTAAATTGACCAAATAGTCCTTTAAATTGACAGACCTTTAAATTAGCAAAAAAAAGATAAACAGTCCTTTAAATTGATTATACAGTACTAAAAAAACATTTTAAATCGGCTAAACAGTCCTTTAAATTTAAATAGTCGATAGAGTCCTTTAAATTAGTTAAATAGGCTAAACAATCCTTTAATTCAACCATTTCACATGGCAAAACCGTCCTTTAAATAGCCGAGATAGTTTTTTAAATTAGGCACATCGGCCGTACAGTCCTTTAAATTATCGAAACAGTCCTTTAAATTAGGCAAATCGTTCAAACGGTCCTTTAAATTGTTGTAACAGTCCTTTAAATTAGGCAAATCGATCAAACAGTCCTTTAAATTATCGAAACAAACCTTTAAATTAGGCAAATCGATCAAACAGCCTTTTAAATTGTTGTAACAGTCCTTTAAATTAGGTTCGATCAGTCCTTTAAACTGACAGGACAGTCCTTTAAATGAACGATTTCAACAGGCGCGGCAGTCCTTTAATTCGGCTCTTTTTGTGTTTTTTTCGTATTTTCCGAATATTCCCATTAAAAATAAAGCATATATGTCGTATTTTCAACTTTCTCCCAAAATTTCATCAGAAATTGATCTCCAAACAAGGCAAGGTCAGCAAAAAAACAAAGATAAGCCGCAGGAGGGGGAAGGAACCAGATTCTTGAAAGCCGTGCCAGCGAGAGATAAGGGGCACGTGCTGGTGGAATTTACAGATAAGGATGACGTCAAGCGGACTGACGGGGATTCCAAAGGTCATAAAATCCGCGAAAAACGAGAAAAACGAGCATTTTAGCTGTGAAATCGTTTTGAAATGAAAAACACAGAAAAATACATTAAAAACAACAAAATTTATTAAGTTTAGGGACGATTTAAGGCCAAAATCGATTTTAAAACATTAAAACACGCTTATTTTCGAAAATAGCGTAAAATATTTAAATTGGCAACGAAATTAGCAAATACTAGAGTAAAAATAAACTATCAATCGATATATTTAAATAGAAATATAGGTCCTACACAGAAAATACAAGAATAGCTGGTTTGAACTTTTAAAAAATTCGTTTTTCGGGCCTTCTGGGCCATTTTATAGTGGTTTCTAGTGTTAATTGAGAGCATTTCAACAGAAACAATGATATTTTGCATAAATTAGAATATTAAAATGAGAATACAGCTTGAAATAAGTAATTTTAGAAGAAATCCATAGGTGGAAAAGACAGCTGCCAGCCGCTTACGAAATCTGGCAGCACGCCAACATAAAAGGAGTGCGCGAGGCAGACAGCGGGGGTGGCAGAGACGCAGAGGAATCAGCTGGTGGGTCAGGGGGAGGCCACTTTTGATGGGATCTTAACGGCGTGGCGGTCACTGCGCGAAATGAATTGAATGGAAAGGGAAATCTCTCTCTTTCTCTAACTCTCTCTCTCTCTTTCTATATCATTCTCTCTCTTTCTCTAACCCTCTCTCTCTTTTCTATCTCTCTCTCTCTCTCTCTCTCTCTCTCTGAAACTAAAGAAAATAGATTCCAAGGTGTTTTTTCAACCTGAAAATAGAATAAAACAGCTGACTTCCTACACCCCCTCATTGTTTTCATGAAGAAGTTATTTTTTCGAATGGGAAAGAGGTAAAAGATCGAAATGTTTCTGCAAAAGTGATCTCTCTCTCTCTAACTCTCTCTAACTCTCTCTCCCTCTCTCTCTCCCCCCCTCTCTCTCTCTCTCTAACTATCTCTCTCTCTTTCACTCTCTTTCACACTCTCTCTATCTCTCTTTCACTCTCTCTCTCTATCTCTATCTCTCTCTCTCTCTCCCTATTTTTCTCTTTTCTTTAACTAGCACAGGCATTTACAGGTTCGTGGCGCAGAAGTAAATAAAACTGATTCATGTATGAAAAACAGGCTGAGAGATCACTCATTGTGTATTTGTGATCATGGGGGTACTGTATGTAATCCTGTTTTAGGTCACACACACCCACACATCCACACATACACACACACACATTCTCTCTCTCCTCTTTCTCTCTTTTTCTCTTTCTCTCTCTCTAACTCTATGTCTCTGTCTCTGTCTCTGTCTCTCTCTCTCTCTCTCTCTCTCTCTCTCTCTCTCTCTCTCTCAAATGTGTTGACCCAACAAAATGGCCATTTCGTAAACAACACCCAAGGTTTAGTTACTCCATAAAATCATTGAACAGTCACTGCTTGCCTAAAAGCCAATTCCGCATTTTTCTTATCTAAAACAGTAAAAAGAGTGCAGGGACCGCATGTGTTGGTGGTCGCCGGCAACCGGCTACTGGAGGGCTTTTCCCAGAATCCGCTCTGTTTTCCTCACCCCACCACACATAAACACAGGGGGGAGGGGGAGAACAGGCGCCGCTTGTACTGCTCCCGTTTCTTGGAAGCGTAAACACTATTTTCTGCGAAGCGGAGAGGTTAAAGTGGGATGTTTACTTGATTTTTGATGGGAGAACGGGTGATTCCGGGAGAGTTCAGTGTAAGAAATGTCCTCGAGAAGTCTGGTGTTCCAATGAAAATCATTACAAAAAGGGGGAAATTGGCATGTTTCAGCTAAAAATGGCCATAAATGAGGAAATAAGGGGCGTTAAAAAGGGAAATTAAGCAAAATAAAACTCAAATTAAGGCCGCATTTTGGCAACATACGGTCGCTTTTCTCAACCTAATGCCGCTTTTTTGCAGCCTAAGACTACTTTTGGCAACCTACGGCCGATTTTTTTATTACTAAAGCCAATTTTGTTAGCCTGAGGCCGCTTTGCTTGGCAACCTAAGGCTGTATTTTGCAACCTAATGTCGCTTTTTGGGAACCTATGGATACTTTTTGGCAAAATAAGGGCTTTTTGGTAGTCTAAGGCCGCTTTGGCAACATAAAGCCGCTTTTGGGCAACGAAGATGGCTTTTTACTAAACTAAGCAGACCTCTTTTTGTCAACCTAAGCCGCTTTTTGTCCCAATAAGGTCGCTTTTTTGTCAAAACTAAAGCCGCTTTTTGTCAGCCTCAGACTGCCTTTGACAGCAAAAGGCTACTTTTTCTCAAAATAAGGACGATTTTCGGCAAACGCTTTTTTTGTTTTTTTGGCCAATTTAGCAGCCTAAATGTAAGGCCGCCTTTGTAGCAGGCTAGGGCCCCTTGTTTAAAAGCTATTTTCGCAATCCAAAGCCGCATTTGTAGCAATGTAAAGCCGTTTTTAGCCAACCCAAGGCCGCTTTTTGCCAACCTACGGCCGCTTACAATAACATTCTGGCAACATATGATAACTTTTGGTAGCTGCAGGTCAATTTTGTCAACCAAAGGCCGCTTTTTTGGTAATCTAAGGCCGCTTTTTGCAACCTATGAAGCCATGAAAAAACCTGAAATCTCTCGGAACTAAAGAAAAAGAACTTGAGAAAAACAGCAAAATTTAGCAAAATTTGTTCTCTGTATAAAAGTAGCTAGAGATTACGGAGTGTCAGTTGGTCATCTTCAAAGGGTCGAAAATATCCTTAAAAATCATGTGAACAGGCAAAAATTGTTCAGTTTTGGTAAAAAATTGGCCCTAAATGAAGATTAGAGAGCCAAAAAACTAAAACCCCAAATTCGTAATGAAAATCTTGCGACGAACACTTATATAACCCTTTATCTGCGTCCTGCTGATAGTTTACGGGTGCGAGATTCTGGAGGGAAGAAGCCAAAAAGCGGTTATCTGGTACAAATGTCATCGGTCACTTGAGTGGCCCCAGAGTTGAGAATTCAAAACTAACTCTGGTTTTGTGGCTTGAAATTCTCAGAAAAAAAAGAAGAAAAGGAGCAGGAGAAGAGAGAAAAAGTTGTGGAATTCATGAATATGCCCTTTGTGCTCTGTGCAACCGTACTGAAGAAAAGGAGACGTTGGCCAATGGGATCAGCCACCCGACGCCTTTGTTTGTGCGCCTCGAATTTTTGTTTGAGGGCGCAGGTGAGTGGGGCCGTTTGGCGCCTACAAGGAATTTTATAAACACACACATGACGTGGCTTGAAGTTTGGGGAAGACTAGTCACTCTGAAGGGAAAAAGGGAAGAATTTCCTTTCCAACTGAAAGTTTTAGGAATGAGGGAGTTTAGCGAACAGTAGGAAGGAAGGGGTAGGTGCAAAAGAAGGGGGGGTGCGACGGGTACGCGCCTGACAAGACACGCGCTGGGCTGAGTCACTGGCGGACATTCTTTGTGAAGAAGGACTGCACTACTGCTGAGTTGGAGAGATCAGAGATCAGGAGAGGGAGAGAAAGAGAGAGAGAGAGAGAGAGAGAGAGAGACAGAGAGAGAGATATCAGATCCTAACCGCCATTTGCATAATCTCGAGAGATTTCGAATAACGTCGAGATTTGAAAATTATGCCCAAAATAAGCGTAAATCGATCGACTTACGCTCATTTCTGATCGCCTGAATCGATAATTTGGGCAAAATGACCTCCAAACTTGGGATTTGGGCTCAAACGGGCTTAGTGTGGGTTTTAGACTACTCAAAAAGTTAGAAAATACGATTTCAGAGGCTTCACAAGACGTGAAACAACGAAATTTCACTGAAATCACTCAATTGTCGCCTTTCCCTAAGGAAAGGCTTTCAAAAAATTCCCTCAACCTCTACTTTCGCAGGGTCGCAAGTATTTAGTACCTCAAACTTGGGTATTTAAACCGACGCTTTTTGTCGGCGCGTGGCTATCTGCTCCGACAGTCGGCGCAGCGGTATGGGTGAGGCCCCGTAGTCTGCGGCTGAAACCCGTAAGCGATCGGAAACGCCGCTGGGGAGGGTTATGTAAGCGATCTCAAAACAACCCTCTGCGTGCAGCGCTCAAAATTGTGGTGACGCCCCCTTTTGTAATTTTTGTATCTATTTTTTAAATTTAAATTCACTTTCTTTTGTTTCTTGTGTGAATTGGAAAAAGTGTGAAAAATGGGAAAAAAAGACTAGTTTTGGAAAAAATAGGGAAGGAAAAATCGAGGAAAGGCGGAGAAAAGTTGTGGGAGGCTTTTCGCTCTTGAGAAATGTGTGTTCTTCAAAATGGAGGGGTTGGAATTGAAATTCGGAGTGATGCGTCTCGATCTCTTCATCACAGAAGAAACCCTTGAAAACTGGTGTTTTTGAAGTTCTAGTGCAAGTTTCGGGGACACAATTCTGCTTTTGAGAGTCATATAGATAAAAAGAGGGTTTAGAGAGAGAGAGAGAGAGAGAGAGAGAGAGAGAGAGAGAGAGAGAGAGAGAGAGAGAGATCAGAGATCTATCAAAGGATCTCCTGGCGTCTGAAACCTGGTGGCGAGTGTTTGGCAGCCTCCTTATGGCAGCCTGAGAGGGCGAGACGTGGCACTTGACGGAAACACCATTCGGATCAAATTCGGACGCAAGACAGTCCATTCCACAAACAGAAGTCCGTCAGTTGTGACCCGCGGAAGGCGACAAAAGACGACAAAAGACTATAATGAGCACGCGGAGCGACAATAGAAGACCGCGCGCAAACAGGAGACACAACAGGAAACGCAGACGGTTTGTGGATAACACTCGATCTGTTTTCTATTTCCAAACACACAATCTCACGTTTACACTCACTCACTCACTCACTCACAAAAAGGATAAGCGGTAGACCTATGGTCCCCACATGAGCGGAGGGATTGGAATCGGATGGGCGTCCGGCTTGCGCCCCGCGATTCCGTTTCTTTCCGTCCGCCTGACAGCTAGTGGCCAGTTTCGAACACACAAACAGCGCGTGAGGATCAAGATTTCCTGGAACTTGTGGTCATTGGCTGGCAAATGATAGAGGCGTGATTGATGGCTTGAATTGGAAGCAATGGATTGGAACTGGCGGAGGCATCGGCACACACACACACAGACACGCACACACGCACACACATACAAATCGCTTTTTTGGCAATTAGAGACAGACTTTTGACAACCATAGGCCCCTTTACCCGCTTTCGGTAATTAAAGGCCGCTTTAAATAGGCTCTTGCCGCTTATGGTGGGCTCAGGCCGCTTTGGGCACCTTCAAACCTCATCACCAGGCCAATGTTGTTAACCTAAGGTTTTTTGGCAACCTCAGGCCGTTTTGACAGCCTTGGGCCGCATATGGTGGCCTCAGGCCGCTTTTGGTTGGCTCAGCCCGCAGCGTTGACCTCAGGTTTTTTGCTCCAATTTTAACAGTACCCAATTAATAAAAGTTGTTTAACATCATAACAAATGCGAAGAAAAAATAGTGAGGCGTTTACTGTGGTTGACATTGTTTTGAAAAACTGGCAAAACTTTTTTTGGTGTTTTTCTTGCCAAAACTAGTAACACGGACACATAGACATAGACGCTCACACACACACACACATACACACACAAACACATTCACACTCACATGCTCGCACACATACACACACACACTTTTCTCTCTCCTTTTTTGTTGTTCTCGAACTAAATATGACACTGCTTTTACGTTTACTTCTATTCATCTTACTTCCCGTTGCTTTCAATCAAAAAACCACAGATCAAACTAGTTCATTTATGAAATAAAATATCACGTGGTTTTGCATTCATAGACCCGTTGCTTTCCCTGATTGACGTTGAACTTTCCGCTTCACTGAAGTGCAAAGGCGAGGATGGCGTGAACTGCCCCTAGCAACAAGGCGTTTGCCTGAAAATGGGATGTTCTGAAAAACAAGAAAGAGAGAGAGAGAGAGAGAGAGAGAGAGAGGGAGAGAGAGAGAGAGTGAGAGAGAGAGAGAGGGAGAGAGAGAGAGAGAGAGAGAGAGAGAGAGAGAGAGAGAGAGAGAGAGAGAGAGAGAGGGAGAGAGAGAGGGAGAGAGAGAGGGAGAGAGAGAGAGGGAGAGAGAGAGAGAGAGAGAGAGGGAGAGAGAGAGGGAGAGAGAGAGGGAGAGAGAGAGAGGGAGAGAGAGAGAGAGAGAGAGAGGGAGAGAGAGAGAGAGAGTGAATCCTCACCGCCGCCAAACTCCAAGGCTGACTCCATCTATCTTCATTGTAAGCAAATGAGTAATGAATAATTATCACAGAGCAGATTCCAGCAAGAAGGGAGCACAAAACTGCGCAAGGCATTTCCTAAAAAAATAAAATTTTTATTTGAATTGGGTAATTGAAGATGAATATTGTTTTGTTGGGTCGAGTATGCGCACCCAGCCCACCAGAAAGGTATAGACGATGGTGCAAATATTCTTCGGGTAGAAGATCTTCACGGTTAACCAGAGGAAGGATATAGCGGCGATGAAGGGAGAGATTATTATTGGGAAGTATTGGAACTGAAAAGAAGAGATGAGAAACGGGGTGGGACTCTTTTTTCTCTTTTTTCTTATTTCTATCTTTTTCTCTTTTTCTCTTTTTTTCTCTTTTTCTCTTTTTCTCTTTTCTATCTTTTTCTCTTTTTTTCTCTTTTTCTCTTTTTTTTCTCTTTTTTTTTCTTTTCTCTCTTTTTTTTCTTTTTTCTTTTTTTCTTTTTCTCTACTTTTTTCTCTTTTCTATCTTTTCCTCTTTTTCTCTTTTTTTTTCTCTTTTCCATCTTTTTCTCTACTTTTCTGTTTTCCTGTTTATTCCTTTTCTCTCTCTCTCTCTCTCTCTCTCTCTCTCTCTCTATTTTATAGTAAAACAAATTAAAAAGTGGAGTACAAATAACAAATAATTGTAATCTCGTCACGTTTTCATACTTTTCACCAAAAATAATATCTCCGCTATTGTGGTATGTTATTTACCTATTGTTGTAGCTTGTTTTTCACCTTTCCACACTAATTAGCACTTTTTCGCCCTTGAAAGGCCCTTTAGCCCAGGCTCATTTGGCCAAGATGTACTCACCAGATCATAAATCCCTCCTGTGGATTCAAAGGACAACGCATTGTGACATCGTCCGTATTGACAATACAATGCACTCATGTAAAATAACATCATACAGGAGGCCTGAAAGAGTAATTATTTTTAAATTTGATGCATTAACTTAAATATATTTACAAAAACACAAAGAAAACAATTATTTTCTATAAAAATTTTAAAAAAAATTTAAAGGGACCATCAGCCTCCTTTTTTAAAATGAGATTGACCCATTTGCTAATTTGCCCATTTCAATTAGATAAAAAAAATTCCAACACCGCAACGCAAGCAACGGTTTTTCACAAATGGGCTGATTAGCATAGGATTAGCCGTGATTTTGAAAAGGAGGCTGATGGTCCCTTTAAAAATGTTAAAAAAAATTAGTTTTACAACTTTATAATCTTTCCAAAATACCAACAAAAACTATTGTTTGTCAAAAAGGTCGTCACACCGAAAATACGTACGCAATCATATAATGTTGGTCCGATTTACACTATGCCGTAGTAAATCCATTTTGTGATCATTCACGAATAAATTTGAATGGAATTTTTGTTTTAGTAATTAAACGTTTTTGTAACCGTAATTTAAATTAATAATGTATGAACATTAGAAAAATTTGAATTAATGATTTATTCAGACTGATCTTGGACGCTTTTATTACGTATGGCATTACATTTAAATTATATTTAACCGTAAAGTTTTCGTGTACCCGAAAATGTTGTACGTAATGTAACTTTTTTTCAATGAGACCAGTTTTTTTTGACGAAAAATAATTTTTTTAAAGTTTAGACTAGATGTTTTTAATTAATAAAAATAGTTAAAAATCCATAAAAATGTATTCCCACCACGGAAAGAGTGTAAAGAAGAAGTGGTAGCCTCGGCTGTGGCGGTAGTCTCATCAGCTGTTGGTTGTGCTGTGGCAGGAGCGGCGCCATCTGAACACGGCCTTCGTTTTATGTGCGTTCTCGGAGACGAAATGAGGGCTTTCAGACAAAATGTGAGCCCTGATTTACGAGGCAGGGCAAAGCACCCTGGAAAAGAGAATTTCGAATTGAAAAAGGGTCTTAAAGGGAAAAAAGGAGTAAAAGGAATCTTATTCATTGAATGGAAAGCGAGTAATCTCGAGTGAGGGAATGAGAGGTATGGGTGGTATTTGAGGGTGGCCGTTGGTTGCTATGAGAGGTGTGCTTTATTGGATTGTTGGCACGGAAATCTCCCTGGCTATTAGTGCGCATTGGAGGATAAGATTGGAGTGGCCTTTGGTGTATTTGGAGAGAGAGAGAGAGAGAGAGAGAGTTAGAGAGAGAGAGTTAGAGAGAAAGAGAGAGAGAGAGAGAAAGAGAGAAAGAGTTAGAGAGAGAGAGAGAGAAAGATAGAGAGAGAAAGAGAGAGACGGAGAGAAAGAGAAAAAGAGAAAAAGAGAAAAGCGAAAACAGAGAAAAGAGAAAAAGAGTAAAAGAAAAAAGTTTAAAAAAATGATAGAAAAAGAGAAAAAGAAAAAAAAACAGAAAAAAACAGAGAAACGAGAAAAAGAGAAAAGAGAGAAAAGAGAGAAAAAAAGAAAGAGAAAAAAAGAGAAAAACAGAAAAAGAACAACATATCAATGTATCTCTCTCTCTCTTGCGTGTGTGCGTTGGTGTAACTATAAGTGTGTAATGGCAGCTTCAGTTTCACTTAACAAAGAAAGCGTAACACAAAGAAAGCGGGAGAGAGTGAAAGAGCGATAAAGTGTGTGTATGTGTGTGCACGTGTGTTTATGTATACATGCCTGTGTGTGTACGTGTGTGTATGTGTGCGTATCGAAATTTCCTTGTTCTCAGCCTCAGCCATCACATGGTTTCCTCAAACAGTCACATGTTCAAATGTCCAATCTGTCAGTCTGTGAAAATCCCAGAAAGTGCACTGAGTGGGCGAGAGATATTGGTTTCCTTCACTTCTAATGGAAACTACAAATCTTTACTTCCGATTGGTTCCGAGGGTCCATTTCTTAATTGGCTACACTCATACAATCAAGGCTAATTGAAAAGACACAAACTCTCAGCACAAGAAAAAAAAACGAGAAAAAAGCATAAATTCTCATAATTTGCCTTGATTTGGCATTCTTAGGAATACTTTTTTTTAGGAAAGGGGGTGTATATAAATGAATTCTAAGTAATTGGCAGTGTGGGCGCTTTATTCAAAATACTAAACTTTAAAATGTAAAATTTTTTAGAAACGGGGGTGTGTATAAATGAGGCAAGTAATTTTCAACGTGGGCGCTTTATTCAGAAAACCGTAAACAGAGAAAACAAAACTAGTACTGGGTGGCTCTAGCACACTCCCAAACTAAAAAAACCAAATGGCAAATCGAAGCCCATATATCCAGAGCGCTAAAAGGGTGTCGGGTGTTTTTCTCACTGAATTGTTTTCGGCGAACAGCGGCGGGGGTGTGGAAGTACCGCACACACAAGGCACTTTTAGTTTGATTAAAAGGAGAGTGAGGGAGGGATGGAGAGAGAGAGAGAGAGAGAGAGAGAGAGAGAGAGAGATAATGTAATTACCAGCTGAACATCTGGCTCTATATCCGCATGGCTGTCGTTTCCCAGCGGTGCGAGTGATAATCTCAGTGATACGGCTCTAATCCCGCCCTGTTGACAGCCAGCTTTCGAAGCACCGGTGACTGCGAGGCACGTGAGCCCTGCGCATAGCAGTTTGAATTAGATGAACAGCGGATTATAGATGATTAAGGAAATGAAAGCATAGGGACAAACATTAATCTAGAGAGAATAACAACATTAACAATCGATAGCGTCGAAAGTCTCTCTCTTTCTCTTTCTCTCTCTGTCTCTCTCTCTCTGTCTCTCTGTCTCTGTGTCTCCCCCCCTCTCTCTCTCTCTCTCTCTCTCTCTCTCTGTCTCTTTCTCTCTCTCTTTCTCTCTCTCTGTCTGTCTGTCTCTCTCTCTCTCTCTCTTTCTCTCTCTGTCTCTCTCTCTCTGTCTCTGTGTCTCTGTGTCTCTTTCTCTCTCTCTGTCTGTCTCTCTCTCTCTCTCTCTCTCTCTCTTTCTCTCTCTCTGTCTCTCTCTTTCTCTCTCTCTCTCTCTCTCTCTCTCTCTCTGTCTCTCTGTGTCTCTTTCTCTCTCTCTGTCTGTCTGTCTCTCTCTCTCTCTCTCTTTCTCTCTCTCTGTCTCTCTCTTTCTCTCTCTCTCTCTCTCTCTCTCTCTCTCTCTCTCTTTCTACTTTCTGGCTCTCTACCTGCATCGAATCACAGAAGATGACAAATTAACAAATAATTCACGGTCTACTAGAAGTTTGCTTGTTTTCCTGCACGACTACCTTGGGATGAACTTTAAGGTATCATTTATCATTTCACAGGTAGTAAACAAAGTTGCAAGCTTAAACTTACAAAAAGCAAAAACTTTGATCTCGGGCGGGCTCGAACCGCCGGCCTTCTGTGTGTTAGAGAGATGTGATAACCACTACACCACGAGATCGCTGGGTGGCACCGCGCGGAGGCGCTTTAAGAACGGCGCCCAGCTGCGAAAAAAGGGATTTCAATATTACGAAAATGGAAAGTGAAGCTCGAGAGCACTAATCGCCTATTGAAAAGAGGGAAAACAAGAATCACCGTAGCAACAAATGGGCACTTTGCCAGCTGAAGTCGAAATGACGGTAAATAGCCGAGATCGGAGCGTAATCTGTTCCTGCGATTCCTTATAAATGCTCTATTTACTAAGCAATTTTGATTATAGTATCGGGTTGGGAGGAAAAAACGAAAAAGTTTCGTTTTCAAGGCGAACGGCGCTGAATTTTGAATGAAAGGGGGTTTGAATTCGAAATGAGCGCGTAGTTCTACATGCGCAACAGAGACCAACACATGAATATGTGATTTTCGAACTTTCAATTGCAAAGCTGATGAAAAATTGCAGAAATTGGGAGAAATTACAACTTTAAATATTGGAAATTCAAAAGAACAAGAGGGCTTGCCGTACTGCGCAGGGCCATTCTATTTCAATGAACTGCGGGCGCACCAGCTAAGGCGGCCCCGTGGTCTAGTGGCCAAGAGGGCGGTATGTCGCGCAGTCAGCTTCTGCATGCCCGTGGGTTCGAATTTTTTGCATGGTTTTTGATTTTTTAATGATTTTTTAAAGCAAGTTGAATGCGTAAGTCGTTTTTCTTCGCGGAATTTTCAAGGGAAAGGCACAGCTGCCTGTTTACACCGCATAGTTGCGATCAACAAATAGTTGCAACACCTGAGCAATCTTGTACCCTTGGTCAAAGATGAAGCTCCATCCTTTACTCTTCTCTTCCTTTCTTGTATGGTCAGCAACCTGTGATCCTTCAACCTATCATACCCTTCAATCTCCACGTGTCACGAACTGGGGCTATTGGCATTATATGGAGCACTGCCCTCCCAAAATGGTTGCGACCGGCATGCAGATCAAATACGAGCGATACCAAAAATATGATGACGACTCGGCCCTTAACGCAGTCAGACTCTTCTGTCAAACAAGGAACTCAAGTATGTGTAATTTTAACTGAAATTTAATAAAAATTGAAGTTTGTCTCAGTAAAACTCGGAAAACATAAATCCTTTTCTAAACTTTTTGGCGACAATTGATTTTCCGCGCGCCGCGGCGCGCACACCGCACGGGATACTGTAGCGCAGATATAATTTTTTAAACAGACCATGTCCAATATATCAATCGATAGGAAATCGTATGTATTTTAAGAAAGTTTGTAAATTAGGGCAAATTGAAATTTTCACTTTGAAAGAAGTTATATGGGATTTTCGTGATTTTTTTGTTTTAGATTTTGAGTAAAAATTGGATTTAAAAGTTTTTTTTACCGAAAAACGTATCTGAGGTTTTTCGAATACTAGGAAATAAAATAAAATGATGTTGAAGTTTTTTTTGGCACTTTGGGGCAAAAACAAAATTCTGCCCAAATTAATTTTTCGCCTTTCTTTCTATCTATATCAGAGTCCTCTTGGATTTTTTGTCTTTTATTGTGTTTATAATGGAATTTACTATAAAATTCGTTTATACATTGAGATTTTTAAATACTTTTAAAGTGAAAATCTGAATATTGATTTTTTTCTGACTGGGAGATCGATATTGACTAAGTCCACAACATTTTTCATGATGTAATTTGAAATCGAATGATATATCACATTCCCATGAAAATCGATTTTCCGCGAAGTTACAGTAACCAATGTGGCGCGCCGCGACGCGTCAAAAATCGATTTTTTCTCCAACTTACCAAAAAACATTTATATATGCCTTAAAATGTCTCTAAGGATCAATTTAGGTTCCTATGACACACGGTATCCGATTACGAGCGGTATAGGGCCATGGGGTGATTGGCAAGGAATCAAATGGTGTCCCAAAGGCCAGGTGATTATTGGATTCGCCCTTCGTTCTGAAGAAAGCATCGGTAAAGATGATGACACTGCAGGCGTAAACTTCCGGGCTTACTGTGGTGACCCATTTGGCTCGCGGGATTCTTCTCACAGAATTGAAGGTAAGCTAATTATAACTGTTTGTTATGCTTGATTGTAAAGTTAAAATACTATGAAAAAAAGTTACGGTCTCCAAATCTGCTAAGCGATCTCCAAATTGGAGTAATGCGCGTTCAAATATCCGGAACCCTCCCACGCCGCGGGCGCCCGCCCCTTATAAAGGGCACTGAAGCACCCGGCCGCTGTGGCAGTGTGGCGCAGCGGTAAGGCGCCCGACTACCAAGCGGAAGGTCCCGGGTTCGACTCCCCATGGCTGAAGATATTTTGCTTTTAATATTTCGCATTGTTAACATAAATATGCCACGGGAAGGTTCCGACTGTTGCCTTGTAAGACAAAACTAGCTATTTAGGCGATAGCAAAGAATGGGGGAGCTGGACGACTGATCAATTTTGCCCGGATGACTATGTCGTCTGTGGAATTCAGACGCAAATAGAAGGCCGTTAGGGCGAAGATGACGACACGAGTTTGAACAATGTGGACGTGGACTGCTGTCGCCTAGACATTTCTTGCACTCCTGGATTTGAACTTGTCACCGTTGAAACTTTCGATAATTTGAAAGGTGAGATATGGAAAGAGCTAGAGTTCCTCAGCTACTCTTCAAATCAAGTAAAATTCGATTGGATCCTAATTCTGAGACATTTGTCGAAATCTTTGTCAAGCATCGAAAGCCCCATAATTGTTTTCAAAACAAACGAAGTTGTTCTAAACAAAAAGGTTTTTGTGTATTTCAACACAAATTTTTACTATTTTCAAGCGGAACGAACAAAAATCGATAAATTTTCCATTTTCCGAAGTTAAACAGCCAAAAACATTTTTTTGGTTGTTTCCCATCCATCCTTTTGCATCAAAATATGAAAAAAACGTTAAAAATAAAAAAAATATCATAAATATTATAGTTGTCGCCAATCCTAGTTTTCAGGCGTTTCGCAAACGTAACCCGACGCAGTATTACGTACGTATGCTTAGACACCTAGTTTTTTGTACGCAATTTCGCGTTTGGCGAAAAAAAAACGATATTTACCCAAATTTCTCGGATTTGTGGTTCTTTTATTGCTTAATTTTTGTTTTAAAAATGTTCATAAAAAGAGAAAACAATCTTTCTTCCTCTCTGGCTTGTGCTGGAGAAATGTCAGTAACCTACACAACAAGAACTTATTTTTCTCACACTTCCGGTCACACAAATACTCTCACGCAGTCTGAGAAGAATCTAGTGAGCAAAAGTATGCTGTCCAACTATTGCGAAATACTTTTAATTATTTTTAGCCATTTCTCTTAGCCTCGGACTCTCTTTCGGAGGTTTTGCCGCTGGGATAAACGCTGCATTCACGAATAGCAATGAAAAGGTGACCGAGAAGTCATTGCAATCTATGGTCCAGGACACAGCCACCAAGGAAAGTGAGGTTAGTTTGAGAGAGAGAGAGATAGAGAGAGAGAGAGAAAGAAAGAGAGAGAGAGAGAGAGAGAGAGAGAGAGAGAGAGAGAGCAAGAGAGAGAGAGCAAGAGAGAGAGAGAGAGAGAGAGAGAGTGCAAGAGAGAGAGAGAGAGCAAGAGAGAGAGTGCAAGAGAGAGAGAGAGAGAGAGAGAGAGAGAGAGAGAGAGAGAGAGAGAGAGGGAGAGAAAGAGAAAGAGAAAGTCTAAAGACAATTGATCTGTTTAGAGAACTCTCACAATCGAAATTCCTGCGCAGACTCGTTCTGTGATCAAGCAATTGTTTATCACCTGTGGTGATTACAGAATTGGATTGGCGAAGACAATTAATCAACAGGAAGAAGAAATAGACTAGCCTGCCAATATGAAATTTCGTTTAAAATTTTTTTTTGGTGAAAAAGTGGGCGAAATGTTTTTGCGTCCATGCCAAAATGTGGTACGTGACGGTTCAATATTTTCGCTGCCACGGCAATTGTACGGTTAAATCGTTGTTTTTACATTTTAACTTTTTTTTGGGTTAACGCGTTTGTTTGGAGGGTGTTTGTGTTTATTTGTGTTTTTATTACTGAAAATAATTTTATAAGTACATTTCTACATTACAGAAACTAAAGATATTATAAATTTCATTTTTTTCAAGGTAACAAACTCTTTTTTTCAACAAAAAAATTTCTTATAGGAAGGACTGTGGGGATACAATGGCTGTGAGTATTTTAGTTTAATGTGTTTGTAACAAAAAGAAAAGAAATTAAATTAAAAGTGGAAAAAAAAGTTTTTTCGTCAATGTTAAAATGTGGTACGTGATGGTTCAATATTTTCGCTGTCACGGCAGGAGTATGGTCAAATCGTTTTTTTTAAAAAAAATTTATAAAAATAAAAATAAAATTTTTAAAACTTTTTTTGTGTTAACACGTTTGTTTGTGGTATTTATTTGTGTTTTTATTACTGAAAATCATTTCATAAGTTTATTTCTACATTAAGATCTCATAAATCTCATTTTTTCAGGGTAACAAACGTTTTGTTTAATGTATTTTTGTTTACAAAATGAAAAAAATTATTGCTGGACATGGCTGCTGCCCGCACTATATAGGCTGCCTCTTGAAGTCGCAGGGTAACAGCCGCCGTGGCCTAGTGGTTAAGAGGGCGGTCTGGCGCGCCGTCAACTTTTGCATGCCCGCGGGTTCGACTCTTTTGCCTGATTATTGACGTCATCGCCCACACAAAGGAAAGTTTTAGGTAAGTAAATGCCCTTTGGCAGAAATATAAGTAAAGTAAGAGCGGAGTCCGTGAAAACAAAGCCATTTTACGGCCGTCGCGGGCAGTGGGCCGTCACTTTAACTGCCGTCGATGTTTGGTTGCCCCTGTCTCTCTTTTGGGGCACAGAATAACAAACGAGAGACAATTGCAGGTGAACGCTTCCTCCCGCAAGCAAAACAATTCCAAATACATCCAAATGAGATACTCAGTCAAGCAAAACCCTCAATAATTTATTTTTTTCCACGACAGAATGGAGTCTTTTAGAAGAAGGAGAGACAAAAGGGCACATTGAAAGTGCGGAATGTCTAAAAAGAGAAGAAAAGGGAACAAAGCGGCCAAAAGGAGCGGAAAGTCAGGTGGAGTGTTCAGAATCGCCGCTGATTGCCGAGCGGTAATGAAAGCCGTGGCTGAGTCGCAGGGTAGCACCCGTAATCAACTAATCAACTTCATTCAGCCCAGTAAACACGGAAGAATGAGATTTTGCATTTTTTAGGTAATAATTTTGGCGATTTTATAAGGCGGACGCAATTTTTTTGCCAATTTTTGTGACTTTGTTAGGAATCCTTCAGTTTTCGTAGTGGAAAAAAAATTAGTAAAAAGTGTATTTTCTGTATTGATCATGTTTTCCGGCATAAAAAGAGCAATCGAAAAAGTACCCTATTTAATTGATTTGGATAAGTTTGGAAGTAATTACAATCAAAATGAATCGATTTAGGAGCGTTTGAAATTTGGGAAATTGCCATTTGAATTGCCGCCAACTCTGCGTCTCCCCATTTCACACACTCTCTCGCCCACTCTAGCCGTGTTTACGTGCGGCAAACGCGTATAATGGCCGTGTAAACGCGCCCCTTTTGCAGTCGAAAACATATAAAAGGGGTAAGTTTCAGAATCGTGGAAACGATATCTATTCGATGAAACTATAATAAAGATACTTTAAAAATCAATTTTACGAGGTCCTTCCCGTTTAAACTGCAAGGTTTATTTCACATAGGTTAAGTAAATTTTCTTGGGTGGATTCGAACTCGGGTCGCGAGTTTTGCAAACGACGATGTTACCACTTCACCACGGTTTCGTACATCAGTGGTGGTGGCCATGTGGTAGCGTTCTCGCTTGTAAAACATGGCAGCAAAGTTCGGATCCACCCCGATTTTTTCGGGTTTTCGCTCGGCTTTCATGGAGGTATAAGGAAACGAGGCGCTAAGGATACGTCAGAAGATTGGCGTACCCTCATAAACAATGGAAAGAAGTGAGAAAAAAGGGGCATGGAGGTCTCGGGCGCTAAAAATAGGAGCCGGTCTTGGAACCGCGTTCAATTCATGGGGTTAATGAGGAAACGAGCTTCAAAGGGCATCGGACTGAGTTCAAAAATTAAACTACGTCTCAGTTTCCTAAGTCACTCGCACACACATGCACACACGAACACGCTCATACGCTCACTCTCTCTCTCTCTCTCACTCACTCACTCACTTTCACACATACACATGCTCCACTTTTCTGATGAGGGAAACTACAACCATCATTGTATCCATATTTATAAATCAATGCATTCACAAAATTGAATGAAAAGAAGAGTCTCAGTTTTGTCAGAGGAGGCAAAGAGGCGCCGAGTGAATCCATGTGGAACGGGATGGGCGAATGGGGTGAATGGCTGCACCCGTTGGCTTCAAAAAACGAATTAAATGTCCGAAGCGGCGAACACCCGGAGAGGGGTAGGGCACACAGAACAATCGGACACAAAGCCAAATGGGATGGGGTGGTGAAGTTAAGTGACGGTGGCCGAATTTTGCAAGAAATATAGGAAGAGTTTAAGAAAGGCTTACAATTAAAATTTTGAGCATTTTAATAATTAACGTATCATTCCAACTCAGCCGAGCGCTGCGTCTCCTGCACCATCATAACTTTTCTCCCATCTTAATGGAGTATCCAAAGCTTCGAGATCGGCTGAAGAAATGCATTCTGAAGAAAAGTTGAACTAGTTTCCCTCTCTCTCCCCCCTCTCTCTATATCTCTCACCTTCTCTCTCTCTTTCTCTCTCTCTCTCTTCTCTCTCTCTCATCTTCCTCTTTCTTTCTTTCTTTCTTTCTTTCTTTCTTTCTTTCTTTCTTTCTTTCTTTCTTTCTTTCTTTCTTTCTTTCTTTCTTTCTTTCTATCTCTCCCTCTATCTCTCTCTCTCTCTCTCTCCATCTCTCTCTCTCTCTCTCTCTTCTCTCTCTCTCATCCCCCTCTTTCTTTCTATCTCTCCCTCTATATCTCTCTCCCCTTCTCTTTCTCTCCTCTCTCTCTCTCTCTCTCTCTCTCTCTCTCTCTCTCTCTCTTTCTTTCTTTCTCTCTTTCTCTCGCCCTCTCTCTCTCTCTCTCTCCATCTCTCTTTCTCTTTCTTTCTCTCCATCTCTCTCTCTTTCTCTCTTTCTCTCCATCTCTCCATCTCTCTCTCTCTCTCTCATCCCCCTCTTTCTTTCTATCTCTCCCTCTATATATCTCTCCCCTTCTCTTTCTCTCCTCTCTCTCTCTCTCTCTCTCTCTTTCTCTTTCTTTCTTTCTTTCTCTCTTTCTCTCGCCCTCTCTCTCTCTCTCCATCTCTCTCTCTCTCTCTTTCTCTCTCTCTCTCTCTCCCCCTCCTTCTTTTTTTCTCCTTCTCTCTCCCCCTCCTTCTTTCTCTCTCTTTCACTTGGTTAAAAAATAATTTTCATTTTATTTAAACCCACTGGGAATTAAATTAAACTTATAAACTTCAGAAAAAATGTATTGGTACCGAATACAATTAAAGTTGTTTCATAGATCACTCACCAGCCATCTGGCAAAAAAAAGAAAACATCAGGGCAATTAGAAATAGTCTACATACGTAAATATGGTTAAGTTTATGAATAGTTTATTCGAAAGTTCTCCGGTACAATAATTATTAAATCGAGCTTGCACTTGGCGTCGACCACAGTTCGGTGCTTGTTTTATCTCCCTGCCTGACAAAACAGGCATTTTGAAGCTTTCCTGTTATCCAGAACTGTGGTCTTAATTATAGTTCATCTCAGACTTTCTATTTTAAATTCCTTCCTTTTCAAATACTTTCAAACATTTCATAAATTTCTTCACAGACATTTCGAAATGAAAACGAAAACAAAATCTCGTTTAAAAAAGTCACCTGGACTAAATAGGCCAATTATGACTAAATTAAATTATGATTGAATTTTTCATATAAATGCCGTTTTTCCATTTATTAATACACACATTTGTCCTTTATGGCTAAAGTTCGGTAGTTCTTTTGATGTAGCACAGTATAGTTTCTATTCGTTTTATTAGTTTTTTTAAACTTTAACCTTAAACTTAGTTTATTCATCCTTTAATCGCATAAAAGGTCAAGCGGCCTATGGTTACCAAAAGCGGCCCTTAATCGCAAAAAGGTCAAGCGGCCTATGGTTACTAAAAGCGGCCCTTAATCACAAAAGGTCAAGCGGCCAATGGTTACCAAAAGCGGCCCTTAATCACAAAAGGTCAAGCGGCCTATGGTTACCAAAAGCGGCCCCTAATAGCAAAAGGTCAAGCGGCCTATGGTTACTAAAAGCGGCCCTTAATCACAAAAGGTCAAGCGGCCAATGGTTACCAAAAGCGGCCCTTAATCACAAAAGGTCAAGCGGCCTATGGTTACCAAAAGCGGCCCCTAATCGCAAAAGGTCAAGCGGCCTATGGTTACTAAAAGCGGCCCTTAATCACAAAAGGTCAAGCGGCCTATGGTTACCAAAAGCGGCCCCTAATCGCAAAAGGTCAAGCGGCCTATGGTTACTAAAAGCGGCCCTTAATCACAAAAGGTCAAGCGGCCAATGGTTACCAAAAGCGGCCCTTAATCACAAAAGGTCAAGCGGCCTATGGTTACCAAAAGCGGCCCCTAATAGCAAAAGGTCAAGCGGCCTATGGTTACTAAAAGCGGCCCTTAATCACAAAAGGTCAAGCGGCCAATGGTTACCAAAAGCGGCCCTTAATCACAAAAGGTCAAGCGGCCTATGGTTACCAAAAGCGGCCCCTAATCGCAAAAGGTCAAGCGGCCTATGGTTACTAAAAGCGGCCCTTAATCACAAAAGGTCAAGCGGCCTATGGTTACCAAAAGCGGCCCCTAATCGCAAAAGGTCAAGCGGCCTATGGTTACTAAAAGCGGCCCTTAATCACAAAAGGTCAAGCGGCCAATGGTTACCAAAAGCGGCCCTTAATCACAAAAGGTCAAGCGGCCTATGGTTACCAAAAGCGGCCCTTAATCGCAAAAACGTCAACCTGTCTATAGCTCCGAAAACGATAGCAATCACCTGGTGTTTAAATTGATCAAATAGTCCTTTAAACTGCCTAAATAGTCCTTTAACGTGGCCTTATAAATAAATTAAATTATAATTAAATTATTCACATAAATGCTCTTTTGGTCATATTAAAAGAAAATGTGTTCTTTATAGCTGAAGTTCGGTTGTAGTTTTTATTTAGCCCATTGTAGTTTGTAGTATTTTTTTAAAAATTTACAGTAGTATTAAGTGTGAATTAGTTTTCCCAATATATCAGAAGCGAATGCAAAGGTTGACCTTCTTTATTCTGAATCACTACTTAGCTAAACGCCATTTGGTTTTTTCTTCCTTGTTGTGAAATAATCCGGCAGATTGTTTTGTGATGATTTTGAATTTCCGTTGTTTCAACTGATATCAATTACTTTAATGCATTGACAGGTCTTTTTTCTATTTTGTTAGACAGACAACGAGAGAGAGAGAGAGAGAGAGAGACACAGACACAGAGAGAGATGACTTTTCCACTTGTCTTCAATTACCAAAAATCATATTTATTCTGTATTTGTCGTTGTTATACCTAATTTCACTTATTCTTTCTATAGGTTGTAGAAAAGAACTCAAGATAATTGGAAAACATTTAGGAAATAATATATGACTTAGTCATAAAACAATCACATCATCATCGTACAGTGAAATGTTTTCAAATGGTGATATAACGAGTTTTGTTTGTGGTGAAAAATTGATTTTATATTTTTTTAATATTTTAAAATTAGAAACGACTCCGCAACTCCGCACTTATTTTTTTCCCCATTATAAGTACAATTTTTATAGTTCCCCTGTCACAATTGCTCTTTCTCAATACATTAGAAGCATTTCAAGGCTCTCTCAGTCTCTCTCTCTCTCTCTCTCTCTCTCTCTCTCATTAATCTCATTCCCACAAATTTTACGGTTGATTGCAAAAAGAAAATGACCTTGTGCAAAAAGTGTGAAATGAATAATTTGAACTTTTGACTCTTGCGCGTGTTTTCATCATTTTAGCTACACTTTTTCAGATATAACATTACTTCCAACAAATTCTAGTTTAAAAAAACAAGCTAATTTTGCTAAAATTGTGATATCTTCATTTTTGTTGGGAATTGTTTTCTTTTTCTTCAATTCTTCGAAAACTTTTCATCAGACAAACAAGTAAGCTCAGTTTTCACCAGCTTTCTGCGAAAAACTTCCGTAATTCGCGACAGATGTCAGCGTCATTTCCGTCTTTACCAGACGAGCTTTTTTTCTATTAACAGGAACTTATTTTCAGCACCTAAACTTAAGTAATTTTTTCTTTAAATTTTTTACATTATCTATTAAAATTTAATATTTTTGTCAACAATTTAAAATATTCTTGGAAAGTGGATTTGCTTCGCAATACGTCAGCAATTTAAATTGCTTTATGCAAAACCAGACACCTGGTGATTTCAGACGACATTTTTCCTTTACCTTTTTACCTTTTCATTGTTTTTATTCTCCAATTCCAAAAATTGTTGAAAGTACATTAGTGGATAAAATGGTGCGAAAACTTTAGTTCAGATTAGTTAGATCGACAGGAAATGGCTTTTTCTCTCTGGAAACTGGAAATTGTTCTTTATTAAAAATAGTTGTTCTAAAGTACGTTAGCCCTTAGCTATTATTCATTAGTTTTTTTTATATTTCTATTTCCAGTTCTACAAATGACGAGCTGGACGGAAGATTTAAAAGATTTGCTCATTAAAATAGTCTTAAAGTAATCCCTTCCGGCGAGTCAAAACCCCTCATTCCTCCTACTCCTTTTACACACACACACACACACACACACACACACACACTCTCTCTCTCTCTCTCTCTCTCTCTCTCTCTCTCTCGTTTTAAAGGGGAAGGACCTCGTCAAATTGATTTTTCAAAATATCTTTATTATAGTTTCATTGAGTAGACATCGTTTCCACGATTCTGAAACATACCCCTTTTATATGATTTGGAGTGCAAAAGGGGCGCGTTTACACGGCCGTTTTACTCGTTTGCCGCACGGAAACACGGCTAGAGTGGGCGAGAGAGTGTGCAAAATGGGGAGACGCAGAGTTGGCGGCAATTCAAATGGTAATTTCCCCAAATTTCAATCGCTCCTAAATCGGTTTATTTTGATCCAAAATGGGTAAAATAGGTATTTTTCGGAATCCTGGGAATGAGATCTAGGCATTTATCGCAAAATCAGAAAAAATATTTTTACGCGGTCCTTCCCCTTTAACTATATATTTTTCTAGTACATAAGACAAACGACATCGGAGAACCTTCATTCTAATCCTCCAAAATGTCTCTTTATTAGTACAAATAGCAAATCATAGGTTGTGTTTGTGAGAATAGTACTTTTATAAATATCTTGCGCTGATACATGATGGCATTTACCTGGATAAGCCTTGTCCCAGTTATGAAATAGCTTTGGACTGCAGATTGACTCCGCTAATTCCTGTTAAAATTGAATTTGTTTTACGTCAGAGACGTGGAACAGACTTCAACACAAGCAATTTTATTTGCTCTCTCTCTCTCTCTCTCCCTCTCTCTCTGCGTCTCTCTTTCTCAATGGTTAGCTCGATTTAAAGGTCTAAACCCATAATTTAACGGCGTTTTTAGTCCTTTAAACACATTATCAAAGGACTGCCTCTTCTAAAAGATTCCAAAATTCCATTTGGTCAAAATTTAAAGGACCAAAACTACATTTTAATAGACTGTTTTCCTAAATTTTACAGCAAAAATACTGAATAAATGGTTCAAGGGCCACAATTAACAGTCCTTTAAGAAATTGTAATCTTGGTTCCAGCCAGCTGGCTTTAATCTGGCTTGAAACCCGAAAAAGTTTTAGATATTTAAACTAATAGTATACCTTAAAATTAAGACAGTTAGATTGCCCCAATCACATAAATTATCCTTTTAAACGCCTCCAGTCAGAATATTAGTCCTTTAAAGACAGTCCTTTAAGAATTCAGTTTTCGATCGATAATTAACTGAAAATTATGGTAAATTGAAAATTAGGGGCCAAATCTCGATATTTTGGTTTAGTTATAAGGGAAAATTCCAATTTAACCAGAGAAAAAGCGTTAATTTCCACAATTCCTTGAAATTCATATATTATCGTTTTAATCAATTATTTTTACATTATTATAACCAGCCGCTCTACCACAAAATAGAATAAATAATAATTTTAATTTAATTTCACAAAACAATTGTTTAAAAAAAACGAAAAACAAACGTTAAAAGAAAAAAAGAAAACAAAAGAAAAAGCGAATTCCATTTGCTGTATTCACCAACTGCACTCTCGTTGTCTGTGCCCTCTATGCGAGAGTGTAGGCGGCGGAAACCCGTAAGCGATCGGCAACACCGCCGGCTGGGGTTATCTAAGCGATCTCAAAACAGCCCTCTGCGTGCAGCGGTGAAAATCGTTGTGACGGGCTAGTTTCCCTACCAAGTTAAGTAAAATCGGGGGTCATGTCAGAAATGGTCTGCTGAGGGTTCCCCGTCTACCCACGTGGTGACGTCCCCTTTTGTTTTTTTGTATTTTCTCTCTCTATGCCTCTCTTTCTCTCTCTCTCTCTCTCTCTGATCTATGATCTATTGAGACACTTAATCCCCTGTTTGCCTTTATGTGATCTCTTTCCCACCCCAAAATGCCAGACCCTAATCACAAGCCACTTGCCACATCAATAATCCGCCAACATCTCCTCGAAACATATCTCCTTCTATAAAAAGAACTTAAGTACACTTTCCTTTTCTTATTTGTATTTTTAACTTTTTTTTAATAAATACGGAAATATACTTATTAAAGTTCATAAAACATTCACCTTCTTCCATTCAGATTCGAGATGACCAACGTATTTTCCTCCTTCTCCCTTCGGTTTCTAATGTGCGAGAGGTGCGGTATTCACGTGAATATGACTCACAAGTTCTCTCTTTTTGCTAATATAAGAAACAGGCGTTTTAGAGTGGAACATGAACAGAAATATGCCTACACGGAGAAGGAGATGGTCAAGAGGAACCAGGAAATCGAGCTCGGGCTGGAGAGGGAGAGGGAGAACATGTGGAAAACGCATAAGATTTTGATTCTAGGTAGGTTATACTGTAAACAACCTCAGGCCGCTTTTAGCCCGCGTTTGCCAATCTCAGGCCGCTTGGAGCCGCTTCAAACGGCTTAAGGTAGTCGTAGGCCGCTTGCTACCGTTTTAGGTAGCCTAAAGCCGCTTAGAACCGCTTAAGGTAAGCTGTCGGCTGCTTCAAAGCGATTATGGGTAGCCTAAGGCCGCTTAAAACCGCTTTTGATAGCATAAGACCGCTTGGAACCGCTTTTGGTAGCTTTAGGACGTTTGGTGCCGCTTTGGGTAACCATAGGACGCTTAGAACCACTTTGGATAGCTTTAGGCCGCTTGGAGCCGCTTTTGTTAACCTCAGCTGCTTGTAACCTTCTTTGAGTAGCCTTAGGCCGCTTTGAACCGCTCTTAGTAGCCTTAGTCCGCTTGGAACCGCTTTTGGTACCCTAAGGCCGCTTGGAACCGCTTTGGTAGTCTTAGGTCGCTTGAAACCGCTTTAGGTCGCCTAAGGCCGCTTAGAACCGCTTTTTATAAACGGAAATGTCGTGAAATAATTCAGTTTCCCACGGAAATCAGTTTGAGTTTTACATTTTGTACTTGTTAATTTTATTCTGCGGGAGTTTTTCAAACTCGCGTCAGACAATAAAACGTGTGAATGTGTGCCCGTGTATATATATTTAGAAATTCCTGCCAAACCATTTGTTTCGATGGTTTTAAATTGAATTTTATATTATTAGATGTGATCAGACTTCAAAAAACCACTATTTAATCACTCAAACGGAACCAATTTTCTGAAAATGAAAAAATGACTCAATTAAATTTATTAAAATAGATTAAAGGAAATTTTTGTTTAAAAAGTGATATAACTTAAAAATGGAAGTTTGAAGTAATGATTTCAAGTTAATTTATTTTCAGGAGGCCCCGAATCTGGAAAAAGTACAATTTTCAAACAGATGAGGTTGGTTTTTAAAATTAGAAAACTTTTAAATTTTTGTTTTAGAATTTTGCATATGGATGGCTTTAGTTCAACTGATTATGTTAATTTTCGCTTTTTAATTTACGCAAATACAATTGAGGCTATAAATCAATTGTTGGAAGGAGCGGAGTATTTGCAGATTCAGATTGCACAGGAATTTATGGTAGGAGAGAGAGAGAGAGAGAGAGAGAGAGAGAGAGAGAGAGAGAGAGAGAGAGAGAGAGAGAGAGAGAGAGAGAGAGAGAGAGAGAGAGAGAGAGAGAGAGAGAGAGAGAGAGAGAGAGAGAGAGAGAGAGAGAGAGAGAAAGAGAAAGAGAGAGAGAGAGAGAGAGAGAGAGAGAGAGAGGGAGGGAGAGTTTTTTTCAATTTTCTTTTAGGCAGAAATCAAATTCATTAAAAACGCCATTCTCTCAAAGGACCTCCAACTAAACGAAGAAATGACTTTTGCCATCAAAAAGCTCTACACAGCTGATTTTATGAAAACCGTACTTGATAGAAAAGATGAAATTGAGCTTATGGATTCAGCTGAATAGTAAGTTTTTCTGATTCCCTCTCCTCTTTCTCTCCTCTCTCCCTCTCCCTCTCCCCCCTCTCTCTCTCTCTCTTTCTCTCTCTCTCTCTGTCTCTGTCTCTCTCTCTTTCTCTTTCTCTTTCTCTTTCTCTTTCTCTCTCTCTCTCTACCTCCCAGTTATATATTTTTTCAGTTTTCTTGACAACATCGACAGACTATCATCCACCGGATACCAGCCAAATCAAACGGATGTCCTTCGATCGAGGGTACCTACAACCGGAATTATTGAAATTCAATTTAAATTCAAGGATTCTATTTTAAAGTTAGTTTCAGTGAGTATGTGAGTGAGTGAGTGTGTTGAACACGTGTGAATGTGTAAGCGTGTGCATGTGTGTGCGATAGGGAGTGTGTGTGTGTGTGTGTGAATGTGTGTATGTGTGTGAGCTTGTGAGGGTGAGTACACGTGTAAATGTGTAAGTGTGTGTATGTACGTGCGGTAGGGGAAGTGTGTGAATGAGTACGTGAGTACGTGAGACCGTCTAAGTGGGGCTAGGGGCTAGTATGAGTGCATGTGTGTGAGTGTGAACGTGTGACAGTGTGAACGTGTGACAGTGGGAACGTGTGACAGTGTGAACGTGTGACAGTGGGAACGTGTGTGAATGTGTCGTGTGTGAGTGTGAATGTGTGTCTGAACGAATGAATGAGTGTTTTGATGTACATGTGAGCCAGTGAGTACGTGAGACCGTGAAAGCCTTAAAACGAGTTCTTCAGAATGGTAGACGTTGGAGGTCAGCGGACAGAACAAAGAAAATGGATTCATTGCTTCGACAACGTCTCAGGAGTTCTATTCGTAGCCGATCTATCCGCTTACAATTTAAGGTAACCAATTTATGTTTATTTTTATTTTATAAAATATATTTTATAAACTTAAAAGTCAGTTTTCAAGTTGAAAGTTCAGAATCGACGATGGAGACAAAATCACTGGAGAAACGGATGGGAAGCGGAAGCGATCCGAAGTTTGATTTTTCATTTTATTTTTAAATTAAATTTTTTTTAGAATAAATTAAAATACAACATGAGGATATTCAAGAAAATAGCCAATGATTCTGGGTTTGGAAGTAAAACGGCTATGATTGTTTTTCTGAACAAGGTTGATATTTTTAAGGAGAAATTGAAGAGAAAGCCGTTGTCAGTGTGTTTTAAGGAGTATAAAGGTTAGTGAGGAAATGCGGTGATGATAATTGAGGCAGTGATAATGTGATTGTGTGAGAAAATGAAGATGTGAGGAAGAGAGGATGTGAAAATAGGAGAAAGTGATGAAATAGTGATGATGTGAGTAGATAAGAAAATGAGGATGTGAGGAAGTGAGAAAGTGGAAATATGACGAAGAGAGAATGTGAAAATGGGAAAAGTGATAAAACGAGATAGTGATGATGTGAGACGATGAGGAAGTGAGAAAGTCAGAAGGCTATTTGAGGTATGGAGAACATTAGTATGTGATGGTTAATGGATGTGAGGATGTGATTACGTGAAAATGTAAGGAAGTGGGCAAATAAAATGAGTGAGTGTGAGAAGATGAGGAAATGAGGATGTGAGGAAGTGAGAAAGTGGAAATGTGATATGGTGGGAAAGTGAACAAGTGAAGACATGCGGATGTGAGAAAGTGTGGACGTGTGAACGTGAGGATGTAGGAAAATTAGATAGAGAGAAGTTGAGGAGGTTAGTATATAAAGTTTTAAAGAGGTTAGACCGTGTGAAAGTGAGAAAATGAGGACGTGAGGAAGTGATAATGAGGGAACGTAAAGATGTGAGAAGATGAGGGTGAGGAGGCAAGGAAGTGAGGAAATTTGAAAGTGAGGCAATGGGAATGTGAGAACGTGAGAAGGTAAGGCAGTGAAGATGTGATGACGTGCGGATGTGAGAAAGAGAGGAAGTAGTAATGTGAAGAGGTGAAAAGGTGAGAACGTTAGAAAGTGAGGTAATAAGGATGTGACAAAGTGAGGAAGTGAGGAGGGGAGGAAGAAAGGACGTGTGAACATGAGGACATGAGAAAGTGTCCTCGTGAAAAATGTGAAAAAGTGAGAATGTGAGGACGTGAAAAGATGACAAAGTTAGGATGTGAAGAAGTAAGGATATGAGAAAGTGAGAAGGTCATGTTTGAGAAAATGCGGATGTGAGTACGTTAACATGTGCAGCAGTGAGGATGTGAGAATGTGAGAAAGTGAATTGATTGACAAAACTTGAGACGTGAGGATGTGATGATGAGGGAACATAAGGATGTGATGATGTGAGGAGGCAAGGAAGTGAGGAAATGAGGTGATGATGCATTGAGGATGTGATGGAAGTGAGAAGGTGTGAAGAGAGGAAGTAAGGAAGTGAAAATGCGATGATGTGCGGATGTGAGAAAGTGAAGGCGTGATGATATGAAGATATGGTTGTGTGGACGTGAGAATGTGAGGATGTGATGATGTAGTAATGTGAAGGGGGAGGATGTGAGAACGGGAGAAAGTATTGTGTTTCGAGTGTGATAAAGTGAGGATGTCAGGATCTAGTAATGTGAAGAGGGGAGGAGGTGAGAACGTTAGAAAGTGAGGTAATAAGGATGTGACAAAGTGAGGAAGTGAGAAGGTGTGAAGAGAGGAAGTAAGGAAGTGAAAATGTGATGATGTGCGGATGTGAGAAAGTGAAGGCGTGATGTTATGAGGATGTGAAGAGGTGAGGAGGTGAGAACGTGAGAAAGTGAGGTGGTAAAGATGGAATGATGAGAATGTGAGGAAGTGAGGAGGAGACGATGGAAGGAAATGTGAACGTGAGGACGTGAGGAAGTAATAATGTGAAAAAGTGAGAACGTGACAAAGTAAGCTGATAAGGATGTGAAAAAGTGAGGAAGTGAGAAGTTGAAGAAGAACGGGCGTGTGTACATGAGAACGTGAAAAAGTGATTACGTGAAAAGTGTGGAAAAGTGAGAAAGGGTGATGGTGAAGATGTGAGAACGTGAGGACTTGAGAAGGTGAAATAGTACGGCCGTGTGTAAGTGAGAATGTGAGGACGTGAAAAGATGACAAAGTTAGGATACAGTAAGTATGTGAGAAGGTGATGAAAATGAGGATGTGATTACGTGAACATGTGAAGAAATGAAGGTTTGAAAATGTGAATTTCTTGAAACTGAAACTTTAAATTTCATTTTAGGAACCCAATCCTACGAAGAGAGTGCCAGTTTTGTCCAAGAGCGCTTCGAACGCCTCGTGAGGGCAAACGACACTCAAAAAGAGAAACCCCTCTACGTCCATTTCACCAACGCCTGTGACACGAGGAACATAGACCGAGTCTTTGAAAGCTGCCTAGACGTCATTTTCAAACTGAACATGGAGAAAGTTGGCTTCACGTGAGTAGTTTTTTTTAGTTAGAACACATAGTTGTGTTTAGAGCCTCTTAGCTTCATAGTTCACCAGCACTTTCTCAAAATTCTACACAAAATTGACTAATTGTATTGTACAAATGAATGTTTCTACTCGTTTTTGGCTGGATTGAGCTGCTACAAGCCATTAGAGCTACAAAAACTACAAAAGAAAGGGGGTTAGACATAGAAACGGGAGCCTCGGCAGCGGCGGAATTTTCCGATTTTGTGGGAGCAGACGGGGCAGATGTGGATGAAATCGGCGAAAGATTCGAGGAAGAAGGGCAGAGGGGAACAGGGCCAGAGGAAGAGGAGGGCGAAGACGAGGCACCAGGTGTAGGCGAAGACCCCGCTTTGGCGGTGGACGTCGGTTTCGATGAGGTTCTGGAACAGAGAAGTAGGTCTCACGTTCTCGCGTGTTCATGTCCTCACTTTGTTAGCTTCTCACATCTTCACGTGCACACTTTCTCACGCCCTTATTTTCACATCCTCATGTTCTCACGTTCTCACGTTCTAACCTCCCCGTTCTTTTCTTTTCACGTTCTCACGGTTTGAAGGCGTCACATACTGACATCCTCCTTTCATCACGTTCTAACAGACTCCATTTCCTCATTTTCTCACTTCTTCACATCTTCGCCCCTCACCTTACTTTCTCACCAACACTTCCTCACATACTCACATTCTCACCTCCTCACAATCTCACGTTCTCACGTCCTCGCGTTTTTAGTTCCTTACATCCCTATATTTTCACGTTATCACGTTAAGAAGTCGTCACATACTCACATCCATGCCTCCTCACATTATCTAAGCTCCTCACATTCTCACCTCCTCACTTCTCGCGTCCTCACGTTGTTAGCATTTCCCCTCCTCACGTTCTCACGTTCTCGCGTCCTCACGCTCTTAGTTGCACAATTCCTCTTCTTTTCACGTTCTCACGTTTAGAAGTCGTCACATACTCACGTTCTCGCGTCCTCACTTTTTAGAACCATCTAACTTCCCCACATTCTCACGTCCTCACATCCACACAGCTTCACCTCATTCCTCTCGACTTACCCTACACCTACTACAGAAAAGCGGCACCGGGTTCCTTCCAAAGTTAATCTCCGGCCGGAAGGGTTCATTTAGAGTCACACGGGCACAATGCTCCCCTTCTCGTCTGATCTTCTGTTTCAGGCGCCAATCCTAAGTTCCTTAGCTGTTATTTTAGAAGTGAACTTACTCTAAGAGTGCAAGATTCCAGTCCTGCGTAGCCTCTTCTGACAATAGGGCGGGAGAGATTGTAAGCATAGCGAGGACGATTCAATCCACAGAGTCTTCGCCACTTGTCTGTGTATCTGACTGCTAGGGCTCTTTTGCGTCTGAAAATAAGTACGTGAGTACGTGAGATAGTGAGTGAGTGAGTGAGTGACAGAGAGCGTGAGCCAGTGAGTAAGTGACACTAACCCTTCAGAAGCCTTCCTTCTCCCATAAGTAACTTCAATTACACTGAACAAAGCTCCGAAGGCTACACCACATGTAACTAGGATGAAGACATCCTAAAAACCTTAAATTAAGGCCTTAGCCACCTTAACTACCTTCATGTTCCATAGACCCAATCTGGCAGGGGCCTTGTGAACTTCAACAGCACAAGGGGAAGAAGAGGCTATCCACTTTTGGTCTAAAGCTTCCATCACTCCACTTTCTGACATTCGAAGGATGGCAGAGGTTATGTGAGGAGTCCAGGGGGAGTTCTTCTGGAGACCGATTCCGTAGGCACTTCGGCCGAAGAGAGCGCCTCTGAAGTGAGAGAGTGAAAGTGTGTGTGTGTGTGAGAGAGAGAGAGAGAGAGAGAGAGAGAGAGAGAAAGAGAGTACCTCGTCCTCAGCTCACAATGCCTCGCCGCCTCAAAATCCAGCCTAGTCGAGTCGAAGATGAAAGCATCCAGTGACCTTAACTAAGTCCCTAACGACCTTAACTACCTTACCCATTCTTAAGCGCACTAATCGCGTCATCCACTTTTTTCACATTGTGTGCTTCCATCTTTCTAAACATAGTCGACAATTCCACATGTCTCTTGAAGTATTGATAAACATTGGAATTCAAAACCGTTGCGAAGGAAAAGTTAGCTGATGGATTTCTTAACTAAAATTAGGGTTATAAGATTTAAAGTTAAGGTTTAAACTAACCCTAGGGTCGGTAACTCCAGTAAGGCCCTTTTCAGGCTGGTCCAAAACCAAAAAGGCAGCCAAGTTTGCTGTGTAAGAAGCCACCATTATCATGGTAAAACCACACCAGACTATTCCAAGGACCCTGGCTGAGAAACTGCGAGGTGTTTCTGAATTTTAACCTTTATATTTAAGAAAAAATTGAATTGTTTACTTTCAGAAACTCCGCTGTTCAGCAAAACTCCCCAGACGAACCACATAGCCTCGCCGAAGGTGACTCGATCGTCTTCGTACTGTTCCAAGAAGGGGTCATCTGCAGCCAGGCGGTCTTTGTCAATCTGAAGAGGGGTAGAAATTAGGCCACGCCCACTTTTTGGCGGGCCAGGGACCAATTATCGATTGATTGTTGACCCGCCAGAAAGGGGGCGTGGTCTAAATAAGCGTGCAAAGTTGTGATCATTGTATTTTCTAGGCGGTAAAAGGGGCGGGGTTTAGCTTTGAAATAGAAAAAAGGGACCAATTATCGATCGATGACTGGCGCGCAAAAAGGGGCGTGGCCTAAATTAATCGTTGTCTTTGCTAGGCGGTAAAAAGGGCGTGGCTTAGTTTTTAAATCAGATTCGTAATTTTAACTGCGCAACATATAAACATTTTTGGTTGCTGTTTTGCTAGCCTAAAAAGGGGGCGTGGCCTAAATTTCCTTTGCTTGGAAATTAGCATGTTTTGCTGGTCATTCATCTCAGCTCAACCGATTATCGATTGATATCTGGGGCGCCAGAAAGGGACGTAGTCAAAATTAGGAAGCAATTTCGTAGTTTGAACTATGCGACATAGATAAATTAGCGATCGCTGTGTTGCTAGCCAAAAAAGGGGCGTGGCCTAATTTTAATTTTCTTGGAAATGAGCGTGTTCAAACACGCTCATTTCCAAGAAAATTCATTGATCTAAACTCAACCAATTATCGATTGGAGCGTCGGAAAAGGGCGTGGCCTAATTTTCCTTGATCGAAAGTTTTTGATACGCGTTCAAATTGGGCGTGGCCAAATTTTTCGCTATGGCTGTTTTCAAGTGATCATTTTTAAACATTTTGTGCTTTGAAACGTGAGATAAATGGCTTTGTAGACCAAGTTCTTTATCCACTTTAACTGTTCTCTTAACCCACAAATTAGGCCACGCCCCTTTTTTCGCCCCATTGGCCAATTATCGATTTATTTATTTAGAGCCAAAGGGGGGGGGGGTGACCTAATTTGCATGGTCTAGAGAACTATTTTAAGATGCTAATTAGTTTGTGACTTTCGATGACTCAATTATCGATCGAAATTCGGTGCGACAAAAGGGGCGTGTCATAAATTTGCGATCTTTGAATGACCTACTCTTTTCTCCGATCGGATTACTCTTTTGGTCACTGGTAATGTCATTTGCTTAATTATCGATTGATAAATGGCATATGACAAAAAAGGGGCGTGACCAAATTTTTGCGCTAAAACCAACCTCATAGAATCGATCGAATGGTGATTTCTTGTCAAGACAATAGATAACCAATCCAACAGCCACTACAGAAATTAGGAGTGCCGTCCAAAGTGAAGATTTCAACGGTTGGAGAAAGGATTGCATTGGAGAATCGCGGGGAATCTAAACCTTATTTGATTCATTAGAATATTGAGGCTTAAACCGATTTTTCTAGAATCCGAATTCCGTGGTAGAGCCATGGCTCAGAGAAGTCGATGTACTTCTCTCTTTCTGGGTTGATGCTCATCCCTCCGATGGCCAGGTCGGCCATGTCACTGTCTAGTTCTCCAAGGGCTCCCGTTAGGTAGTACCCAGTCTAAGGTAAGGTAAGGTTAAGGTAAGGTAAGGTAAGGTAATCTAAGGTCTTACCGGGTCATCAGAAAGAAGAACACTACCGTAGCTGTCATTAAGATGAAGGGAGAAGGTAAAACTTGTGTCGATGTTATTGCCAACCTAAGATAGACGTGAGGAATTCTAAGGTTACTAAGGTTTTTAAGGTAACGTGCCTCCGGCATTGACAGATTTGAGAGAAGGTCGATGGCGAAACCAGCGCAGCAGAAGGATTCAGTGGAGTTTACTGTATATCGGGGACAGGGGTACCACGGACCAACCTGAACATCACAACCTCACAACCTCACACTATCACATCCTCTCATTCTCACTTCTTCACATTCTCACATATTCACATCCTCACCTGTTTACATCCTCACCTGCTCACATCCTCACCTATATGCTCACATCCTTACATCATCACAACCTCACATCTTCACATGCGCACATGCTCACATCCTCGCCTTTTCACACCCTCACATGTTCACATCTTTTCATAATCACAACATCACGTGCTCACAACCTCACGTGCTCACATCCTTTTATGATCACAATGCTCACATTCTCATATGCTCACATGCTCACATGCTCAAATGCGCACAATCTCACATGCTCACATGTTCACATACTCACAACCTCACGTGCTCACATCTTCACATACTCACCTTTTCACACCGTCACATGCTCAGATCCTCACATGCTAACATGCTCACATCCTCACATCCTTGCCTCTCACACTCCTTAGCTTGAAATATACCACTCTTTCCTTCGTCTTCCCTCCAATTTCCACATCCACAGCTCCAAGAGTAACACATTCCGATAGTCTCAAAATAGACGTCACGTAAACAAAAGGAGGATCCTAAATCAGTCATTTCCCTAAAGTTAAGGTAAAAAGTCCTTACATGGGTAGTTACAGCCCTCAAATGCTTAGGTAAAGAAATCTCCAGTGGTTTGTTGCCCCCGCCAGCCCATCTCATCGAAGCCTCGTTCAGGCGTAGTAAACTCCCGTGCTAGTAATAAATTCGACAAAGAAATTGAATTTAGTACCAATATTCCGACTTCTCGCGGCCCTTCGTGCACATTTATGATTTCGTAGTCTACGCTGATCCTTTCACAGCGGGGATTGAATTCGATCTTGGCGGTGGTGACGGAGCAGATGTCACTGAAAGAGGAGAGAGTGTGTGAGAGAGAGAGAGAGAGAGATAAAGAGAGAGAGAGAGCGAGAGAGAGAGAGAGAGAGAAAGAGAGAGAAAGAGAGAAAGAGAGTGAGAGAGAAAAACCAGCCTTACCTTAGAAATTGTGGGGCCTGCTTCTCCGTCCAAATGGCATCTACCCCGTCCCTCCTGCAGTTTCTTGGCGGAGACGGTGGCGAACTTAGAGTTTGGAGGAATTTTAGGCCTGTTTTCACCACGGTGAAGGCATCTCTCAAGGCGGAGAGGGGGGATTGGGATAGGCGAGGGGCTATTGTTCCTAAAAATCAAAATAAGTAAACTAAGGTATAGCTTATGTAACCTAAGGTGTGACTTCATAAAGTTAGGGTATTGCTTCATCAGGTTAATGTCAAGTTTCAGAAAGCTAAGGTACAGGTTCAGAAAGGTAAGATATGACTTCCGAGAGCTAAGGCCAAGCTTCTAACAGCTAAGGAATAGCTTTAGACAGCTTAGATATTGCTTTAAAAAACTAAAGCAGCTTCATTAGGCTAAGGTGCAGCTTCGTTAGGCTAACCATAAGGTAAAACTTCAGACAGCTAGCGTGTCACTTTAGAAAGCTGGTATAACTTTAGAAAGCTAAGGTTTAGTCACACAGCTAAGGTCTAGCTTCAAAAAGTTAAGGTATAGCTTTAAAAAGCTAAGGTTTACCTTCAGAAAGCTAAGATACAGCTTAAGAAAGCTAAGGTATTGCTTAATTAGACTAAGGTATGAATTTAGAAAGCTAAGATATAGCTTTAGAAAGCTAAGGCTAGTGTAACAAAACTTAGGTACAGCTTTGGAAACCTAAGGTTTTGCTTCAGACTGCTAAGCTATATCTTCGGAAAGTTAAGGTATATCTTCAGAAAACTAAGGTGTAGCTTTAGAACTCTAAGGTATGGCTTCAAAAAGCTAAGGTATTGCTTCAGAAAGCTGAGGTATGGCGTCAGAAGGCTAAGCTGTGGATTTTAAAAGCCAAGGTATTTAGGCTTCGGTATGCCTTCGTTAGGCTAAGGTAAACCTTCAAATTGCTAAGGTAGAGCTTCAAAAACTTAAGTTACACCTTAGCTTAATTAAGCTAAGGTGTAACTTCAAAAAGCTAAGGTAAAGCTTCATTTCTTTCTCTCTCTCTTTCTTTCTCTCTCTCTCTCCCTCTATCTCTCTCTCTCTCTCTCTCTCTACCCACCATCCGGCACATTGCTCGCTTTGCTGGCATCTTCACTAACAATCCAAACCTTCCCCTTCCCTGTCAGTTCACAATCCGTCGCCGCTTGGAAAATCTTCTCCGCATCCATTTTCCTAAACCCTCATTTTCTCTATTTTCAGAATCTCTTACTTAGAAAAAAGAACAATAATATTAGAAGTGACTTCCTCAAACTCTTCCATCAGGGTGTAGTTCATCGTATTCAAAATCTCCAATTCAATAAATCTCTGCACATGGATTTTATGCCTTCTCCTTTTCTCTTCAAACATTGTCACAAATTCATCTCCATTTGGATCTCCCTTAACACTTAAAACCACTACCTAAAGGTCCTTAACCTTAAGAACAAGTAAATTCTGACCTGTCGATAGTTCAGTCGATCCAGAAGTTTCATAAAAACGTAGGCTTCATCGGAATAAGCGGGAGTTGGCCGGATAAATGAGGGATAGACTTTTTTCTTTGAGAACTCTGCGTCTCTGACCATCACACCTATGGCTGGCAGTTGGTAGAAGGAGAGAGCGTAGACGGCAGAGGAAACGAGGGAGAGGTACTGTTGACGGGTTTCTCTGAAAGAGCCTTAATCTTAGCGTCACTAAGGCCTTAAAATCACACGAAAAGTTAGTACTAACCCTAACGGTCTTAACGACCTTAAGGAAAATTGAGCTATAACTAGGGTATAACCCTAACTTCTTTAACCACCTTAAGGAAAATAGTGTTGAAATTCAGTTTTTACTTTTTTAACTATGGATAAAACTTAATGAGAACCAAAACGTCCCTTATGACCTTAAAAAAACAGCTGTGAAGTAGGGTTTTACCTTATTTGTTCTAACAATCTTAAGAAAAGATCCCTAAAAGTAAGGACTTACTTTACCTACTTAAAGGTTTAGGGAAAAGGGTTTTTCTTAGCAATTTAGCCGTTACCCCCAACGTTACTTAAGAGATGTAGGGTCTTACCTTAAAGCCACTAACGAAGTTAACAATATAAAAATAAAAATTAGATCCTACTTCAGGGTCCTTACGACCTTAACACGTTTAAGGATAAATCTTTATTCTCACTTTAAGGCTGCTTTGGACCATAAGGAAATGAAAGGCTAAGGTAAGGTTACCTTAACTTTACTAACG
>JAJQXH010000020.1:3500000-3520000 GCA_022343465.1 Oscheius sp. G VE-2021
CATTTATTTTCAATTTAAAATTTATTAATTTATAACATTTATTAATTTAAAATTTATAAATTTATAACACTTATTATCAATTTAAAATTAATAAATTTATAACATTTATTATCAATTTAAAATTAATAAATTTATAACATTTATTATCAATTTAAAATTGATTACCGGGAGATATCAATGCACATATCACAAAAGCTTTTTGGCAATGGGATCCTGACGAAAAAAGTGAATAAAATGAGCAGAACAAAGTATACAGGGTGAGCGTTAAGGGGGGACACTGACCAGTCTGACTAGGGCAAGAGGAAATGCGCCAGGGCAAGAGAGATTGCACGGACAAAAGCGAAAGACCTGAGATCACGGGGGAGAGTTTTCTGAGAATTAGACTTTTCCCGACGTTTTGGGAACCCATAAGGAGCAGCGGAGGAGAGGGATTATGCACTTGGTGCACATGCAGATGAGGACGAGGAGCATTCCGAAGACACCGACCACCTGGAATTGGAAGGTGGCTTTGTTTCTCTCCTTAGCTTAGCTTAAAGGGGAAGGACCTCGTAAAATTGATTTTTTAAGTATCTTTATTATAGTTTCATTGAGTAGACATCGTTTCCACGATTCTGAAACATACCCCTTTTATTTGATTTGGGCTGCAAAAGGGGCGCGTTTACACGGCCGTTTTACGCGTTTGCCGCACGGAAACACGGCTAGAGTGGGCGAGAGAGTGTGGGAAATGGGGAGACGCAGAGTTGGCGGCAATTCAAATGACAATTTCCCGAAAATTCAAGCGCTCCTAAATCGATCCATTTTGATCCAAAATAGGTAAAAGAGGTATTTTTCGGAATCCTGGGAATAAGATCGAGACTTTAATCACAAAAACAGAAAAATTATTTTTTTCGCGGTCCTTCCCCTTTAACTTAGGTTAACTTATCTTACCTTAGCTTAGCTTAGCTTAGCTTGCTTACCTTACCTTACCTTAACTTTAGCTTAGCTTTGCTTACCTAAGCTTAGCTTAACTTAGCTTAGCTTACCTTAGCTTAGTTTAACTTGAGCTTGGCTTACCTAAGTTTACCTTAGCTTAGCTTAGCTTACCTTAGTTTACCTTAGCTTAGTAGCTTAGCTTAGCTTACCTTATCTTAGCTTAGGTTACCCTAGCTTAGTTTAACTTATCTTAACTTAGCTTAGATTAGCTTAGCTTAATTTTAGCTTATCGTACCTTAGCTTACCCTAGCTTAGCTTAGCTTAGCTTACCTTAGCTTGCCTTACATTAGCTTAGCTTACCTTAGCTTACCTTAGCTTACCTTACATTAGCTTAGGTTACCTTACCTTAGCTTAGCTTACCTAAGCTTACCTTAGCTTAGGTTAGCTTACCTTAGCTTAGCTTAGCTTAGCTTAGCTTACCCTAGCTTAGCTTACCTTAGCTTAGGTTAGCTTACCTTAGCTTAGCTTAGCTTAACTTAACTTTACCTTAGCTTAGCTTATCTTATCTTACCTTACCTTAAGTTACCTTACCTTAGCTTACCTTACCTTACCTTAGCTTAACTTTAGCTTAGCTTACCTTAGCTTACCTTATCTTATCTTACCTTACCTTACCTTACCTTACCTTACCTTACCCAACCTTACATTACCTTACCTTACCCATATCTCTCTCTCTCTCTCTCTCTCTCTCTCTCTCTCACCTCAATTGCCACTGCTAACGCCTCCTGCGACGAATTGATACCATTGAGCCATGATCTTGGATCCAACGAAGTTATTATCCCATTCATCCCTCTCTCATTACAACTGAAACCAAGTGTTCTTTTTTTTAAATTTGAATCTTACCCGACACAATCCCCCTTCCCATCTTGCCACTTATGAGCCACGTGGTAGTCATTCAGCTGTTGTGATTCAAAGTTGAAAACTTCGCATTGTTCTCCATCTTGGTCTCCAGAAGGATGGAAGCAGACATACTTGTTTCCATCGGTTGTGGATGGAATTGATATGATTGTGGTGTAGTCGCGGAGTTGGGAGCTGTCGACTGAAAGATTAGGGATGTCAGAGACGCAGAGTCAGTTAGAAAGAGAGGTCAGAGACGCAGAGTCATTTAGAAAGAGGGGTTAGAGACGCAGAATCAGTTAGAGAGAGAAACGTTAGAGATGCAGAGTCAGTTAGAAAGAGAGGATATAGACGCAGAGTCAGTTAGAAAGAGAGGTCAGAGACGCAGAGTCAGTTAGAAAGAGGGGTTAGAGACGCAGAATCAGTTAGAGAGAGAAACGTTAGAGATGCAGAGTCAGTTAGAAAGAGAGGATATAGACGCAGAGTCAGTTAGAAAGAGAGGTCAGAGACGCAGAGTCAGTTAGAAAGAGAGGTCAGAGACGCAGAGTCATTTAGAAAGAGGGGTTAGAGACGCAGAATCAGTTAGAGAGAGAAACGTTAGAGATGCAGAGTCAGTTAGAAAGAGAGGATATAGACGCAGAGTCAGTTAGAAAGAGAGGTCAGAGACGCAGAGTCAGTTAGAAAGAGAGGTCAGAGACGCAGAGTCAGTTAGAAAGAGAGGATATAGACGCAGAGTCAGTTAGAAAGAGAGGTCAGAGACGCAGAGTCAGTTAGAAAGAGAGGACAGAGACGCAGAGTCAGTTAGAAAGAGAGGTCAGAGACGCAGAGTCAGTTAGAAAGAGAGGGCAGAGACGCAGAGTCAGTTATAAAGAGGGGTTAGAGACGCAGAATCAGTTAGAGAGAGAAACGTTAGAGATGCAGAGTCAGTTAGAAAGAGAGGATATAGACGCAGAGTCAGTTAGAAAGAGAGGTCAGAGACGCAGAATCAGTTAGAAAGAGAGGGCAGAGACGCAGAGTCAGTTAGAAAGCGGGGTTAGAGACGCAGAATCAGTTAGAGAGAGAAACGTTAGAGACGCAGAGTCAGTTAGAAAGAGAGGATATAGACGCAGAGTCAGTTAGAAAGAGAGGACAGAGACGCAGAGTCAGTTAGAAAGAGAGGTCAGAGACGCAGAGTCAGTTAGAAAGAGAGGGCAGAGACGCAGAGTCAGTTAGAAAGAGAGGTCAGAGACGCAGAGTCAGTTAGAAAGAGAGGATATAGACGCAGAGTCAGTTAGAAAGAGAGGTCAGAGACGCAGAGTCAGTTAGAAAGAGAGGACAGAGACGCAGAGTTAGTTAGAAAGAGAGGTCAGAGACGCAGAGTCAGTTAGAAAGAGAGGATATAGACGCAGAGTCAGTTAGAAAGAGAGGTCAGAGACGCAGAGTCAGTTAGAAAGAGAGGACAGAGACGCAGAGTCAGTTAGAAAGAGAGGTCAGAGACGCAGAGTCAGTTAGAAAGAGAGGGCAGAGACGCAGAATCAGTTAGAGAGAGAAACGTTAGAGATGCAGAGTCAGTTAGAAAGAGAGGATATAGACGCAGAGTCAGTTAGAAAGAGAGGTCAGAGACGCAGAGTCAGTTAGAAAGAGAGGAGAGAGACGCAGAGTCAGTTAGAAAGAGAGGTCAGAGACGCAGAGTCAGTTAGAAAGAGAGGATATAGACGCAGAGTCAGTTAGAAAGAGAGGTCAGAGACGCAGAGTCAGTTAGAAAGAGAGGATATAGACGCAGAGTCAGTTAGAAAGAGAGGTCAGAGACGCAGAGTCAGTTAGAAAGAGAGGACAGAGACGCAGAGTCAGTTAGAAAGAGAGGTCAGAGACGCAGAGTCAGTTAGAAAGAGAGGGCAGAGACGCAGAGTCAGTTAGAAAGAGGGGTTAGAGACGCAGAATCAGTTAGAGAGAGAAACGTTAGAGATGCAGAGTCAGTTAGAAAGAGAGGATATAGACGCAGAGTCAGTTAGAAAGAGAGGTCAGAGACGCAGAGTCAGTTAGAAAGAGAGGTCAGAGACGCAGAGTCAGTTAGAAAGAGAGGACAGAGACGCAGAGTCAGTTAGAAAGAGAGGTCAGAGACGCAGAGTCAGTTAGAAAGAGAGGGCAGAGACGCAGAGTCAGTTAGAAAGAGGGGTTAGAGACGCAGAATCAGTTAGAGAGAGAAACGTTAGAGATGCAGAGTCAGTTAGAAAGAGAGGATATAGACGCAGAGTCAGTTAGAAAGAGAGGTCAGAGACGCAGAGTCAGTTAGAAAGAGAGGAGAGAGACGCAGAGTCAGTTAGAAAGAGAGGTCAGAGACGCAGAATCAGTTAGAGAGAGAAACGTTAGAGATGCAGAGTCAGTTAGAAAGAGAGGATATAGACGCAGAGTCAGTTAGAAAGAGAGGAGAGAGACGCAGAGTCAGTTAGAAAGAGAGGACAGAGACGCAGAGTCAGTTAGAAAGAGGGGTTATAGATGCAGAATCAGTTAGAGAGAGAATCGTTAGAGATGCAGAGTCAGTTAGAAAGAGAGGATATAGACGCAGAGTCAGTTAGAAAGAGAGGATATAGACGCAGAGTCAGTTAGAAAGAGAGGTCAGAGACGCAGAGTCAGTTAGAAAGAGAGGACAGAGACGCAGAGTCAGTTAGAAAGAGAGGTCAGAGACGCAGAGTCAGTTAGAAAGAGAGGGCAGAGACGCAGAGTCAGTTAGAAAGAGGGGTTAGAGACGCAGAATCAGTTAGAGAGAGAAACGTTAGAGATGCAGAGTCAGTTAGAAAGAGGGGTTAGAGACGCAGAATCAGTTAGAGAGAGAAACGTTAGAGACGCAGAGTCAGTTAGAAAGAGAGGTCAGAGACGCAGAGTCAGTTAGAAAGAGAGGACAGAGACGCAGAGTCAGTTAGAAAGAGAGGTCAGAGACGCAGAGTCAGTTAGAAAGAGAGGGCAGAGACGCAGAGTCAGTTAGAAAGAGGGGTTAGAGACGCAGAATCAGTTAGAGAGAGAAACGTTAGAGATGCAGAGTCAGTTAGAAAGAGAGGATATAGACGCAGAGTCAGTTAGAAAGAGAGGTCAGAGACGCAGAGTCAGTTAGAAAGAGAGGAGAGAGACGCAGAGTCAGTTAGAAAGAGAGGTCAGAGACGCAGAATCAGTTAGAGAGAGAAACGTTAGAGATGCAGAGTCAGTTAGAAAGAGAGGATATAGACGCAGAGTCAGTTAGAAAGAGAGGAGAGAGACGCAGAGTCAGTTAGAAAGAGAGGACAGAGACGCAGAGTCAGTTAGAAAGAGGGGTTATAGATGCAGAATCAGTTAGAGAGAGAATCGTTAGAGATGCAGAGTCAGTTAGAAAGAGAGGATATAGACGCAGAGTCAGTTAGAAAGAGAGGTCAGAGACGCAGAGTCAGTTAGAAAGAGAGGTCAGAGACGCAGAGTCAGTTAGAAAGAGAGGACAGAGACGCAGAGTCAGTTAGAAAGAGAGGTCAGAGACGCAGAGTCAGTTAGAAAGAGAGGGCAGAGACGCAGAGTCAGTTAGAAAGAGGGGTTAGAGACGCAGAATCAGTTAGAGAGAGAAACGTTAGAGATGCAGAGTCAGTTAGAAAGAGAGGATATAGACGCAGAGTCAGTTAGAAAGAGAGGTCAGAGACGCAGAGTCAGTTAGAAAGAGAGGAGAGAGACGCAGAGTCAGTTAGAAAGAGAGGTCAGAGACGCAGAATCAGTTAGAGAGAGAAACGTTAGAGATGCAGAGTCAGTTAGAAAGAGAGGATATAGACGCAGAGTCAGTTAGAAAGAGAGGAGAGAGACGCAGAGTCAGTTAGAAAGAGAGGACAGAGACGCAGAGTCAGTTAGAAAGAGGGGTTATAGATGCAGAATCAGTTAGAGAGAGAATCGTTAGAGATGCAGAGTCAGTTAGAAAGAGAGGATATAGACGCAGAGTCAGTTAGAAAGAGAGGTCAGAGACGCAGAGTCAGTTAGAAAGAGAGGTCAGAGACGCAGAGTCAGTTAGAAAGAGAGGATATAGACGCAGAGTCAGTTAGAAAGAGAGGTCAGAGACGCAGAGTCAGTTAGAAAGAGAGGAGAGAGACGCAGAGTCAGTTAGAAAGAGAGGACAGAGACGCAGAGTCAGTTAGAAAGAGAGGATATAGACGCAGAGTCAGTTAGAAAGAGAGGTCAGAGACGCAGAGTCAGTTAGAAAGAGAGGACAGAGACGCAGAGTCAGTTAGAAAGAGGGGTTAGAGACGCAGAATCAGTTAGAGAGAGAAACGTTAGAGATGCAGAGTCAGTTAGAAAGAGAGGATATAGACGCAGAGTCAGTTGGAAAGAGAGGTCAGAGACGCAGAGTCAGTTAGAAAGAGAGGATATAGACGCAGAGTCAGTTAGAAAGAGAGGTCAGAGACGCAGAGTCAGTTAGAAAGAGAGGAGAGAGACGCAGAGTCAGTTAGAAAGAGAGGACAGAGACGCAGAGTCAGTTAGAAAGAGGGGTTAGAGACGCAGAATCAGTTAGAGAGAGAAACGTTAGAGATGCAGAGTCAGTTAGAAAGAGAGGATATAGACGCAGAGTCAGTTAGAAAGAGAGGTCAGAGACGCAGAGTCAGTTAGAAAGAGAGGACAGAGACGCAGAGTCAGTTAGACCTAGATGTAGAGACGCAGAGACAAAATGAAACATACCTGAAACAGAAACTACCATATCCACGTGTTCCTTATTAGGTGACGAATAAAGCAGTCCAACCAGGGTACCCTTAGCTCCCTAAAACCCAAAGTTCCTTAACTTTTAAGTACCAAACTTACAAAGAACGTGACATTCATATATCGGTGGCTGTTTCTATCCAACCGGATTGAACCAGTAAATGAGTCAAATTGGTTCGCGTGGTTGAGAACAGTTGGCTTGGATTCTGTGGTCATATGGACATTGATGGCGATTCCTTCAGCGTGGACCACACGGACTACTCGACTGTCAAAGGTGGCTCTTTCGATCCAGGGGTCTTCGGAAATTGCTTCACCTGAAGATTTAAGGTTACTGAAAATAAAGTGTAATGAACGTACCCAGATCGAAGTTGTCGGTTTCATCCTTTCCAGTTACTGTAACCATCTGTTCTCCGTTGAAGGTAGAAGTGTAGCGTTGGGCTTTGCAGTCTTGCACGTCGACGTGCTGAAAGGGGAGTTTTAGAGAGAGAGGGAAAGAGAGAGAGAGAGAGAGAGAGAGAGAAATACTCACAAACTTCTCCTTCATCTTGACCGGTCCATTAGGAACCACCCATTTGCCTCCGACTAATCTATACCAGCCCAGCTTCATCAGATCAACTCCAGTGAGATCGTTAAGTCCAGCTACTGATCTCAGTTCATAAGTCCCTAAAATAGATTTTAAGAAGAATAAGGTAAGAATTAACCTACCATCTCGGTAAAAGTACATTCCAGGTAGGACCTCCCTGTTGGGACGACTTCCAGTGACTGATAACTCCATCTTGTGGGTGTTTTTGAATTCGAAACGGGCGTTTCCTTTGTTCATTGGGATCTGAAAATGGTTTTTTTTAAATATTTCTCTCTCTCTCTCTCTCACCTCAATGAACTCCTCGCTAACCGTCCTCCACCGTCCATTCGGCCTATCCACAATAGTATACCTAAATCATCCATTACATTAAAGGGGAAGGACCGCGTAAAAATAATTTTTCTGATTTTGCGATAAAATTCTTGATCTCATTCCCAGGATTCCGAAAAATACCTCTATTACCCATTTTGGATCAAAATGGATCGATTTAGGAAATTTGGGGAAATTTCCATTTGAATTGCTGCCAACTCTGCGTCTCCCCATTTCCCATACTCTCTCGCCCACTCTAGCCGTGTTTACGTGCGGCGAACGCGTAATTCGGCCGTGTAAACGCGCCCCTTTTGCAGTCCAAATAATATTAAAGGGGTATGTTTCAGAATCGTGGAAACGATATCTATTCGATGAAATTATTGTGAAGAGACTTTGAAAAATCAAAATTTTACGAGGTCCTTCCCCTTTAATATAACTTTACAATACTTACTTAAATATAAGTACAGTATCCGGTTGTCCTACTCTCAAAGCAGTGAAGGTCCAATCCCTGTATGGTTCGATCTGCAGCTGACAGCAGACCTCACTCTTCTGCTCCCCAAAGCCACATCCAACATTCGATTGAACCGGATGATAAGTACGGTAACAAAGTGACCCAGATGTACAATTTCTGAAAATTCATTTTAAATGCGCATTTTAATTAAATTAAATTACTTGTAATTGTATTCCTCCATTTTGCAATGAGAGTCTCCTCCTGCGCAGTCACAAATACAAGTTGGACTGATTTTTGGGATTCCGAATTGGTACTTTCCAGAAACTGGGTGGTGTTGCTCCAATCTGTGGAATTCTAGGGCATGAACTACATCGGTGAAGTTGTTCTGAAAATGGGATTTTAAATTAAATTTTAATTGTGAATTTTTTAAAAATATATTTAAAAATTAGAAAGTACCTTAATGGAAATACAGGAGGTTTCATGGAGACCTAGGGTGAATTGAAGTGAGCTCAAGATTTTCGTTCTGGAGCGGATGTCGTCGAATTCGCGGATCTGGAAAAGTTATTTAGGTAGTTTTTGGGTCCCGAAGCGATGTTTATGGTCCTGACGCGGTTTTGGCACGATGGCGCGCCAGTTTAGAGGAAACTGCAAAGTTCTGCTCCCATTTTGTGAAATCGGACCTAATTTTGAAGAATCGCGTATAAAAAGAACTTCAGCTGAATTGTGAACTTTAGTTTTGTGTGCTTTGGGTCCCAACTGGCGAGCGTGCCAGATTAGACAAATTGCAATTTTACGCTTTATGTAAGTGAAATAAGGCCAAATATGAAAGTTTCTTTGTGTTTAAAAGAGTAACAGCTCGAATGGCAAGGTTCTCTCTGTGATTTGGGTCCTGAAGACGGCGCGCCAGATTATGTCTGCAATTTTACGTCCCTTTTTAATCAATCAAGGTAAATCAAGGTAATATCTTTGCCTTAAAGAAATGAAGCTCAAAGGAGGAAATTTTTTTCTGTTCTGGAGGTCCCAACACGACGGCGCGCCAGATTAGACGAACTGCAATTTTACGCAAACATAAGTGAATTTCGGCGAAACTTGAAACATTTGTGTTTGAAATTATTGTTCAAATGATAATGCGTTATATGTTATGTATGTCTCACCACGATGGCGCGCCAGATTTGCAAAACTGCAATTTTAAGCTGTTTTCAAATGGATTTGGGCGAAATCATAAAGTATGTTTTTTTTAATAACGGAGCAACTCAAAAACAGAGGTTTTCTATATGTGGTTTGGGTCCCGACGCGACGGCGCTAGATTTTCAAAACTGCAAAGTTCAACTATAACTCTTTGGAATTAGCCCATTTTTCAATTTTTGTGTTTTCCTGGGTTGAATCGTGTTATGGGTCTCGATACGATCGCGCGCCAGAGCCCTCTTTCCTTTATAATTTCATTAGGGTCCCACCACGAAAGCGCACCAGACGAGAAACCTGGTAGTTCTTTAAAATATCACGGAACGGTCAAAGTTTCCTGTTTAACTAACCTCTCCTTCCGCTGTTATTGTCCTTGAGCAATGTGGTAGAACGTCTAGCGCTCGGGCGTTTGCCGTCGCCGCGAAGGCGAACAGCAACAACCACATTCTGCAAAGGGATAGTTGAAAAGCGAATGAGAGAGAGAGAGAGAAAAGAGAGAGAGAGAGAGAGAGAGAGAGAGAGAGAGAGAGAGAAAAGAGAGAGAGAGAGAGAGAAGAGAGAGAGAGAGAGAGAGAGAGAGAGAGAGAGAGAGAGGGAAGGAGAGAGAGAGAGGGAAGGAGAGAGATATTCAAAGTCCAATTATTTTTTCAATATATTATTTCTTAGTTTCTCTTCCAATTCTGTGATCTCTGCCATATTCTCAGAATTCCCCTTCCCACGTTTGTGTACTTTACCCAGCTGTCTGAACAGCTGTCACCGGAATCAACTAAAAACACGATTTCTGTGACGTTCGATCTATTTTGATTCGAATTCTACTCGCAACTGCTCTCGGATCTGCACAACACACCGGCTATAAGTGTTGTGGACCTGTGTCAACAAGCAGTGTCGCTGGAAACATCGCCAATCGACTCTGGTCAGAGAAAAGAGGAGGAAAACAAAAGGGGGCCGATTGTTTTTGACAATTTTAAGGGAATTAGAGAGAGAGAGAGAGAGAGAGAGAGAGAGAGAGAGAAAGAGTCTGTACACATATAAGCGCCTGCTGAAACGGAGGGATGAATTAGTGGATAAGCGCGAATTCGCACTGTTAATGGGCGCCGGTTGGCCTTCACACTTCCGCCCACCCGAATTTACATACTGCGCAATTAAGCACTCACGCCACGCTATCACCTGGGAACGCGCGAGAGGAGAGATTTACGGTCGGGTGTAAAATTGACAGTTCATTCTCTCCCTCTCCCTCTTTCTCTCTCTCTTTCTCTTTCTCTCTCTCTCTCTCTCTCTTTCTCTCTTTCTCTCTTTCTCTCTTTCTCTTTCTCTTTCTCTTTCTCTCTCCCTCTCTCTCTATCTCTTTTTGTTCAACTTCCTAAACTTGAGGAAAATAGAGAAAGATAGATAGCGTTTGAGAGAGAGAAATAGAAGGAGAGAGAGAGAGAGTCAGAGAAAGAGAGAGAGTTAGAGAGAGAAAGAGAGAGAAAGAGAGTTAAGGTTCTGATTTGTTCGTCCTTTGCATAAGTGTTTGTTTCACTCCGGATGCTCCCGACCTTGGACGCCGCATTGTGTCGTCCGAAGACAACAGGCGGATAAAGTCTGTTTACATAGGGATGTGGCGCAAGAGACGCATTAAAAGAGGACATTAGGTGTTTATTTGTAAGTTTAATTAGACTAATTTTCTATGCGGTTGAAGAATTAGGGTGAAAAAGGTGACAAGAAGAAGGATAAACGAGAAATCAAGAGGGAAAGAGAGGAAAAGGGAAAAGATTGAGAGAGAGAGAGAGAGAGTATTTTCCCATTACAATACAGGTAATGAGCGAACAATCGATAGGATCCGACCGCCACATCTAAATCCTCTTATCAAAAACCGCGCCGCCATATCCCTCGCCCTAATAATAAGGACCAGATTTTTTATACAATTGCGTTTTTGAAACTACAAAGAAAACTATAAAAAACTATAAAATGTCTGTTGAACTTTTGACTTAAAGGTAAAATACGGGTTTTTACCAAGTTTTAACCTTAAAAATTCAAAATTTATTCCAATTTGAGAAATGCTTGCTGCAAGATTTTTTGATTGAAGAAGTGGAGGAGAAGAAACCTATTTAAGTTGTGAATCTGTGATATCACAAGAAAAGTCGTTGTGGTCAAGAGAGTGGCATGTGGCGGGGTGTTGCGCGAGGCGCGAAATTACATGGACCAGCAAAGGCGGTATTTAGAATGCACTTGAACGGACCATGCGCTCCGCGAGAGGGCGCGAATGGCACTGGAGACGCACGACGGGACTTTACTTATTACGCGAGAGACAGGCGTATATGGTCCACATGGTCAAGAACATAAATGGACTTTGGGTAGCTTAAAAAATCTTTTCTTTGAAAGTGAGCCCTTTAAGTTTTCATTTTAAAAAATTAGCCCTAGTGTTCTCAAAATTGTTTTTTGCTCTAAATTTTCAAAACTTTCATGATTTCTCTAATCAATCCACAGTAATCTACTTTCGTTTCTAGACCTAACCGTTTTCAGGTAAGAGTAACCCCCTTTCCCCTCTGCGCCCTCCTAAAAAGCGTGACCCACTCTCGACTGAAAAGTGTGTTCCCGTTTTCTTCGCTTTAATCGGACCGACTAAAGACTTGTGTCATTTGAATATGCGGCGGCGGCCACTTTGTCTCATTGTTTGAATTGACGGTCGGACGTTCAATGCGAAAGACGGGGCGACGGAAATCCGGACGCTCCTGGAACGTATGGGGAGCACATGGATAGACAGACGCCAGAAACATAGAAACATAGGCATATTAGGTTTTGAATTGCTGGTGAATTACTGTAGATTATGGGATTATGGGATGAAAAAGGCCAGTTTTCATGAAATTGCGAAATAAATTGAAGTTCAAATCTACAGTATTTCAGCAAACTAGAAACATTATGAAACGTCAAATTAAATTTAATCAAACATAAATTTGTGTAAAAATAATGTTTTATTTACAAAAGATGAATGAAAATTGCGAAATGTAAGTTTTTGAAATAAGAAATTTAATTTCAGTAATTCAACCTAGAAACGTTATGAAACGTGAAAAGAGGGGGGATTGATATTTGTCAGTGATTCCTAACTTAAAAATAAAGGTATGAATGGGTTATGAGTAATTGATGTTTGGCAGTTTTGGATGTTAGTCATACATATCACAAGGGAAGAGAGAGAGGGAGAGGGAGAGAGAGAGAAGAGAGAGAGAAGAGAAAGAGAGAGAAGAGAGAGAGAGAGAGAGAGAGAAAGAGAGAGAGAGAGAGAGAGGGAAAATGGTGCTTGGTATCACTCCATCTCTGGCACTGCGCATGAGCTGAACCGTACTCGATGGGCGGTGCGCGGTGCCCAAAGAAACGCGCGTGGCGGTTAGTAATGGAACTTTTTAGACGCAGCTGGCGCACAATCAACCAAGACCCCGCGCCCCATTTGTAGGTCTGAGTAAGGCTGAGTAACGGACTGAAGGGAGAGAAGGTTCCTGGTTGGGAGGTACTTAGGAGGGGAGAGAGAGAAGAGAGAGAGAGAGAAATGGATTCCTCTGGGATCCTTCAGAAATAAGAATCTCAAACGGTTTCTAATAGTATAAGACGCTTAGTGCCGGGATTTGCCCGGAAAAAAGTAGTTGTCGGCGGTTCGGGTTTCACAAAAAGCGGAAGCCCCTGACTCAGCCGTGACTGCTGCCTCTGAAAGGTGAGACCGCACAACCGAAAAAAACTATTTTCAATTGTGGCCTACTTTACGTGGAAGTTTCGTGGAAGAAGCCTGGAGATCAATCGTAAAACAGGGGCCAGACGGACAAGGCTGTTGTGTCGGAAGTTTACAGGACTAATTGGCAGATGGCTGCCAAATGGCGGGCGGGCCGAGGGACTTTAATAAAATTGGAGGAGACAAAAGAAAGGATTCGTGGAATGGGTGAATCAGGGGGAAGGAGAGAGAAACGGAGACAGAAAAGAGAGAATGATTCATGGAGATTGGGAAATTGGAGAGGGAAGGAGAGAAAGAGAGAGGGGGGGAAGAAGGTGAATGTGAGTGAGAGAGAGAGTGAGGGAGTGTCGTAATGATTGCATATTTCGATCACGCAACGGTGCGGTATGAATGGGCTAATTGGGTGGATCAGTCACTCGAAACCGTGCCGCGGAACGCCGGAAACGAGCGGATTTCCTGTGCACCGCCCGTTTCGGATTTCGACTATCGCGGTGATTTGCATATGAGGAGGGTATATATCATGGTTGGAGGAACAAAGCTGGTCTCTCTCTCTCTCTCTCTCTCTCTCTCTCTCTCTCTCTCTCTCTCTCTCTCTCTCTCTCTCTCTCTCTCTCTCTCTCTCTCTCTCTCTCTCTCTCTCTCTCTCTCTCTCTCTCTCTCTCTCTCTCTCTCTCTCTCTGAACTCTCTCTCTCTAAACTCTCCCTTTCACCCCCCTCAATGGGACCAGTTGTCCCCCCTGAATCGGGTCGCTGATCGCAGGGATTACCGCCGCCCCGACTGACAAGGACGGCTGGTAATTGGGAGGCTACGACCCGCTACTTTTGATTTATTACGTCCGGTTGGAATAATTGAGAGTGAAAGAGATAACAACAGCGCGTGGTGAAGTGAAAACTGACTCAGAAGATGCCGAAAACGGATCTTTATGTCGATTGGAGCCAATTTCGGGGGCCGGTGGGGCGGTTCTCCGACCAAACTCTTGGACAAATAAGGAATGAATGAGTTGGGAAAACGTTAGGCAACTCAATTTTGGCGTGGGAGGGTGACTTTTGAGGAAATAAAGGGGTAGAAAAATCAAAGAGATCAAGGTATTTTTGTTTTTTTAACCTTAAAGTCAGTCAGAATCCTAATTAGGGTTGTGTGACCTAAAAATGAGTCAAAAAAGCCGAGGGCCTCGGAAATCGCGGCTGGGCACTTGAGATCTTGTCGAGATTATGATAACCGGCATTAATCAAACATACGTGGTTCGCGGACGCTTCCGCGGATCAAATCGTCTTTTTGCAGGTGGGCGATAGGCCCTCATTAGGGCAGATCCTATTGTCTTTGCGCACTCTTCACACCTCAACTGAGAGATGGAAAGAGAGAGAGAGAGAGGGGGGGGGGGGGGAGAGAGAAAGAATGTTTAAAATTCTTCCCAAAAGTTTGAAAAAACCCAAATTCAAGAAATTTTGAAAACAGTAAATTATTTGATTGCTCTTCTTAAGCCTTAAAATGTAAAATTTAAGAAAAACTCTAGGTTTAAATTATCATTATCGATTTTTGTAGTCGGTTTATTGCGCGCGCTCGGGCACAATGACTAACAAATAACAAATCAAAACGGTTAAACTTTTTCGTTAGATTTTTGTGCAAAGATTTCTTTGAAAAGATTATAAGTGACAAAATAAAATTTCTTACTTACAATTCTCACCAGAGTCAAAAACCGCAAAAATTGGAAAATTCGAAATTTAGGTTTTGAATTTTCTGAAATGTTTATTCAAAGCGAGGGTGAAAACCTGTTTTCTAAAATAAGTATATTAAAGGGTCAGTCAGGTGGTAATTTTGATGGTTGCTGCAGTGGAATGTTTCAGTCTGCGTCTCTCACTTTCACACACTGTTTCGCCTATTCTGTAAACACCAGACACATAGGACATTCGCCTATCTTCCTACGGTTTTTCACTTTTGGACCCACTTTTGTGGACTTTGAGGATGAACATCTCGAAAACTAGGAATTTCCAGCATTGGGTCTAATCAGTTTTTTGTACAATTAATTTTTTTCTTTCATATAAAAATAAGTTGCAAAAAGCGCGCCTGACTGTCCCTTTTATGAATTCATCATTATGCTTTTTTAAATCATCAAAATTGGCATTTTTTAATGCGAACATAACTTTTTGGTTAATTTAGTTTTTTAGGCAGAAAATAGTTTATAGATAATTTTGCTAATTTTAATTTGAGGGTAAATTTGGCACAGGCAAGCATGCAACAACCCGAAAATTTCATATTCTCTCAATTTGTTCTATTTTTGTCAAACTGACATGGCGGTGTCAAATTATTATTTTTTTAATAAAATTCACCCAAAAAGCCTTTGTTTTTATCTCATTTTTCTGAGGAATACTGAAGTGAAGATATACTATGATTTAGCAGCATAAAGGGAATTGTAACAGTTACGATTAGGCTAGGCTGAGAAAGCAACGGCTTCTCATCCGTTGCGCCTGCTTTTTCTTCAAACGCCGGGAGCGCCGTTTTCCAGATTTCCGCTGTTGATACTACAGGTCGTTGCGTTATTCAGAGTTTATCTTTTTAAAACCATATTTTACTTCAATTACCACATATAAAAAACAAAATTTTAGGCTCTATTTCTATCTCTCTCTCTCTCTCTCTCTTTCCCTCCCTCTCTCTTTTCTCTCTCTTACCTTACTTTTCCTTGACTCTCTGTCTCTCTTTCTCTCTCTCTCTCTTTCTCTCTCTCTCTCTCTCTCTCTCTCTCTCTTTCTCTCTCTCTCTCAATTTCACAACCGTTCCACCCCTCCTCTCTATCTCCTTCCCCGATCTGCTCCTCTTTTGCCGACAAAAGCGCGGTAAACTACCCAAAGACAAGCGATTCTGCTACAAGATACGGCTTTTTGAGGCACTTTTTTGACGATTCGGCCAGCGGCCTCTAATCGCACCCGGGTCATGGCTGTACCAGCTGAATTTATAGCCACCGAATAGAAGGGACAAAATTTTCTTCTTTTGCAAATTTAAATTTTCAAGCAAAAATCTTTATTAAAATCACAATTCCTGAGTAGGTTCCCAGTTTTCTCAAAGACGAAGCCACCCGTTGTGGAATCAACCTGGTCGGTATCTGAAATCGGAAAATTAGGCGTGGGAAGGAAAACGCGGAGGCTTAAATTGCGCCCTAAGGGCTCGCACAACCCTACTCGAATAGGAGCATACCCTCACATGAAGCCAACTTTCTCCATGTTCATTTTGAAGACTACGTCGAGGCAACTTTCGAACACTCGGTCGATGTTTCGAGTGTCGGTGGCGTTGGTGAAATGAACGTAGAGGGGCTTCTCGTGCTGGATTTCGGAGCTGACGAGGCGCTGGAAGCGGTCCTGGATGTAGGAGGCACTCTGCTCGAACATTTGAGGGCCTGGAAAAAAGAGATAGAGAGATAGAGAGACGGAGACAGAGAAAGAGAGAGAGAGAGAGAGACAAAGAGTGGGAGAGGGAGAGAGAGAGAGAGTTAGAGATGAAAAAAGAAAAACCAACCTTTATAATCCCTAAAACAAACGCTAATCGGCGTTCTTTTCAACTTCTCCTTGAAAATGTCGATTTTGTTGAGGAAGAGAATCATGGCCGTCTTTTTCCCGAAACATCTATTATTCGCAGTTCTTTTAAAAAGACGCATGCTGTATTTCAACTTGTTCTGAAAAATCCGATTATTTTACATTTGAAAATTTAAAAATAAAAGAATTAATAAAAATTGAAAATTAAAATTAAAATCCAACCCACTTCGTGTTTTTTCTTCTTCTCCGTTTTCTCTTCAACCGTTTCTGGAGCTTCTCTCATTATTTCGTCGCCGTCGTCGATTCTAAAATTAAATTTAATTAAAAACATATAAAAACCGTACTTTAAATAGTATTTTAAAATTAATTGAATTTTGCGTGAAACTGAAAATGTCTTCCGCAAAATAGCAAATGACATTTTTGATCGCACGCTTTTCGCGACTGAAATTTGGATTTAGAAAATTTCCTACAAATCGATTAATATTTTTTTACTAAAATTGTTTAAAACATTATATATTTTTATTGTTTTTTTCTGAAACGCTTTTCTCGACTGAAATTGGGATTTTAAAAACAAAAATCGAATAATAATTACGATTCTAAAAATTAAAGTTGATCAAAAACATATGAATAGGAAATTATGTTAATAGTTATAACAGGAAAAGTAAATGATTGAAAATATGAAACCCGAATTTTTTAATAGTTTTTATATTAATTGAATTTTGCGTGCAACCGAAAATGTCTTACGCAAAACAACAAAGGACATTTTCAGTCGCACGCATGTACGCCAAACAGCCGCGCCGCGACTGAAATTTGGAATTCTAAAATTGTCTACCAGTCAATCGATAAATTTATTTAATAAATTTATTTAAAAAAAATATAATAATAATTTATATCTTACTTCAAATTATAAGCCGAAATTTCAGCAATAAACAGAACTCCGGAAACATTGTCAAAGCAGTGAATCCACTTTCTCTGCTCGCTTCGCTGACCTCCCACATCCACCATTCTGAAAATTAATATTAATTAAATTAATTTTTAAAAAAACTAATTGTTTTTAAGAAATAAACTACCTTAAAATTGCGTCCTTAAAGGGAAATTCGATTTCATTAATTCCGGTTGTGGGGACCCTCGCCCGGAGGACATCCATTTCGCTTGCGCGGTATTCCGGCGCACAAATTCTGTCGAGTTCATCAAGGAAACTGAAAATTAGATTTTTTTTCTTTTTATATTTTTTAAAAATAAATTAATAAAATAATAAAATAAATAAAACTTACTATTGAGCAGAATCCAAAAGCTCTATTTCGTCCTTTCTTTGGATTGTATTTTGGATGAAATCGGATTTGTAGAGGGCGCGAAGGCAACGAGCCAATTCGAAGGTGATTTCGACTTCGTTCAATCGGACGTTTCTGCGGTACACTTTGAAGAATTCGTAGTGGCCCTGAAAATAGAAAAAAAAGAATTATATTTTTAGAAGGCTTAAAAAATTTCAATTTGTCATTTTGTACCCCAAACTTAAGACTTCTTTTTCTTCTCAGTAATAGATCCAAGGTCTTGGAATTTGGTCTAAAGTGGTATATACCTTTCCTATGATCTGAAAACCTCATTCTGAAATTTTCAGCTCAATATCGATTTTTTTTACCCGGGTTACGGTAGCCTAAAAAATTTCACTGGAAATTTTCAAAAAATTGCAATTTCAATGTCATATATATTAAAATGCGCAGAATTTAATGTGAAAAACGGCTGTAACAACAACAATTTATTCTTGGTACCGATGAGAGCACAGTGTTCAAAAAACCTTTAAAAAACATGTTTTTTTAGGTTTGGGCCTTTTACACTCGAAACCAAGAAAAGTTAACCTTTTCATCAAATTCTATGTAAAATATAGGCGTCGTTTCGGCGCCTATAATCCAAAATCAAAAAAACAAAAAAGATCGTCTTTAAATATCCAACTGTAAATTTTAAAAAAAATATGCGAAAAACATAATTCTGCGCAAGTTTTTTTGCTGCGTCATTTTAATGTTTCAGTCGAACTAAATCAATTTTGCACCGTTTTTTAACTATTTTGGTTTCTGAGGGCTAAAATCATAGGTGATCGGTTCTGTAGGCATACGTACTTAATTATCTTTTTGCGAATTTTTTTTAAATCGCGTTTTCGGGCGTTTTTGGCCTATTTTTTATTTTCAATTTAATTTTGAAAGGTGATGGTCTTTTTTGATTTTTTTTATTATATGCGCTGATTCGACACGTAATTGTACGTAAAATTCGATAAGAATGTTATCTTTTTTTATTTCGAGGATGATAGGCCCAAACCCCAAAAAACATGGTTTTTAAAAGTTTTTTGATCGTTACAGACGCTTTTTACCTTAAATTCTGCGCATTACCCCTCCCAGAATTCAAAGAGAAGGTGTACCCCTGGATTCATTCCTTCTAATCAAAAGTACCCCTCCCACAGTCCAATTTCCGATTCTCCAGACAAATTACACCCAGCTGTACTTTCCCATAATTAAAGCGTCCTCAATCTGTCTCCAGCTAATTTTTCTTAATTCCTTCCAGAATTCCTGATTTCAGTTTTCAGAATGCGTAACTTCAGACTTCATAAAGAAGTATCCATAAAAACTTACTTGAACTTCAGTTTCCGGAAGATATTGAAAATCTTCGGCTCCTTTGACCAATTGAGACATGGAATCCACGATGTTCGAGTGGACAAGGTAGCGGAAATTGACGTAATCTGACTCGCTGAATCCATCCATGTGGATTATCCTCATTTGCTTGAAAATCGTACTTTTTCCGGATTCAGGGCCTCCTGAAAGTGTATTTTGAACTGAAAGTTGAAATTTGGGCCGCTTAGCGGTCCAACAGTAGGCCGCTTAGTGGTCCAAAAGTAGGCCGCTTAGCAGTTCAAAAGAAGGCTGCTTAGTGGTCTAAAAGTAGGCCGCTTAGCGGTCCAAAATTAGGCCGCCTAGCGGTCCAACGTAAGGCCGCCACTCACCGAGCAAAAGAATCTTTTGGGTCTTCTTCATCATAACCCTATCCTTCTCCAGCATCACGTCTATGTCTTGGCTGCGTTTCGCTATCTCTCGGGGGTCTTCGGTGCGGCAGGGAGCGGTCACTCTGAAAATAGGTGTAGAAAGAAGGGGACCATGAACTAGAGCTACTTATTTGAGAGGGAAGCTTGTACGTTAAAGCCGGACCTTCCACAGATTAGGAACTTCAGGCTGATGGAGGAGAAGGCACTTCCGGAGGCTTCTGGAAACAGTCTCTGCGTCTCTGTCTGTCTCTTTTTCTTTCTCTCTTTCTCTCTCTCTGTCTCTCTCACTCTGTGTTCCTCTTTTTTTCTCTCTCTCCCTCTCTTTTTCCAGGCGACCACATGCCGCTCTCCGCTTTTTCTGGCAACCTCAGGCCGCTCTCCGCTTTTCCTGGCAACCTCAGGCCGCTTTCAGCTTTTTCTGGCAACATCAGGCCGCTTTCCGCTTTTTCTGGCAATCTTTCTCTCTCTCTCTCTCCCTACCTTCAGGAGGATCACTCGAACTCCTCTGTCCTTGAGAAGTAGACGGCTGTTGTGCATAGATGTGAGTCATCTCGTCCAATCTCGCTGCGATTTCCTTTTCCTCCGCGGCTGGCTCAGACTGAAATGTACACGTAATAATTACACATACGGATTGTAGCTGGGATCAGTTGCACCTGTCAAGCAAGACTAATCGCATAAACAACGGGCGCTACGTCAGAATGAGAGCAGTAAAACCCGAGTTTTTCAAGAAAACTACCACTTT
>JAJQXH010000020.1:3525000-3530000 GCA_022343465.1 Oscheius sp. G VE-2021
CCAGTTCATATGTAATCTCTCACCTATCGTGCCCTCTGAGTCTCTGCAAAACGCTTACTCTCTCGCTTCGAAGAAATGTAAGTCATCACTCACTCACTCACTCACTAGCTCACTCATTTACCCACTCATTCATATTCTGTTTGTTTGTATATATTGTAAAAAAATATGAGGAAGTATATAACCAATATTAAATCTGACTAACTATTCCTAGAATTGCCAGCATCTGTTCTCAATCAGTCCTCAATTAAAAAACAATACAGGCTATCGAACAACAAGGAAGAATAAGTAATCCTTCCTATTCGAAATTGTAAACAAAGGGAAATATGGAAAATAAGATAATTATGTTATTGTGGGAATTGTACGCCTGACTACTCCACTATTTGTTACAAAGAAAACGTGGCGTAGTGATGACAAATGAGAGTACAAATTCACGTGGCTAATTGGAGTGTTTGATCTCAAATTATGGTTTTCATGGAGCGAACTCAAAGAGCAAAAGATTTGTCATCCGCAGGATTCGAACCTGCGCCCTCCGAAGAGGACTGCGACCTGAACGCAGCGCCTTAGACCACTCGGCCAGAATGACACGCTGGCATAGAACGGGCGCGCGCCTTATATTCAATCGCGGGGGAGACCATGATTCGCGCATGAAAAAAAGTTTTTTTGTTGTAAAGAAAGTCAGAGAATTGAAAATGGTTCAAAAGAGTAGTATAAATTATACCTTGTACTCTGAAAAGTTCCGCGCCAGAGTCGCTTAATTGGATTCTGTGAAACTGGCGGCCGCCGTGAACCCATTAGACATCGACGGGGAAAATAAGGGAATGTGGACGATTACGACGTCAAAACGAGGATATTCGATTGTTTTTGGTTTGAAAAAGAAGTTAGAAATCGGATTGAGCGAAAATGAAATGAGGCATTTGCTCAAATGATCGTGAAATTCTCACGAAGGTGTTAATTTGCGAGCAGCAGTGCGGAAGTTGGGTAGTAATTGAGGGAAATGAGATTGATAGAGAGAGAGAGAGAGAGACAGAGAGAGAGAAAACAAACTTAATGCCTTATATTCCATCGTTATGTATGTAATTTGGGCAAAAGCACCTCCAAACTTGGGATTTGGGCTCAAACGGGCTTATTTTTGGTTTCAGATTACTCAAAAAGTAAGAAAATACGATTTCAGAGGCTTCAAAAGTGCCCAAAAACGGCCATTTTCGGTTAGAAATCCACCAAAACCTGGATGTTTAGAAAAATTCCTACCAAAATGTGAAAAAATGCGATTTTAGGATCAAACAGTGAAAAATCTAACACATGAAACAACGACATTTCACCGAAACCACTCAATTGTCGCCTTTCCCTAAGGAAAGGCTTTCCAAAATTTCTTCAACCAGTTTCGCAGGGTCGGAAGTATTTAGTACCTCAAACTTGGGTAATTAAACCGACGCCTGCTGTCGGTGGGCACGGGTTTGTGTCTGCGCCCTCTATGCGAGAGAGTATCCGGCTCAAACCCGTAACCGATCGGCAGCACCGCCGGGTGGGGTTATGTAAGCGATCTCAAAACACCCCTCTGCGTGCAGCGATGAAAATCGTTGTGACGGGCTAGTTTCCCTACCAAGTTAAGTAAAATCGGGGGGTCAGGTCAGAAATGGTCTGCTGAGGGTTCCACGCGGTGACGTCCCCTTTTGTTTTTTTTGAATTTAAAAAAAAAACAAAATTCATTTTTAAATTGTTGAATCCACTTCTTTCATTTAACATTTAATGTATGTATGGGTGTGTGTCTGTGTGAGCAATAATGGAAGAATGAATCATCAAAGGAAGTTAAAAATTATAAAAGGAAACAATTTTATTTTTAAATAGATCTATTTTTGTATTCAGAGAACTGAAATTGTACTGAAAGCAATTTTCTCCATGAGTAATTTCAATTTTCTTTTTAAAATAGGTTTTTGAGGAAACGAAATCTTGAATTATATGTTTTTTTCCAGTTTTGGTAATACAATCTCAAAAATAGGTTTTCATCAATTTTGTATGAGCAACAGTTGTTTTTAACAGAGCAGCTTCGGGAAAAGACGGAAAAAATATATATTGGTGGAGATCTTCTGCCAAAACAAGTTTTTTAAATGAGGAAAATTAAATTTAATTCATAAAAAAATTAAATTTAAAATTAAATTAAATTTTTTTAAAAAATAAAAAAGGGAAAGAGAGTCACACACACACACACACACACACACACACACACACACACTGACTCACTCACAAATTCCTTTCTTTCTTTCTCTCTCTCTCTCTCTCTCTCTAGTTTCTCTCTTTTGATTTCCGAAACCTTCCTTTTTTTCCCCCATTCCTTGATCGTCTGTAACGGTTCCACTTTTCCTAAACGTGGCGGTGAAATTGTCAAAAAAGTACCGTAACCGATGGCGTCCTTCTTTTTCTCCACGGTTACACTATCGCCCCCCTACTTAAGAGAACACAGGCAGTCGTTAGACACAACTCTCTTCTTCATTTTTCTATTTCACTTTTGATGCGGCAAATTTAAAGGGGAAGGACCGCGTAAAAATTATTTTTCTGATTGTTCGATAAAAGCCTAGATCTCATTCCCAGGATTCCGAAAAATACCTCTTTTACCCATTTTGCATAAAAATGAACCGATTTAGGAGTGCTTGAAATTTGGGGAAATTACCATTTGAATTGCCGCCAATTCTGCATCTCCCCATTTCCCACACTCTCTCGCCCACTCTAGCCGTGTTTCGTGCGGCAAACGCGTAAAAGGGCCGTGTAAACGCGCCCCTTTTGCAGCCTAAATCATATAAAAAGGGGTATGTTTCAGAATCGTAGCAACGATATCTATTCAATAAAATAATCAATTTTACGAGGTCCTTCCCCTTTAAATTTTAAAATGTTTAGGTAATGGAGAAGGAGCTCAAGTATGAAGAGGCCGACAACCTGAAGAAGTTCGCCTTCTTCGGTAAGTCTCTCAGTCTCTCCCTATCTCTCTCTCTCTCTCTCTCTCTAACTCGCTCTTTCTCTCTCTCTCTCTCTCTCTAACTCGCTCTTTCTCTTTCTCTCTCTCTCTCTCTCTCTCTCTCTCTCTAACTCGCTCTTTCTCTCTCTCTCTCTCTCTCTCTCTCTCTCTCTAACTCGCTCTTTCTCTCTCTCTCTCTCCTTCTATATCGATTGATTCCAGGCGTGGCCGTGTCCACCATCGCCACCCTCACCGCCATCGTGGCCGTGCCGATGCTTTGCCTGCACCTGCAGACCGTCAACGCCGGCATCCAGGACGAGCTCAACTTCTGCCGCCTCAGAAACGAAGGAGTCAAGGGAGAGTACGTCAAGGTTCGATCCTTTAAAAGACAAACAGTGGAGTAATGTTTCAGCTGGAGGCCGTCCGCGCCGAGCAGAGAGGCAAGCGTCAGGCTTCCTTCTAGTGCTGCTCTTGCGGAATCGGAGCCGCCGGTCCCGCCGGAGTCCCTGGCCAGGAGGGAGAGCCCGGAAAGGACGGAGCCGCCGGAAACCCGGGATCTCCTGGCCCCGACGCCACCGACGACAACGCCAAGCCCCGCCCCGAAGACTTCTGCTTCGACTGCCCCGCCGCCCCCGCCGGACCGCCCGGACCCCCAGGACCTACGGGAGGACCAGGACCTCAGGGAGAAGCCGGAGAGGACGGACCTCAGGGCCGCCCTGGACCCAAGGGACCCCCTGGACCTTCCGGACAGGCTGGACAGGCTGGACCCGACGGAGAGCAAGGAAAGGCCGGAGCTCCGGGACAGGTGAGGAGCCTGCCCTCTCCTGCTGGAGAGCCTGGAACGCCTGGAGAGGCTGGACCTCAAGGACCTCAGGGAAGCGCTGGAAGGCCTGGACACGATGGAAGGCCTGGAGCTCCGGGACCTGTGGGAGATGCGGGAGAGGCGGGAGCTCCTGGAAAGGACGGAGAGGATGGGGCTGCGGGAGAACCGGGAAAGGATGGAGAGAAGGGAGCCTGCGACCACTGCCCTCCTCCTCGCACCGCCCCTGGGTATTAAATGGGGATACGGGGATTGTAGAGAGAATGAACATATCAAGCAATTGGTGTTGAGAGAGAGAGAGAGAGAGAGGGAGGGAGAGAGAGAGCAAAAGTCAACGATTAGAGACGCAGAGGTCCATATAGAGGTTGAGATCAGAAAGGTTAGAGAAGCAGAAGGAGAGGTTCGAGACGCAGATTCACAGGGTTAGAGACGCAGAGGAACAGGGTTAGAGACGCAGAGGAGCAGAGTTAGAGACGCAGAGGAGCAGAGTTAGATACACAGATACACAGGGTTAGAGACGCAGATTCACAGGGTTAGAAACCTAGAGATATCGGTCAAAGATGCAGAGGAGAAAGAGAGGCGAGAGATAGTAGGGTGCCGCAAATCGAAAGCGAGAGAGCATTGAAAAAGAAGAGATCGCAGAGGAGAAGTTAGATATTATTCGAGAGAGTATGCTTGTTGAGGAGACCCAGGCTAGGTGAAAAACTAGAGACTGTTACATCCGTGGAGAGTACAAAGATGGGAGAGAGAAGAGAGTGTTGAAAAAGAGAAAAAGGGACATTTCTCGGCCGAGAGAGTATGTTTTCTAGTGAGACGCAAACGGTTGGAGATATTAGTAAATCGACGAGAGAGTGTGTAAGAAGAAACTGTATAGCTGGGCGAGATAGTGTGGTAACTATAGAGACACAAGACATGTCAAAAAAAGAGAGACTGCAGAAGGATCGGAGAGTGCAGACGTGGAACAGCGAGAGGGAATGGAAGAGTAAGAGAGGGTAGACAAAATGTCACGCCGAGAGAGTGTACTAATAGAAGAGACGCAGGGAACTTGTGACAAGATAGCGAATAGAAACAAGAGGGTAGAGACAGTATACAAGGGTGAGAGAGTGTACTAATTGTGGAGACGAAGGAAACACAATTTTAGACACTATGGAGGGGAGTGTGCAGAGAAAAAGAGTGATTTATCGAGAGAGAAAAGTGAGTGAGAGAGAACATGAGAGAGGACAAACAGAGAGA
>JAJQXH010000020.1:3537500-3580000 GCA_022343465.1 Oscheius sp. G VE-2021
AAAAACCGATTTGGTGCGGGTTTGGGGGCTAATTTGGATTTCTTCTTATTCCACCCTGAAATACTCTCTGTGCCCTCTTTCTTCAATACGCTCTCTCATCAGATGATATCTGCGTCTCATCCATTGGTACACTCTCTCGCCATGGAACACCACTGTCTACATCCTCCCACTCTTCCACACTCTCTCGTTGTTTCGTTTGTCTCCACCCTCCGATCATTCTACCGTCTCTAATCCCTCTCGTGATCTGGCTCTCGACAGTCTTTACACTCTCTCGCCAGCTATACATCCTGCGTCTCTTCTTATCGTACACTATTTCGTCGTTTTAGCCTCCTCTCTTCAACTCTCTGCGTCTCAAGAGAAACCATACTATCTCACCCAGAGAAAAATGTCTCGGCACTCCTCTTTTCCACACTCTCTCTCCCTTCTCCTATCTCTGTGCCCTCCACAGTTGTAGCAGTCTCTAGTCTTTCAACTAGTCTGGGTCTCTTCAACAAGCATACTCTCTCGACCAATGTGACCGTTTGTGCCTGCTACCTCCACGTTTTCAATACTCTCTCGCCGGTGAATGTCTGCACTCTCCCCTATCGACGTTATCTCTAATCTGTCGATCAGTCTGCGTCTCCACATAAAATGGACTCTCTCTCTTCGTGGTGTCACCTGCGTCTCTCCGGTCAGAACAATCTCTCGTCAGGAGACAGCTGTCGGCGCCCTCTTTTCTTTGCATTCTCTCTCTTCCTCACTGATTTCGCGTCTCTAACCTCTCTGTCTCCCTGACTGTTTCTGCGTCTCTAACCTCTCTTTTCCTGGCTTATTCTGCGTCTCTGACTTCTCTCTCTCTATCTACCTCTCTATCTCTCATTATCTCTTTCTCTCTACCCACTCTGATTGTAGAGTTCGATGAATCTCTGTTGATACTGGCTCATTTCCAATTGGGAGGGGACCGAGTCCAATTGCCGTTGGAGGAGGGCCACCGAGCGGGAGACATCAGCCAACTGAAGACGCTCCTTCGCCAGAGCTTCTTCTGCCTCCCGAAGCTCCTTCAGAAGCCTCTTTTCGGTCAAAGTCTGAAAAAGAATGATGAATTTTGAAGGTTAATTGGCTGAAAAGCGCATTTTCAAGCATTTTTATATTTTTTTTGTGAATTAAAAGCCGCTTTTGGCAACCTCAGGCCGCTTGGAAAAGCAGTTATGACGTCGCGACTCGGCTGATCATCGCCGTATTCTAATCACCTTATTCTCATCCGTCAGTCCATCCTCCGAGGACAAAAGCGCAATTTCCTCCTCCATCTTGCCCAATTCCTCCCTGCAAGCGACCTAAAATTTAAATTTCTTTTTAAAAATCTATAAAACTACCTTGAATGCCTTCTCTCTTTGAATTTTGCCGTCGTACTCTTGCAAAAGCTGCTCCATCTCGGCGATTTCTCTGCAAAATTCAAATTTCAGCCGCTTTTTGACAACCAAAGGCCGCTTTTTACCAATCAAAGGCCGCTGTTGCCAGCCAAAAGCCGCTTTTTACCAACCACAGGCCGCTTTTTTTACCAACCAAAGGCAGCTTTTTGGCAACCGAAAGCCGCTTTTTTGTCAAACAAAGCCGCTTTTTGGCAACTAAAAGCCGCTTTTAGACCGTGTTTATAAAACCAAAAGCCGCTTTTTGGCAATCTAGGGCCGTTTTTTTGTCAACCATAAGCCGCTTTTTTCCTACCAAAGGCCGCTTATTGGCAACCAAAGGCCGCTTTTTTGCCAAATAAAGGCCACTTCTTCCAACAAAAAGCAGTTTTTTTTTCCAATCAAAGGCCGCTTTTTTGCCCACCAAAGGCCGCTTATTGGCAGCCAAAGGCCGCTTATTGGCAACCAAAGACCGCTTTTTTTCCGAACAAATGCCGCTTTTTGCCAACCAAAGGCCGCTTTTTGCCAACCAAAGGTCGCTTTTTTACAACTAAACGCCGTTTTTGCCAACCAAAGGCCGCGTTTGTTAATCAAAGGCCGCTTTTTTGCCAACGAAAGGCCGCTTTTTTGCAACCAAAGGCCGCTTTTGCCAACCAAAGGCCGCCTTTTTCCAACAAAGGCCGCTTTTTGACAATCAAAGGCCGCTTTTTTACCAGCCAAAGGCCAATTCTCAAAAATAAGAATACCAACGCTTCTGAGAACGAAGCCAGGAGCTTCTGAACCCTCTCCTCCTCCGCTCGAAGACCAGCCAGCTGGCTGTCAGAAGCACCCGCCTTCTCCTGAATCTCCAGAAGCTCCTTGTCCAATTTTTCCGCCTCCTGGCTGGCCTAAAATAGCAAATTTCATAAGAAAACAGCAAAAATTCAATTGAAAAGGCCTAATTCTATTTTTCTTTAAGAAATTGGCGAAAATTCCAATAAAAAAGCTTAAAAAGCAACAAACCAATGCAATTTGCCTATCTAGGTCGTCCATTTCGTCCACGGGATTCGACGAAGGCTGGAAAATTTGAACATTGCGCAAGAATCGGGGGGAAATTTACCAAAGTGACGACAGAATCGAGGATTTTCCGGTAGGTTTTAGTGGAAATGCGGTCTTTCTGGGAGGACTCTTCCAGGGAATGGGCGACAGAAGGGTCCTCTGCGTCTTCGACCGAATAGATGTGGGAAGAGCCCCTGAAATTAGAATATAAGGGAGATATTACTCTCCCTCTGCGTCTCTAACCCTGTTTCTCTGCGTCTCTAACCCTATCTCTCCGCGTCTCTAACCGTCTCCCTCTGCGTCTCTAACCCTCTAACTCTGCCTCTCTAACCCTCTATCTCTGCGTCTCTAACCATGTGGATCTGCGGCTCTAACCATGTGGATCTGCGTCTCTACCCTCTATTTCTGCGTCACTAACCCTGTTTCTCTGCGTCTAACCCTGTTCCTCTGCGTCTCTAACCCTGTTCCTCTGCGTCTCTAACCCTCTAGTTCTGCGTCTCTAACTCTCCAGCTCTGCGTCTACAACCTCTCCCTCTGCGTTTCTAACCTCTGGTTCCAAAAACCCACGTTTTAAACTCGGCCATGGTGCACATGGCATCTTCCACCAGATTTGCAAGTTTCGTTGCGGGACCTCTTTTCCTCACCCGCTCCGGGGCAGCCGACTGGACCAGGCTCTCGAAGCGATGGCACAGCTCGTTCTGAACTTTTAAATGAGATTTTCCACTTTAAAATAATGTGATTTTTCATTTTTTCAATGAGAGTTTTCATTTTAAAATGATTTTATGACATTTTAAAAAGAAAATTTTCATTTTGAAAAGAGATTTTTTTTACTTTAAAATGTGATTTTTCAATCTAAAATGTTATTTTTCTTCTTAAAATGTAAATTTTCAATAATTCTGCGCCCAACCTCTTCCGAAGGGAAGCCTTTAGCCGTCAAGTAGTCGGAGTAGGTCACTAGGTCATCGCCCTGTTCCTTCTTCACTTCAATCGCCCGCTTGACCAACCACTGAAAAAGGAGAAAAATTAGAATTTTAAGAGGTGCAAACGGGGCAAAATTCAAATTTCAGGTTCAAAGAGCGGTTCAAAGCGGCCTGAGGCTATCAAAAGGCGGTTTTAAGCGATCTAGGCTGCCAAAAGCGGTTCAAGCGGCCTGAGGCTGCCAAAAGTGGTTCAAAGCGGCTTTAAAATATAAAAAGCTGTTCAGAGCGGCCTGAGGCTACCAAAAGCGTATTTTCAACAGCCTGAGGTTGTCAAATGCGGTTTCAAACGGCCTCAGGTTAGAAAAGAGGTAATCCAAGCTGTCTGAGCCTACAAAAAGCGGTTCCAGGCGGCCTGAGGCCCCCAAAAGCGGTTTCGGGCGGCCTGAGGCTCCCAAAAGCGGCATGAGGCTGCCAGAACCGGTTCAGAGCGGCCTGAGGTTGCCCACTGCAGCTCAACGGTTGGTGCAAGATTTAAAATTACCTGAATAACCGGAAAGATGTGGATGAAATCGAGGCCCTGAATCTGGTGAGGCTCGATAGGATGAGGGCATTGGAGCTGGGGCAGCACGGCCACAATTTTCTCGGTTAGGGCGCTAAAAACCTCTTTTTTTGTTATTTATTTAAGTTTATAAGTTTTTAAAAAAGTTAACAATTACATTATAAAGCTAAAAATTAAGTTAAACCCCACATTTTCTGGCCGATTGTGGCATTTTCGGCATACAAAAGATCCACATCGACGCTAAAGTTGCAGATGGAGATGCACCAGACCATTCCACCGACAATCTGGAAATAAAATAATTAAATTTATTGTAAAATTAATAAAATTTATATTAAAAATTATGAATATTGCCTTAAAAAATTACTTTGTCAAACGCCGGAAGACCCTTGATCCTGGCGCGGAAATAACCACTGGCCAGGAGCAGATCCACACAGTCCTGCAGCTTCTGGTACTGTTCGTCATCTTCACGAACTTCGTACTTTAAAAAATCGATATTATTGATTAATTCCCGGCGTACCGTGAAATTTCCCGTTGATTCTACCATCGGAACCGTTGAAAATGGCGAATAAAATGGGTGAAAACAACCAAAAATTACCGTATCTCGTTTGTCTTAAAATTAAAAGTTCCCACGTAGTGTATTTTCACTCACACGAGAGGCTCGTTTTGTAGCCTACCGTACAACCTACGTGCACCTGAAAATGAAAATCACAATGCGACCCACATTTTTGTGCAACTCTGTTTTTCGAATGTCATCCTGATTTTAAATTTCCAAGTGCTATTTCAGCGTCATTTTTCCTATTTTCATCAAGTTTTTGTTATTAAAAAGTCGATAATTGAGCAAAAAAGAGTTATATTAGTGTAAATATGGAAGAAAATGCTGATTTACCTGCAAAATTTGAAGGTTTGAGTGTTTTCTGAAGATGTTGTCTTTTCTCGTTCTTTTGGATACTATTTGATCAATTTCACCACTTTTTCAGATGGATAATGCATCTAAAAGTAGGAATAATACTATAGAAATGCAAGAAATTGTTTATTGTTTCTTGAAATTCGAAGAAAATGAGGTTTTTGTGTAAATTTCGACATTTTCTGTTAGTTTTCTATCAATTTCACTACTTTTACAGATCGATAATTAAGTTAAAAGTAGGAGTACTAGTGAAAAGCGAAGAAAATGACGATTTATCCGTGAAATTTGAAAAAAATCGTTATTTTTCTGTAGATTTTGTTTTTTTTGGACACTCTTTCATCAATTTCCATGGATTTTCAGATCGATAATGCATCTAAAAGTAGGAATAATACTACAGAAATACAAGAAATTGTTTATTGTTTCTTGAAATTCGAAGAAAATGAGGTTTTTGTGTAAATTTCGACATTTTCTGTTTGTTTTCGATCAATTTCACTACTTTTGCAGATCGATAATTAAGTTAAAAGTAGGAATACTACTAAAAATCGAAGAAAATGACGATTATCCGTGAAATTTGAAAGAAATCAGTGGTATTTCTGTAGATTTTCCTTTTCTCTGTATTTTTCTGTGTCAATTACATTTCTAAATTATATTTGTTCAATTTCTCTTATTTTCCAGATATGGGCGATGTAGAAATGACCGACGCCGCGGAGGAGTTCAACCTGAGTGCGATTTTCGACGCGCACAAGTCCGACGTCCGCGCGGTGACCGTCACCGCCTCGAATGAGATCATCACCGGCGGAAGGGACGAGAGCGTGAGATTCTTCGTCAAGAGGTAGATTTTCACTTTTCCTACGCTAAAATCTGTTTTTCCTCTTCAAAAAACTGGAAAAAAAGGCTCAAAATTCTCTTAAAAGTCGTCTGAAACCACCATTTTTAGACGCGGAGCCTTCGCGGAGTACGGTCACATAGCGCAGGAGAAGGGCCAGATGGTGAACGCCGTGGCGATTCTGGAGCACGAGGGAGACTCCCTCCTCTTCGTCGGACTGAAGAACGGCAGCCTCGTCGTCTACAAAAACGGAGCGACCGAGCCTCTCGCCACTCATAAATACCACTCTGCTAATAGTTCGTTTTTTATTGTTTTTTTTGTATGAATTTGATGGTTTTAGTCGTCATTTTTATTGCTTTCTTATATTCTAATCATTCCAGTTAGCTGTCTCTACGTGGATAAGAAGAATATGAAGCTGATGAGCGGATCCTGGGATAATACGGTCATCGTCTGGCCCATCGATAGGATATGCGAGCCGAACTTCCCGGTTAGTTTTGAAGTTTAGACCTTTAAATCGTTAAAGGATTGTATTTTTGTTAAAATCAATAAGTTTGAGCTTTAAAAGTTGAAGTTTTGACCTAGTTTACTGTATTTTTTGTGATAAAATCAATAAACAACTGTATTTTGCTCTACTATATTCCAATTCAGGCGCTGCAGCTGCACGGCCACAGTCTCTCCGTCTGGGCTCTGGCTAGCCTGGAGAACAAGCCTGGATACTACCTCTCCGGAAGTGCCGATAAGACGATTAAGATGTGGGAGGACGACAAGTGCGTCGGCACTTACAATGGTTAGTTTTTTGGTGAAAGACGCAGATGGAGAGGGTTAGATACGCAGTGGAGCAGGGTTAGAGATGCAGAGGGAGAGGTTAGAGACTCAGAGGAGGGTTAGAGACGCAGAGGGAGAGGTCAGACGCAGACGGATATGATTAGAGACGCAGAGGAGGGTTAGAGACGCAGAGGGAGAGGTGAGACGCAGACAGAGAGGGTTAGAGACGCAGAGGAACATGGTTAGAGAGGTAAAGGCACAGGGTTAAAGAGGCAGAGGAAAAGGGCTAGAGACGGAGAGGAACAGGGTTAGAGACGCAGGGGGACAGGATTAGAGACCATACCCCAAATTGTGGTCGGGAAACGGTGGATGTTGCGCCACCGAAATGTGGTTTTCTGATATATAGGGGGTCATGGATCCGTGGGAGGGTGCGCTTGGGGTACCTCACTTATCACAGAAAACCCATCTCATTTATTAAAACAAGGGAGGTTGCGCCCCAAAATTTTGAGTGAAATACGTGGTGGGAGCTTGCGCCTCGGACTTTCCCGGCACCCCAATTTAGGGTATGTTAGAGACGAAGAGGAAAGGAGTTAGAGGCGCAGAGGGACAGGGTTAGACGTATAGGGCCAGGGTTAGAGACGCAGAGGGAGAGGTTAGAGACTCAGAGGAGGGTTAGAGACGCAGAGGGAGAGGTGAGACGCATACAGAGAGGGTTAGAGACGCAGAGGAACATGGTTAGAGAGGCAGAGGGACAGGGTTAAAGAGGCAGAGGAACAGGGTTAGAGACGGAGAGGAACAGGGTTAGAGACGCAGAGTTTGAAGGTTAGAGACGCAGAGTTTGAGGGTTAGAGACGCAGAGGAACAGGTTAGAGACGCAGAGGGACAGGGTGAGAGACGCAGAGGGACAGGGTTAGAGACGCAGGGTTTGAGGGTTAGAGACGCAGAGTTTGAGGGTTAGAGACGCAGAGGGACAGGTTAGAGACGCAGAGGGACAGGGTTAGAGACGCAGAGTTTGAGGGTTAGAGACGCAGAGGGACAGGTTAGAGACGCAGAGGTACAGGGTTAGAGACGCAGAGGAACGCATTTTTCACATTCTAAATCTCTTCTTCCAGGCCACACCGACGTGGTTCGAGCCCTTCTGATGCTGAACGACGACTGCTTCCTCTCGGCCGCCAATGACTTCACCATCCGTATGTGGCACGTCGCCGACCACACCCCCATCCGCGTCTACAGATCCATTGTCGAGGAGTACATGTACAGGTGAGTTCTCTCTCTCTCTCTCTCTCTCTCTTTTCTATCTTGTCTAATTTTCCATTTTCAGTCTTTCCCGCATCGGCAACCACGTGATGGCCACGGGAGAGGGCGGCTACCTCCAGATTTGGAAGCAGATCGAGGCCAAGGGAGAGATTGAGTAATTTAAATTCAATTTCCTTGAAAATGGAAAAATTTCAGTTTCATCCACACGCAGATGGCACGCATTCCTACGTCTTCTGCGTGGGCTTCGGCTGCCATTTCGGACAAGGACGTGGCTGTGGGAGCAAGCGACGGAAAGGTCTACGTTTTCTCTACGGATCCGTCGAAGAGGGCTCCCGATGAGACCATTGCCGCGCTGAATGATGCGGTAGGTCAAAAGTCTTTTTTTTAATTACAAAAGATCATCGAAAAAGGAGAGAAAGAAGCAGGAAAGGAGGGAGAAAATCATTTTTTTGAAGGGAAAAACTTCTTTTTGATGGCTTTTGCCAACTTTAAGATGACTTTTTCAGTTGGCTGCGGTTGTGGCTGCCGAGATGGCTAGGAAGGAGGAAGAGGCGCAGGGAGAGATCGTCATCAAAGTGTCGCTGGACGACGGAGAGCCGAAGCTGGAACTGCGCTACAAGAAGGGAACGGACCCCGCCATTGCCGCCGAGAATTTCATCAGGGTGAGAAGAGGTCGCCAGCAAAAAGCGGCCTGAGGTCGCCATAAAAAGCCGAAAGCGGCCTGTGGTCTCCAGAAAAAAAGCGGAAAGCGGCCTGAGGTCGCCGGAAAAAAAGCGGAAAGCGGCCTGAGGTCATAAAACACCTTTTAGACCTTTTAAAAACTTGTTTTTGTAGTTTTTGGACCGTAAAAATCACCTTTAAAATTAATTTATCTAAAATAAGTGCGATTTTAAATGTAAATGAAACATTTTAAAATTTTTTAAAAATAAAATTTTAAAATAATTAATAAATCCTTCAGGCGAACGACCTGCCGATCTCCTACCTGAACGAGATTACCGAGTATATCGTGGCGAACATCCCCGAAGCTCGTCTTGCCAACCAGAAGAAGTTCAAGAAGCAGCCTACGCAGAGGGTGGAAGTCGACGGCGAGGTAATCCGATTTCTTTTAAATTTATTTAAAAAATTAAATAATTTGATTTTAAATGTATTTAAAATTTTAAAAAGCAAGTTTTTTTTAAATTTACGAGTTTTTTATTTGTTTAAATCAATCATGTTGCTATATTCAGACGTACGACTACGCGATGGAGGTTACGGTGGATGGCCGTCAGCTGAAGATGCCCTTCAACGTCAAGGACGACCCGGACATGGTCGCCTGGAAATTCGTCGAAAAGCACAATATTCCGATCAAGTACGCCCCCAAGGTAATTTTTCTAGCATTTTATTTGCGCGCAGCGCGTAGCGCTGCGCGGTGGTTTGATTCCTCTCCGCTGCCTGAAATGGCGATGTCTCCCGTCGGTTGCATGTAAAGTTGCTACAGGCGAACGGTTGCAGCTACGTTCACCAAATTTTGGCTGCCACTTGATATTATATAGCAGTTGGTGGGCGCCAATTTTCAGACAATTCTATTAAAAAATACGCGCGTACCATGGAAAAAACCGATTTCTAACAGGATGCGCGGCGCCCCGGTGGTATAATGGTGCACGCGTTAGACTGCAAATCTCGCGACCCAAGTTCGAATCCCGCGTGAGGCAAACCTTTTTGCCTGTCTAGAAGTAGTGTTTCCAGTTATTTCCAATTTGTAATTTTGCGTTTTCAATCTATAAACTTTTAACTGGTAGTATTGGGAGATATTGCATTCAACTGGAATAACTTTGATTTTCAACGCTTGTTTACATTTCATAGGATATAAAAAAAAACTATTCTGGTGCTGCCTGAAAAGACTATATTTCCCGTATGGAAAAATCAATATTATATTAAATTGATTAGTAGATATTTTAATTGATTAGTCAATAGTGGGGGTTCTCTCTGAAAGTAAGCGGTGACCATTTAGCGTCACAGACTCCCTCATGAGTTAGAGTGTTATGAATCTGTGAGTTTCGATTTATATATATATATATATATATATTATTGTTTTTTTAAAATTTTATTATTCAAAGAATAATTATAAAAAGTGAACAATTTATATGCGTGAAAAAGCGAACCGCAGAATGAGTGGGTGGTTTGGTTCCTCTTCGTATAAAAAGAGAACAATACAAATGTTAGAATGCTATAAAAAGAGAACAAAAGAAATTTTAATTTGACACAATTTGCAAAACGCCAAAACCACCTCTGGCGAGAAATCATTCAAAATTCATTTGCGTGAAAAAGCGAATCGCAAAAGGAGTTGGTGGTTTGGTTCCTCATCGTATAAAAAGAGAACAATAGAAATGTAAGAATGCTATAAAAAGAGAACAAAAGAAATTTTAATTTGACACAATTTGCAAAACGCCAAAACCACCTCTGGCGAGAAATCATTCAAAATTCATTTGCGTGAAAAAGCGAATCGCAAAAGGAGTTGGTGGTTTGGTTCCTCATCGTATAAAAAGAGAACAATAGAAATGTAAGAACGTTATAAAAAGAAACCAAAATTATTTTAACTGGTGGAACTTTTCGAAACGCCAAAACCACCTCTGGCAAAATATCGTTTGAACTTTTTCGCATGCATTGTTTACTGGACAATTAGCCATTTGTGGTTTATAAAAAGTAATTCATTCAAGGTTGCCAGAGGTGGTTTTGGCGTTTCGAAAAGTTCCACCAGTTAAAATAATTTTGGTCTCTTTTTATAACGTTCTTACATTTCTATTGTTCTCTGTTTATACGATGAGGAACCAAACCACCCACTCTTTTTGCGATTCGCTTTTTCACGCAAATGAATTGTTCACTTTTTATAATCATTCTTTGAATGATAAAACAAATGATACAATGAAATCATGTGCAGAATTGAAACCCGCCCAGAATAATGATAACGCATGCTTGCAAAAAACCCCGATGAATCCACTAATGTTTAAGCAAAAAAAATCTTGTCAGTAAGGATCGAATTAATTGAGTTTTTTTTTCTTTTGTTCCACAAACATATTTTCATTTGTTCTCAAGAGAAATAAGCAACTGTGGGCTTTAACCCAAAACCTGGCACCTGGAACTACATAACTAAAAGGTAAAGGTTTAAAACAAAAAAGATAATACATAAAACCAAGTTGAAACACTGTTTCTCAGCAAGCAAAAAGGATTGCCAAACGCGGGATTCGAACCCGGGTCGCGAGAATTAGAGACTAACGCGTGCGCCATTCGACCACAGGGGCGCCGCGACTCATGTGAGATATCATGTTTTTTGCTCGCATTTGCTTCTTTTTCAATCAAATTGGCTGAAACTTTGCGCGCAGCGACCTGCTAAGGTTTCCAACATTCCCTGGAAATTTGAAGTTTGTAGCTCAATCCGTTCGTCTGTTCTGAGGGGATATCGGACGAACGGGAGACATCGGCGTTTTGGGCGCGCCTGGGGGCCGTAGAGGAACCAAACCACCGCGCAGCGCTGCGCGCAATTGCATTAATTGGCAGCCAATTATTGGCTGAGTGTTATCTATTGCCAATATTTTTGGTTAAAGAAGATAATTTCGCAAATGAATTTTGAATGATTTCTCGCCAGAGGTGGTATTGGCGTTGTGAAAATTGTGTCAAATTAAAATTTCTTTTGTTCTCTTTTTATAGCATTCTAACATTTGTATTGTTCTCTTTTTAGACGAAGAGGAACCAAACCACCCACTCATTCTGCGGTTCGCTTTTTCACGCATATGATTTAATTTAAATTATGATTAAAAAAGTGAAAATATGGTATTAATTTTATTTAAATATTTTTTTATTAAAAATTTATATTACTTTTATTAAAATTATTAATAATTATGTTAATTCTTGGTTTAGTTCGCCCAGTTGGTGAAGAGCGAGCTCGGATCGAAGACCAGTGGCCCGACCGATTTCTATGATCCCTTCACCGGTAATTTTTTTATTCATTTATTTTTGTATTTTAAAAATTTAAAGGATGATTTATTTAAATATTTACTTTAATGAGGACATTTTTAAAAAATTATTTGTATTTTTATACAAATATCTAATTTCAGGAGGCGGTCGTTACGTGCCTGGCCAGTCGGACGTCGGAGGAAATGGAGGTGGAGCGGATCCCCTGACCGGAGGAGGCCGCTACGTTCCCCAGTCGGCCAGCACTTCCAGTGGAGGAGGATCCGCCGGAGACCCTCTGACCAGCGGTGGAAGGTAGATTATTCGCCGTTTTCCGCTTTTTCTGGCTACCTCAGGCCGCTTTTCGCTTTTTCTGGCGACCTCAGGTCGCTTTCCGCTTTTTTCTGGTGACCTCAGGCCGTTTTTCAGGCTGCTTTCGCTTTTTCCGATTTTCGTTTTTTCCTTTTTTTTCGATTTTCATAAAAACTCTTTGTTCCAGGTACATCCCGGGCTCTGCCGATTCCAAGCTCGTGCCCAACGCCTGTCTTCCCATCGACAAGCTCCGCCCTCGTGGTCCCCAAGTGCCCGTTGCCGAATTCTACCTTTTCGGAGTGGAGGGCGTCAGCCAGAAGGCGCTGACCACGCTGCAGGAGACGAATGCCAAGCAGGAGGTACTCCAGTTGAGCGAGGATCAGGTACATATCCGTTAATTTTGAATTCTGCACCGAAATTAGCACAAAATTTGCATATACCACCCCAAAAAGTAATTTTGAATTACTCCCCACTTTTTTGTGTCGTTTTGAGCTATTTTTCAAAGTATAGTATCTCAGTTGAATTTTGCACCTCACATTTGCATATTGCACCCCAATTTTGATTTAAATTTCGAGGTTTCAGCTGGCGGCCATGAGTAGACTGCTCGTTTCGAAGCCGGGTACCATCGACGTCGGTGATTTGGAGGCCTCCGCGCTTGAAATAGGTACTGTAATTTAAATTTTTTTAATTTAAAGGACTGATTGCCTTGTGTTTTGTTCTTAAAGGACTTTTGTTGCTGACACGAAGATTTTCGATAAAATTGTCCCATTTTTAGCTCTCCAATGGCCCATGGAAAACCTCGCCGTCGTTCTCGATCTCTTCCGTATAGCCCTTCTCCACGAGAAGCTCAATAGCTACTTCTGCGATGTTAAGGTGAATCTCTCTTTCTCTCCTGTTTTTTTTAGAATTTAAATGCCGCTTTTTGGCAACAAACGGCCGCTTGACCTGTTTTTTTTTCAATTAAAAGCCGCTTTTTGGCAACAAACGGCCGCTTGACCTGCTTTTTCCAATTAAAAGCCGCTTGACCTGCTTTTTCCAATTAAAAGCGGTTTTTGGCAACGAAAGGCCGCTTGACCTGCTTTTTTCAATTAATAGCCGCTTTTCTGCAACAATAGGCCGCTTTACCTGCTTTTTTCAATCAAAGCAGCTTTTTGGCAACCAACGGCCGCTTGACCTGCTTTTTCCAATTAAAGGCCGCTTTTGGCAACAAACGGCCGCTTGACCTGCTTTTTTCGAGTGATTTGTTTTAATGGACTGTTTTCTTCAGACCCGTGGTTCGGACACCCTCCTCCGTCTGCAGGCCCTCCTCGTGAGCAGCCCCATCGACGTCGTCCGCATCTTCGTCTGCCGTTCGGTGGCCAACGCCTTCGCCCATCCGGCCGGCTGCGCCATGATTCTCAAGGACATGGTTGCGTTGCTGCCCCTCGTCGCCGCCTGTTTCAACTCTCCTAAGGCTCCTCTTCAGGTCAGCTATATTTTTTGCTGTTTTGAAAAATATCACAGTTTATACTTTTCCGATGTTTCCAGCTTCATTTCGTCCTGTTTTACACTTTTTCTATTTTTTTTCAGGTCATTTAGCTTGCAATATTCAAGAAATCGAATTTCAGCTGGCTGCCGCTTCTGCCGTGGCCAATTGGAGCTGTCTTCTGCTGCGTCACTCGGATACGATCACGGAGCTCGGCCCGAGGGAGGAGGTCCTCCGCATCATTATCAAGGTTGGTTCTGTATTCTAATTATGACACCCGGTTGTCAATTTTGAAACAGCTTTTTTGTTTCAAAATTTCGTTTTTCGTGTCAATTCTTTCATTTAGCAAAGTTTTGGCAGTATTCTAACTTCAATTTTCCAGGAACTGGAGCCGGTCCTCTCCTTCGGCGACATGAGCGAGGTGGCCATGATCCGCATGCTGCAGGCCATCGTCACCCTGATGTGGGGAGACCGACAAGTCATTTCGGTAGGATTTTGATGTAACCTCTTTTACATTTCTTTCATTTCTGTGGATCTTAAAGATGTACATTTTAATGACGAAAACTACCGTAATCCTAATTTGGTTTGAAGACAAGGCTGAAGACTAAAAATGGAAAATACAAAGTTTCGGATATCAAAAAACTAGCCAAACGACCAGGGTTCTATCCCGGTCGGTGCCCTTCTTTTTACTCTATACATATTGCAATAATTTTTTTTTAGATTTAAAATCTTTTAATCAAATGTACCGTAACTACATGCGCGCTAGGATTAGACCTTTAAAAATGAAAATAAAATCGTAATCCCAATATTTAAAAAGGCCTAAAATACCTTAATCATCGTGTGAGCTTAAATTCAGATGTACCGTAATCCTCATAGAGCATATGTTTAGACCTTTAAAAAGGGAAAAAAATACCGTAATCCGAGCCTTGATTAACCCGACCGCTTTTCGACATCCAAAGGCCGCATTAACCGCTTTTGGCTTCCAAAGGCCGCCTGGGACGTTTTTTTATACCCATATGCCGCTTGAAGCGATTTCTGCAACGAAACGCCGCTCTAACCGCTTTTGCCAACCAAAGGCCGCCTAAAGCTCTTTCAAAAAACAAACGCCGCTCTAACCGCATGTTTTAAATAACGATAAATAGTTTGACTCGTAAAATGCTTTTTTGTACCGTAACCACGTATGGATTTAAGGTTACATCTTTTTTCTTTTCGAAATGTTGGTTTTTCGAGAATCCAGCGTTATCCATCTATCCCCGATTTCAGTTGGGCAAATCGCGTAACATCGTGTCGATCGTGAACCGTCTGAAGGACGCCGTGGTGCAGGACAGCGGCAAGCACGTGGCCAGGGACATCGTGGAGATGACGTTCGCCGTCTGAACAAGTCTTGTATAATTCCGTTTCGGGTGATATTTTCCCGGTGGTTCCCCCCGGTTGTTGCTGTATTTATGAAATATTCACTGCTAGTAAATATAAAGTTTTTGATCGCTTTCCCATTATTTTTTCTTTTAATTTATTATCGGAAATCCGTTGAATTTCACAGATAATTATCATATTGCCTTGGATTACAGTAATCTCGATTACAGTAACCTTACAGTAATGCCACAACTAGTACAAGATGGAAACGAAGCCGACAGGGAGAGGAAGAGAAATGATGCGGTTAGTCTTTCAAAGGGAAAAAATACCGTATATTGAAGAATTGGGTTTAGACCTTTAAAACTGGAAAAGTACCGTATCTTTTTGGGAGAATAGACCTTTAAATTTGCAAAAATTACAGTAACCCCGTGTGGTTTCAATCTTAGACCTTTAAATGGACAAATAAATACCGTAACCCTTTGTGAACTTGATCCTGAGACCTTTAAAACGTTCAAGTAAAAGTACCGTATCCCCAGACCTTTAGTACCGCAAATTGGAGGGTTAATTTTAGACCTTTAAAACTTTTAATTAAAAGTACCGTAACCCCATGTGAACTTTGAGACCTTTAAAAATACGAAAAGTACCGTAACCCCGTTAGGGATTCTGTTTAGACCTTTAAAACTGCAAAAAGTACCGTAATCTGCGATTTGAAACTCACAAACCTTTAAAAAAGGCAAAAGTTACCGTAACCCTATGTGAACTTAAGTCAAACAAATGTTATTCAGTAACGGGTGGTTCTAAGCTCATAGACCTTTAAAAAGGCCTAAAAGTACCGTAACCCAGTTTTATAGGTCCGCTGAGACCTTTAATACAGGCCGTAACCCCGTGTGGGATTCTGCTTACATTTAGACCTTTAAATGAGACAGAAAAGTACCGTAACCCATGTGGTTTTGAGCTTGTACCTTTAAAATGGCAAAAGTACCGTAACCATTGTCATCTTTTATTTAGACTTTTAAAATACTATACAACCCAAAAAAGCGGCCTAAGGTTGCCAAAAAAGCGGTCTCGGGTTGCTAAAAAAGCGGCCTTATGTTGCCAAAAAGCGGCCTCAGGTTACGAAAAAGGAGTGGCAACGTGATGCCGCATTTTGGTTAAAAAAGCAGATGTCATCTATGATCATCTGCGGTAAGCGGCCTTAGGTTGCCAAAAAAGCGGCCTCAGGCTACTACCTTTAAAAATCGAAAGTACCGTAACCCAAAATTCCTTTTTACAAACTGTTAGACCTTTAAAATTAGTTTTTTTTTCAATTTTCACGTAATTTTATATAATAAACTGTTCTCTTTTTTCAAATTCAAAGCTCTTTTTTCAGTTCGCCGGCCGTCTCGCCTGCCGTCTCACCCCGCACCACTTCTACCGAGGCAAGGAGGCGCCCCATCAGAATTTTCTGTCCCTTCTGAACAAGAGGGAACTGGGAAGAAAGGGCTATGGACCCAGTTCTGAGGCCTTCCAGAGGTCGCTCATCAATTCGGTCTGTAATGTCAGTGCTTACACCTCTGCTGCCCGCCGTTTACAGAGGAATTTGACTTTTTTCAGGGAAAACGCTACTTCGGTCCCAGTTGGCAGTGCAAATTCAGGGGGAAAATCATCTATGAGAAGTGAGTGGGCGCTAAATGCTAATTTAAAGAACTATCTGGTCAATTTAAAGGACTATCTGGTCAATTTAAAGGAGTATTTGGTCAATTTAAAGGACTATTTGGTACTTTTCAGCTACTGGGTGTACGAGAAGCACGGGCACCAAATCATGGACCTTAACGATGGCGTCACCCACCGTCTGCCGCCACTTCTATTTCGATCTCATCTCAGAGACATGGAACACCACGTCTCTGAGATGCTCTTCATTCCTCCTTTCGTCGCATTTTAACGTGAAAAATCAGATTTTAAACTGAAAAATCTCAATTTTGAAGTTTATAAACACATTTTAAAATCAAAAATTTCATTTAAAAGTGAAAAATCGCATTAAAAAAATGAAGAAAAAACATTTTTTTTTCAAAATATTTTAGAACGAGCTGTGCCATCGCTTCGAGAGCCTCGTCCAGTCGGCTGCCCCGGAGCGGGTGAGGAAAAGAGGTCCCGCAACGAAACTTGCAAATCTGGTGGAAGATGCCATGTGCACCATGGCCGAGTTTAAAACGTGGGTTTTTGGAACCAGAGGTTAGAGACGCAGAAAAACAGGGAGACGCAGAGACAGAGGGTTAGAGACGTAGAGGAGAGGGTTAAAGACGCATAGCTAGAGGTTAGAGACGCAGAGCTAGATGGTTTGAGACGCAGAGGAACAAGGTTAGAGACGCAGAGATACAAAAATATCCCCTATATTCTAATTTCAGAGGCTCCTCCCACAGCCATTCGGTTGAAGACGCAGAGGATCCTTCCGTCGCTGGAAGAGTCCTCCCAGAGGGACCGCATTTCCACAAAAACCTACCGGAAAATCCTCGATTCTGTCGTCACTTTGGTAAATTTCCCCCGGATTCTTGTGCAATATTCAAATTTTCCAGCCTTCGTCGAATCCCGTGGACGAAATGGACGACCTAGATAGGCAAATTGCATTGGTTTGTTTCTTTTTCTGTGGTTTTTAGTGAAAATTTTGCCAATTTCTTAAAGAAAAATGGAATTTTAATTGAATTTTTGCTATTTTCTTATGAAATTTTCTATTTTAGGCCAGCCAGGAATTGTATAAATTGGACAAGGAACTTCTGGAGATTCAGGAGAAGGCAGGTGCTTCTGACAGCCAGCCGGCTGGTCTTCGGGCAGAAGAGGAGAGGGTTCAGAAGCTTTTGGCTTCATTCTCAGAAGCGTTGTATTCTTATTTTTGAGAATTGGCCTTTGGCTGGTAAAAAAGCGGTCCAAGCGGCCTTCGTTTGCCTAAAAGCGGCCTTTGGATGATGAAAAAGCGGCTTTTGGTTGGTAAAAAGAAAAAAAATAGAATTTTACAGAGAAATCGCCAAGATGGAGCAGCTTTTGCAAGAGTACGACGGCAAAATGCAAAGGGATAAGGCTTTCAAGGTGGTTTTTATTGATTTTTTTAAACAATTTAAAGTTTCAGGTCGCTTGCAGGGAGGAATTGGGCAAGATGGAGGAGGAATTTGCGCTTTTGTCCTCGGAGGATGGACTGACGGATGAGAATAAGGTGATTAGAATACGGCGACGATCAGCCGAGTCGCTTGAAAATGACGTCATAACTGCTTTTCCAAGCGGCCTGAGGTTGCCAAAAGCGGCTTTTAATTCACAAAAAATATAAAAATTCCTAAAAATGCGATTTTTCAGCCAATTAACCTTCAAAATCTATCGTTCTTTTTCAGACTTCGACCGAAAAGAGGCTTCTGAAGGAGCTTCGGGAGGCAGAAGAAGCTCTGGCGAAGACGCGTCTTCAGTTGGCTGATGTCTCCCGCGCATCCTCCAACGGCAATTGGACTCGGTCCCCTCCTAACTGGAAATGAGCCAGTGTCAGCAGAGATTCATCGAACTCTACAATCAGAGTGGGTAGAGAGATAGAGATAGGGAGAGATAGAGAGGGAGATAGAGAGAGATAGAGTGAGAGAACCGATGCAAGGTTCTCAAATGAATGATTTTTTGAGGTGGCCTGGCCCGTCCGGCCCGTCTTTGAAAACTGAATTTTAATTTTTTTTTAAATATCGGTGCAATTAATTTTTTAACTAAAATGCCTTAAGTTTGTTTGTAGTTATCATTTTAGTCAAATAGAGTTAGACAAAAAAGAAGTGCACCGACCGGGATCGAACTTTGGTCGTGTGGTTGGTAATTTATGGGACCAAAATGGTTGTTAATTCGTGGTTTCTGTCTTGGAAAAAAGTATCATCACAAGTAACTGCTATTTTATTGCTGACTTTGAAGTTAAAATAGTGACAAATCCAACGTCATATTCCTAAACTAACTTTCTCTCTCTCTTTCTGTTTTTCTCTGTCTCTCATTTTTTTACTTACAAATTGGCCCACAATTTGATATTTGAATTCATTTGATTCAAATTCAAGAGAAATGAGCGGTCGAGGGAAATGTCTTCTGTAGGAATTTATAAATCCTCCGAAGGTTTTGCTGATTCTGGTGAAACGGGAAATGTCTTCGCCGGGGAGTAGTTTTAGAATATGGAGGAGACAATCAGTAGGCAGACGATCCATCATAGAAGTTTTGTCGAAAATGAGGTTTAGCGAGGTGTTCCAGAAAAGCCAGAGAAAAGCGATGTGGGAAAAAGCAGATTTTTAAACTTCCCGCTCTATTTGACCTACTTTCTTCAAATTTTCAGCTCGATTCGATTCAAATGCAATCAATTTCTTTTTTGTTTTGGATAAAGACCAGGAGTGACGGCCCGCCTTCGGCGGTCCTCCACTCCTGGAAAGTGTGGGGTCAGCACATCAGCAGCTTTCTTTTGATACCAAACTTGCTGGAAAAAGTCAGTTTCAAGCAGGCGGCCTGCGGCCGCACTGTTCGCGGCCTTCGGCCGCTCAGTGCGCGGCCTACGGCCGCAAAACGGTGCCTCCGGCACCTCTAGCCGTATTTGCCCGCCAACCGCGAGGAAATGGCCGGCCACCAAAATAGGCTACTTCCGAGACAACCATCGAGAGAAGGGCGAGAGATAGGTGAAATGAGGAGGCGCAGGCAGCGCACTTTCACCGCGTGACACCACACACACACATAGAGATTAAGCGAATTGTATAAGAGGCGGACCAGGAGTTACGGCCCGCCTTCGGCGGTCCTCACTCCTGGCATGTGTGGGGTCAGCACATCAGTAGCTTTCGATTGATGTTAAACATGCCTATGGGCGCCTACGGCGCCATTCGGGCCGCTTCGCGACCTGACGGGGGCTTCGCCCCCTCATGGGCGCCTGCGGCACCAATCGGGGGCGCTACGCGGCCAAAACGGCTGCTCCGCAGCCACAGCGGTGCCTGCGGCACCGCACAACCACAAAGTGACCGCCAACATGAGGAAATGAAGGGCCGGTCCGGCCAACGATTTAGGCTAATTTCGCCCGCCAAGGGCACGACCGGCCACGTTCCGCCAAAACTCCGTCAAATTAGGGCCACGTACCGGTTAGAGAGCATGGGAAAATGAAAGACCCAGGCAGCGCACCCAACGCCACGCAAACCCACGCATTACCAACCAACCAACCAGCACACACCGCTACGCTTTTGTAAGGAGGGATAAAAATCCACAGTATCCAAAGCGCACCTACCGTAATCTGGCGTCAAAAAATACCTCAGTGCCAAAGTTTCAGAATAACATATTTGGGTAAGTGTATTATAGGGAAGCTCACACACAAGTTTTCAGCCAATTCTAAAACTACTTCTTTTTTCTTTGTTCTTTGCTTACTGGCAACCAAAAGCCGCATTCTGGCAACCATAGGCCGCTTACACAGCTTCATCCCTCTCTGTCGCTCTCTGTCTCTGTCATAGGTGCAGGGACATCCCATGCGTTGGATGCATATATAAAAAAATCAGACGGGAATAGTTTTTGAGAAAAAAAAATCAGACAGTAAATATTTTTACGAATTTTAATAAAGTATAATATTTTTGTTATATTGCGCGTCATTATCATTCGCATCTCATTATCATCACCGTGCGGTCGTCTCTCAACAGCGCTGCTACTGGTACGCGAATCCGGATCCAGAACCAAGACAAGGAGGATCCGTAGTCAACACCATGGTGCGCAACCAGCTCTTCAACATCTGCCAGCTGAACTGCCAGTCTCTGCGGACGTCTCGACGAATGCACGTTCTGGAGGAGGCTTTGGAGAAGATCCGGTTCGACATCGTTGGACTAAGCGAGACATGGAAGGTGGGGTCGGGTCAGGAAACGTTCAACAGGTCTGGCCATACGCTGTTCTACAGTGGAGGGCGAGACCCAAGGCGTGGTACTGGCTTCGTGGTTGCAAAACAAGTAATGCCGTTCGTTGAGAGGTTCCGACCGATCAGTGACCGCTGCTGCACCCTCGACCTCCGTGTGCGTCGGATGAGTCTGCGGATCGTTCAAGTCTATGCCCCAACGGCCGAAGCAGATTACGACGTGTACGAAACCTTCCTCAACGCCGTTCAGAAGGAATGCAACTCACGGGGTAAGCCGCGGTCCGGTAATCCCGTGGGGCCGAAACTGCGCCGAGAGGTCCCAGCTCCTCCCGTGGCTAGGTGCACTATCCTCTGCGGTGACTTCAATGCTGCCGTCGGAAAACGCGCCCACGACCAGGAAAAGACCGTTGGACCCTTTGGATATGGTGACCGGAACGCAAGGGGACAACAACTGGTCGATTTCTGCTCTGCAAACGGATGGCTGATTGGAAACTCCTACAGCAAGCAGAGAGAAGGGCGTAAGTGGACTTGGCGGGCTCCTGGAGGTAAATACAGAAGGGAGTACGACTTGTTCATGATCCGACGGACCCGCGGAGTGCGCTCCGTTAGTGCAATCAACCAGTTTGACTTTGGTTCAGACCACCGCCTATGCCGACTCGAGCTTGAACTATGTTCTCCAAGGCCACGAGGAAAGCAGAAAGCAGTGAGAACCGAGATGAATTGGCCCCTGTTTGCGCTAACGGTACAGGAGAATAAGGTGGCGATGGAAGATGCACAAGGTATGGCGCAACAGTATGCTCAGTTGACCCAGGTTCTGAACCTTGCTAAGACTGTCGCTACTGTAGCCCACCCACCCGAGCAGAGGTTTTCCGATACCACCAGGAACCTCTTCGCCGAAAGGCATAAGCTCATAGCCAAAGACGACCCTCTCTCGAGGATCAGTCTAATCCAAGTTAGCAAGGCTATTCGGGTAAACCTTGCTGCGGACATCGAGAGACGACTTGTTCAGTGTTCCCAATCGGGCCAAATCCTTCTGAAGAGGTTCCACCAGTGATGGAGGAGGAGGTCCGAAAACACCTACGCCACATGAAGAAGCGCACCGCTCCTGGCCACGACAGTATCACCACCATGATGCTGCGTTCCGTGGAAGATGAGCTGATCCCCGTATTGGCGAGTCTCTTCACCGACATCTTTCGGGAAAAGTCGATCCCACCCCAATTCGCGGATTCGATAACCACTCTTATCCCGAAAAAGGGCGATCTGACTGACGTGGCTAATTTCCGACCGATCTCTGTAATTCCTTCACCATGCAAGTTGTTTACGCGTGTGGTGCTTGGGAGGTCGCAAGGGAATTTGGAGCGAAACCAGCCGCCTGAACAGGCCGGCTTCCGCCGTGGGTACTCTACCATCGAGCACCTTCATACGATACGCCAGCTAATCGATAAGTCCTACGAGTACAACTCCCAGTTGTTTCTCGTCTTCGTTGACTTCCGTAAGGCCTACGATACCATCGAGTGGCAAGCAGTGTGGAACTCCCTCACTCGCCACTGCGTGGAGTCACGATACATCGAGGTGCTGTGCAATATCTATAAGGACGCTCAGTCTCGCATTAAAGTCAACAACGAGATGGTAGATGTCAGCATTAATCGAGATGTCAGACAAGGCTGTGTTCTGTCTCCGCTGCTCTTCAACGCCGTTCTGGAGGACATTTTCCGCTCTCTCGATTGGGATGACATCGGTATTAACATCAACGGACGCAGGCTTAACCACCTGCGTTACGCCGACGATGTTGTTCTGATCGGGAAGAGTATCCAGACAATGCAGCGGATGATCGATGATCTAGACAGGGCCAGCCTAAAAGTCGGCCTCGAGATTTCTCGCCAGAAGACCGTGGCGATGGGTAACATGCGGCAAGGCAACCTCCTGTTGCGCGGACAGCAAGTCCAGTTTGTCGAACGCTTCGTGTATCTCGGCAGCTCTGTCACGTGCACAGGAGAGAGCAAGGAACTCGCCCGGAGAATAGCTGCTGGATGGGCTTCGTTCAATCGCCATCGAACCTTCTTCACGAGACGAAATGTCCCTATGAAGATGAAGAGGAAGGTATTCCATACGGGCGTTGTCCCCAGCCTGACCTACGGATGCGAGATCTGGAGCTTAAACGTCATTGTCCAAAAGAAGCTGACGTCTGTGCAAAGGAGAATGGAAAGAGCGATGGTGGGAGTGACTCTGGTGGACAGAATACCGGCTGCGCAAATCAGAGGATGGACTGGACTAACGGACGTGAAAGAAGTGATCTGGAGGAGGAAGACCAAATGGGCATTTCGGTTGGCTCGGATGGAAGAGGGACGCTGGCCAAAGATGATCACGGAATGGACTCCACTAGATAGAAAGAGAAGGAGAGGAAGACCGTGGGCAAGATGGGACGACGAGCTGGAGGAGAGGATGAGAGAGAGTGGACATCCGGGGCCGACGTGGGCAAGACTGGCACGAAGCGACAGAGAAGACTGGAAGCTCACCATGAGACCGGCGCGGATATGAGACCGTCATTTTTGTAGACACAACCGCGATTCCGTTTGAATAAATAAATAAATAAATAAAAATATTGCGCGCAGCTGCTGCGCGGTGGTTTGGTTCCTCTCCGCTGCCTGAAATGGCGATGTCTCCCGTCCAGTTACAATGTTGTTACAGGCGAACGGATAAAGCTAATGTCACCAAATTTCGGTCAGGTGTTTATATCAACAAAAGTACGGTGGGCGCCAACTTTCAGCCAATTTCATTGAAAACAAAGCGAATCGTAGCGAAAAAACTGATTTCTCACAGACGCCGCGGCGCTCCGGTGGTCGAACGGTGTACCCGTTAGACTCTAAATCTGGCGACCCGGGTTCGATTCCCGCCTCCGGCAAACCTTTTTGCCTGTTAAGAATTATTGTTTGCACTGCTTTTGGAGTGATATAGTTACGTTTTCAGTTTGTTTCTTTTTTGGTTTATACGCTTTGAAACCTTTTTTTCGTTTCGAAAGACAATGTAATTGTATCATGTATAAATTAACACAATTAAATAGCGATTATTCTTTTATATTATTAAACAATAGTATAAAATAGGTTTGGGGTTCAAGTTTGGTAGTTCCGTTTACATAATGTAATCGTGAATTTGTTTTATGATTCAAAGAATATGTTTATTGGGTGTGAAAAGAATGTATTATTCAAAGAATAATTATAAAAAGAGAACAATTCATGCGTGAAAAAGCGAACCGCAAAAGGAGTTGGTGGTTTGGTTCCTCTTCGTATGAAAAGAGAACAATAGAATTGTGAGAACGCTATAAAAAGAGAACAAAAAAAGTTTTTCGAAACGCCAAAACCACCGCTGGCGCAATAACGATTTCATTTTTTAAATGTATTCACTTAATTAATCCCTTCCTCGCTTATTTGGTCATTAGACAATAAATCTGACAAAAAATTGTGAGCCAGAGGTGGTTTTGGCGTTTTGAAAAACTTTTTTTTGTTCTCTTTTTATAGCGTTCTCACAATTCTATTGTTCTCTTTTCATACGAAGAGGAACCAAACCACCAACTCCTTTTGCGGTTCGCTTTTTCACGCATGATTTTTATTAAATTTTGAATATTAAAACCTTTTTTCTTGACCCAGTCAGTAACCAAACCGCTACACTACCGCTCGAAATACTCCGAAACTGGGCATTTTCATTAAACACGGAGGTCATATTTGGAATATACACTATCAGAAGCTTTAGAACTAATTTTTTCAAGAAACGGCACCTCCGGGAATTAGGTTTTTTCGAAAAATGCCCTATATTCGTCCGCGTATTATCACTGATCCTCAAAAAATTTCAGACCAAATATCAGATCATATAATGGCGCATAAGCTCAGAATTTCGAGCAGTAGTATTTCAACTGGTTTTTAGTTAACAAATGCTACAGTATCCCTTGTACCGAGCAATGCGGATAACGGTTTATTCTGCCATAAATGGTTGCAATGTCTAATTACAAAATTTGTAGTTATTTTAAGATTTTAAAGTGACATTTTTCAAATTTCGATTTTCCTATTTTTCACCACAGGGGGACCCTTAAAAATCAGCTGGGAATTTTTTTTTTTGGAAAAGTTGAAGTCCCATGCACCTATGGTCTCTCTCTCTCTTTCTTTCTTGTTTTCTCTCTCTCTCTCTCTCTCTAACACAGATTTCACATATCACATCTTTATCTTCCGCTTTTTTCTCGAATTTCAGCAGTTAGAATTACAAACGATCCCTCCTTCAAAAGATTGAATCTCAATATTTCTCGAGGCTGGTTGTAACAAAGAACATCGATATTTTCGGGAAGTAGGTCAAAGGCTTCTGCTCCAAACAACCCGAAAAGTTCCTCCATTCTCATATTCTTCAGCCGAATCCCCGTCAGATCCATGTCCTCCAGTTCCTCTTTAGCATACTCTATGCTCATCCTAGACTCTTGGTCTTCGTAATCAAAATGCACACTGAAGTCTACGCTTTGAAGTCCTCCCCTCTTCCATCTCTGAAAATTATGAATTTTTAATGTTTTTCTATCAATTTTAAAAGAAATAATGTACCTCTATTATATTGGTTACGGTAGTCAAGAGCCAAATATAACTGCATATACAGTAGACTTCTGGGAATGATTGGCCAAGGATATTGAGCTCATCGACCTTTGAGGGGTAGTAGATGGGGGCTCCTTTAAAACCTTTTGAAGTATTTCTTTCTAACTGAAGCTTCACGGGCACTGAAAGTGAAAAATTACTTTTTTTTTAAATTGTAAATAAAATTTTAAAAAAATTGACATCGAAAATGTTTTTACTTGATTCGGAATGCTTATTCAATATAGGCAAAACAAAAAAGCTCGGGGTGGATTCGAACTCGGGTCGCGAGATTTGCAAGCGAGGATGTTACCCCTTCGCAACGGGGCGCGCCGATGGCGGGGTGGTAACGTCCTCGCTTGCAAATCTCGCGACCCGAGTTCGAATCCACCCCGAGGTTTTTTGTTTTATTTACATCATTTGAACAGTTTACTTTAAGAATATGCGTTTTGTGAGAAAATCGAAAAAAAAATTTTTAAATTGTTTTAAACGCAGTATTTAGAACAAAAGTGAAAAATTCATTTTTGAAAACTCAATCATTAAAAAGAATTAGTTAATTATAAAAAAGCGTTTAAAAAAGTTTTCAATTTTTTTTATATATTTTTAAAACGTACCTCCCAATTTTCCCTGATGTTCCGCAATTCTCTTTAGCCACAATGGATTATTAAGAAAACTAAAAGAATACATTTTGAATCTAATGATTTTACGGCATTTGCTTCCTCCAGCTTCCATAGCTCTGCCAATATCAAAGCCTAAGGCATCTCCTATGCACTTCTGAAAAAAAAAATTTAAAAAAAATAAAATTATTAAATTAAAAATTAAAAAAATGTTTTTTTTAATCCCACCAAAACAAGAATTTCAAAATCGGCAACGGAGCATATCCAGTTAAGGAATCGCATTAGAATATTGCCCAAATGTTCCTGGTTATCTGTAAAAAAACTGTTTAAACTTAAATTCATTTTAAAAACCTGTATTTATAGAATTTATAATTTTGTGGGATTGCTCTTGCAACTGAAAACGTCCATTCTTTGAAGTCCATGTCAATGGAAATTCAGATTTGAATGTTATTTTATGCGTCGAATTCGAAGTGAAAATGGTGAAAGTGCCGTTGTGAAATTCCTTTAAAAAAAGGGTATTAGTCTCTCTCTCTCGCTTTTCTAACTTACAAATTGATATTTGTTGTTTTGATATTTGAATTCATTTGATTCAAATTCAAGAGAAATGAGCGGTCGAGGGAAATGTCTTCTGTAGGAATTTATAAATCCTCCGAAGGTTTTGCTGATTCTGGTGAAACGGGAAATGTCTTCGCCGGGGAGTAGTTTTAGAATATGGAGGAGACAATCAGTAGGCAGACGATCCATCATAGAAGTTTTGTCGAAAATGAGGTTTAGCGAGGTGTTCCAGAAAAGCCAGAGAAAAGCGGGAAAAAAGCGATGCGCGAAAAAGCGGAGTTTTAAACTTCCCGCTCGGTGGATTGCTTTTTTCAAGATGGGCCTCCAAACCCGTACCAAATCGGTTTTTTTCAGTGGCTAGTAAGCACCGCCAGACGAAGCAGTACTTCACCCTCCACAACACCCTCATCGATGTGAGGAATTTCATGAAGAAGGAGATCGACCTTCTGAATAAGATTGAGGAAGTCCTGCCCATGTAAGTGCAGGAGATTCTGAGGGTGGTCGTGGGAAATCATGAAAAGGTAGAGAAGCAGGAAGCGGCCTGAGGTCAGAAAAAACAGAAAGCGACCTATGCTTGCCAGAAAAAGCGGAGAGCGGCCTGAGGTTGCCAGAAAAGCAGAAAGCGGCCTGAGGCTGCCAGAAAAAGCGGAAAGCGTCCTTATGTACGCTTGCTAAAAAAGCGGCCTTCGGTTGGAAAATGCGGCCTTTGGTTGCCTAAAAGCGGCCGTTGGTTGTCAAAAAGCGGCCTTTGGCGGCCAAAAAGCGGCATATCGTTGCAATAAGCGGCCTTTGGTTGCCAAAAAGCGGCCTCTGTTTCTATTAGCTTAATTATCTTTTTTCAGTAGGAGGAATCGCAATTCTACTCCAGCCCATCTGTGATATTCTCTTCTCCGCCGATCTCTCTACCTCCGATACTCGAGATCCAATTGTTATAATCCAACTGTTATTTTCCTTATTGCTGGTATATGAAGCTGTTCTATGCAATTGATCTCCTTTTGATCTACTGATGATTTGACATCGCTAAAATCGATAGACATTTCTGAAGAATTAACGTCTTAATAGTGGAAGGACACTATTATCCACCGTAGAATAGTTGAATGCTCAGGACTGGTTGTGCACTCTCCTCGCGGGTGGCTAGGATTATGGTAAATCGGAAGACAGCGGCAGTTTTAGGTCTGTTTTTTTATACAAAAATTGACCTTTTTCACACTTAAAAGGGCAAAAAAAGGGAATTTTTGGGGCGCTATATGCAAATTTTTGGAGGTGCGTCAATGTCAAAAGTCGTTTTCGCCCGTTTTAGGTCGGTTTTTATACAAAAATGTGCTTTTTTTAAGCTTTAAAGGATTATTTTATTATTAAAAATCAGTTTAATTTCATTAAAATCAAAATTATTACAATTAATTTTGTTTAAAAAATTTAACAAAAAAGAAGTGCACCAGCCGGGATCGAACCTTGGTCGCGTGGTTCGTAATTTTCGACGGCCCATTTCTGTGCTTTAATCCCATAAATTATCAACCACACGACCAAGGTTCGATCCCGGTCGGTGCACATGTTTTTGTCTAACTCTAATTGACTAATGCGATGACTGGAAACATATCTAAGGCATTTTAAACGGTTTAAAAATTAATTTTAGTAATTTTTTATAAACTCCCATTTATAAGTTTAAAACACGTATATTTAAAAAAAAATAGGTGTGTTTTTAAACTTAAAAATGGGGTAGTTTATAATAAAAATAACAGGAAAATACATTGTTTGACAAGATCCGGTCTAATTTGAAATTTTCACCCTCATTTGCATATAGCACTCACAAAAAGTACTGTTTAGTGCTCAAAAAGCCGTAGGTGTCAAACAGTGGAATAATGTCACTTTAACAGCTTCAAATTTTTTAAATAGTATAAATAAAAAAGTAAGCTATTATCAGGGACCTGTTTGCCTTTATTTCAAATTATATGAGCTTCAAAAGTTTTTTTTAAAATTATAACATTTTGAGGTGTAAATGCGTAGTTTCGGAGAAATTTGCATCTGAAATGCCATTTTTTGGCCGTTCCAGGCGAAATTCAACTGTGGATAACCGGCATTTTAACGAACTACTTGCACGGTGTTTACGAGCTCGTCAAAACCATCGGTTTATCGATTTTTGGCCATCACTTTCGAATTTTCAATGCTCCCGCCTGAAAAGACGCAGAAAACTTGGTTGTCTGACATGGTAGCGCTGAGATTTTTACACCCGTACGCGATCGGCGGGCGCGGCAAGGGCTTTCGTTTAGCCGTGAAAGCGGCCTTAGTTTGTCACTAGCGGCCCAATAAGGTCACAAGAAAAAGCAGAAAGCGACCTGAGGTCACCAGAAAAAGCGAAAAGCGGCCTGAGGTCACCAGAAAAAGCAGAAAGCGGCCTGAGGTCACCAAAAAGCGGAAAGCGGCCTGAGGTTGCCAGAAAAAGCGGAAAGCGGCCCGAGGTCACCGAAAAAGCGGAAATCGGGCTGAGGTCACCGAAAAAAGCGGAAAGCGGTCTGAGGTTGCCAGAAAGAGAAGAAAGCGGCCTGAGGTCACCAGAAAAAACGGAAAGCGGCCTCAATTTTCATTTTCAGTCATCGGCGATGAGATCCTGAAAGGTTCGACAGTAGACACGAATTCCGGCTTCTTCGCCAAAAAGCTGCACGCCCTCGGAGTGAATCTCAAGCGGGTAATTCGAATACAGTAATCATAAAGCAGTGACGTCAGGTATCAGTGGTGGGAGACAATGTGGAGGACATCGTGGAAGAAGTGAGGAAACTGAGCGGTCGCTGTGATATGGTCTTCACCACGGGAGGGGTGGGGCCCACCCACGACGACAAGACCTACGAGGGTGAGGTGACGTCACAGGCGGCCTTTGGTTGCCAAAAAGCGGCTTTTACTTCCTAAAAAAAGCAGATTAGGCGGCCTTTGGTTGCCAAAAAGCGGCTTTTAATTGACAAAAAAAGCAGATCAGGCGGCCTTTGGTTGCCAAAAAGCGGCTTTTAATTCACAAAATCAGGTCAAGCGGCCTTTCGTTACCAAAAAGCGGCTTTAATTTACAAAAAAAATAGGTCAAGCGGCCTTTGGTTTCCAAAAGCGGCTTTAATTACAAAAAAAGTAGGTCAAGCGGCCTTTGGGTGCCAAAAAGCGGCTTTTAATTGACAAACAAAGCAGATCAGGCAGCCTTTGGCAAAAAAGCGGCTTTTAATTCACAAAATCAGGTCAAGCGGCTTTGGTTACCAAAAAGCGGCTTTAATTTACAAAAAAATAGGTCAAGCGGCCTTTGGTTTCCAAAAGCGGCTTTAATTACAAAAAAAAGTAGGTCAAGCGGCCTTTGGCTGCCAAAAAGCGGCTTTTAATTCACAAAAATTGCAGATCAGGCGGCCTTTGGTTGCCAAAAAGCGGCTTGTACTTCCTTAAAAAAATGCAGGTCAAGCGGCCTTTGGTTGCCAAAAGCGGCTTGTACTCCCTAAGAAGCAGGACAAACGGCCTTTTGTTGCCAAAAAGCGGCTTTTAATTCACAAAAAAAAGCCGATCAGGCGGACTTTGGTTGCCAAAAGCGGCTTTTAATTCACAAAACCAGTTCAAGCGGCCTTTGGTTACCAAAAAGCGACTTTTAATTACCTCATTTTCAGCCCTGGCGAAGGCCTTCAACGTCAAAATGGAGAAATCCCAAGAGATGGAGGATACGGTAGCCAAGTTCCTCAAAAACAAGAGCGATTCTGCTGAAGGACGGAATCTGATGGACCGCCTGAGTACGGTATTCAACATACCGTAATCCTAAAATTTGAATTTTCCAGATTCCCGCCGGTTCGGAGCTGGTCTGGGGCTTCCATGCGGTGACAAAGGAGCGCTCCCCCTTCCCGGTTGTCAAGGTGGAGAATGTGATCGCCTTCCCGGGAGTTCCGCATTTCTGTCAGAAGGCATTCAACCACATTCAGGTGGAAAGAGGGAGAGAGAGAGAGATTGAGAGAGAGAGAGAGAGAGAGAGAGAGAGAGAGAGAGAGGGAGGGAGAGAGGGAGGGAGAGAGAGGGAGGGAGAGAGAGGGAGGGGGAGAGAGAGAATATTGATTATTGAAATATTTAGGGACAGCTGTTTCCGTCGTCTGAGATTGAGCCTCTCTTTACGGAGTGCATTTTTACTACGAGGGATGAGTTTAAGTAGGTTTTCAGTGGTGTTTCTCTCTCTCTCTCTCTCTCTCTCTCTCTCTCTCTCTGTTATTGTGCATTTGTATTTCTACAACTTCCTCTGCGTCTCTGCCCCTTGACTGGAGAGGCGCCATCTACGTACAGCGGTTAGAGAGTGTGGCAAAGATTGAGTACCCAGAGATGTCAAAATGAGGCAGCGAAAGAATTGCGTAGAGGGCAGAAAAATGATAACAGCTCCTCTGGTCGAGAGAGTACACAGGGAAGAGACGCAGAGAAGCTGCCACGAGAGAGTCAATGAAACGAAGAGAGCCCAAACTTCTTGACATATGAGGAGTCCTCATTGAGAACAGTGTTTGCGAGAGATGCATACAACCATTCTACGAGAGAGTGGTTGGAACGAGGAGAGGGCAGACACTTTCTTCCCGATGAGGGAGTGTCATATGTGGAGAGGCATAGAGAGACAATTCAGAAGTAGTCCCTTCTTTAGCTTGCTGTGGTCTGGGAGGTGTAGTTAGGTCAGCCGTTGCCCTGTTTTTGCCAATTGTGGTCCTACCTTTACCAGCTGTGGCCAAAACATATACAGAAGTTGTCTACTGGGGCATTTCTATGATTTAGTTGAGGCCTGTAACCTACATATACGTTCTGCAGTGGTCTTTGTCAATTGAAACGTGACGAGGGAATCACATTGAAATCTATGGTATAACCATGGATCACCAGAAAAATTAGGGGGTACCTCAAAATGAGCTATGGTAGTCTTTGGAGGAAACACAAGAATAAGAAGATTCCACGAGTTATCAAACAATAATCAACAAAAACTTCTAAAAGCCAAGAAATGAAGACAAGAAAATCCCTTTCAGTCGAACATTTATCGAATGAAATGTCCGATACATAGTTCTACTGACGTAGAATTCTTCTTCTCAACGATTCTCCTTGGGCACAGGGGCCACTCCACTAACAGTGGCGGATCCACTGACAGGGGCCAATCCACTACGTCCACTGGTTCCACTAGGTCCATTAGCTCCACTGGTTCCACTCTTTCCACTGGGTCCACTGGGTGCACTCTGTCCATTGGCTCCACTGGCGTCTCCCCCGTCTCCCATCCAGATCAGCAGCTTAGGGGCCTCTTTCTTCTCAGGCTCCGGCGGAACCTCGATCCTGGCCCTCAGAATGTCCTCAATGTACCCCTCCAACTTCCGTCTGTCATATCCCTCCATGTCGTCCATCGTCAGTTCGTCGAATTCGCAGTCTCCCCTCACCGGGTCGTGGCCAAACACAATATGAGCCGTGGCCTTTTCGTGGAACTTGACGTGCTGGCTGAACAAAAGGAGTCTTCTGAAGTCCTTCTGAAGGCACCCACTTGGCGTACTTGGCCTTGATCTCAGCCAGCTGCTTCTGCCTCTCTTCAACTGTCAGTACAATCTGTGGCTTAGAAACGGGTCTGTTGACGTAATTAGAAGCCTCCTTCAGCATGAAGTGCGTAATCGTCCGATCGGTGAAGACGTGTCCCAGCTCGAAGCGGGGCCTGAAGGCGTAGTGCTGCATTTCGTTGTGGCGCAGCTTGGCCTCAATACTGCTGTCCTGGATGTTGTCGCAAGGGGCCGTCTGAAAGTGACATTTAAGAGAGTAGACCAAAGATGGCTCTATCCTGGATTAGCGGTCCATTAAACAAATTTAAAAATAAATATTTTTTTATTAAATTTTATTTTTGTAAGTTTTTGGTTTTTTTAAAGTTTTCAACACTTTCACTTTCAAAACAATCACACTTTTTAAATATTAATTTAAAAAATTTACAAAAAATGCATTTTTATTATATTAAATTTTTGTAATGTTTTTATTTTTATTCGACACTTTCAGTATATTTTCTCTCTTTCTCATTATCTCAAAAAAATTTAAAACCAAAATATTACAAATATTTATTATAATAAAAATGAAATTTGATGTTTTTTTTAAAATTATTTTTTTGTTGATTTTTTTGAAAATGAAAGTGTAGAAAAAAATCTTTAAAAAAACCAACCAAAAACTTACGAAAATGTAAAAATGATATTTTTAATTTTTTTAATGGTTATTTTTTTGAAAGTGAAAGTGCTCTTATTGACCCAAAATTATCAAAAAGTTTAAAAAAACTTTGAAAAATCAATTTGACAGTTTTTTGCTCATTACTCTTGCAAATGATGAAAAACATGGTGTTTATATGTGTATATAATTACAAATATGTTTATCACAACAAGACCTTTTTAAAAATTACTATATTTAATGTATTTGGAAGAAAGACCGAGATTCCGTAATCCGGATATGCGCGCAATAACCCGGGACCAAAAATGGCTTTTGACCTAAAATGTTTTTTATCAGAAATGTTTTTTTGAGTTTTTTTTTATTATGCCAATGTGTTTGACTAAGTGTGGGCAACATTTTTCCTGCGTCGCAAAGGGTACCGATACCGCTTGTTCCTGACAGATTTCTCGTTTTCAGGAGGTTAAATGCTAATCTTTCATTTAAGAAGGTAGATCAAAAGGTTACTGTATTTGACCTACCGGGGCGATCATGCAAGTGAAGGAGTCGCCATTGTCCACGAAGATCCTGCTCCATTCCTTCTCATTGTCGTACAAATCTCGGAAGAATCCCCTTTGTTTTGGACCCAGGGTACTGTCAGTCGCAGGAGACAGGGTACAGGGATCGGTGGTCTGGATTTCGCTTTCGATCATGTAGCCATCTTCGGGAATCAGTGGCTGTGTGAGCCAACGTTTGAGCTTGGTTTCGTCGTCTTCTGGGATGGGGGGAGCCTCCGGTTCTTTGGAAGACTTGCTGCTTTTTCCGCCGAAGCACAGGGTCTGAAGGGAGGGAATTAGAGAGAGAGAGAGAGAGAGAGAGACCAACCGCAAGACCAATGAAGATGAAAAGAAAGGGCTGAAGGAGGAAGAACAACCACATCGCGGGGAAGGAGCTGTGAAACTGAGAAAATGGCCGGAGGGGCGGAGAGGAATGACGGTCTAATTTATGCTAATGAGTTTTGAGAGAGAGAGTTTTCCTAATCTTATTAGTTTAAAAATTTGAATATCGAAGATCTCCTCATCTCCCTCCTCCTTTCCCTCCACTCCGCCTTTCCCAGAGAGCGGCTTTTTCCGGCAACCTCAGGCCGCTTTCCGCTTTTTCTGGCGACCTCAGGCCGCTTTCCGCTTTTTCTCTCTCTCTCCCTTGTTGACCCCCGGATGTGACCCCTTTTTGCACCATCATGGTGTCACATTTCTCTCTCTTGTCATAAGATCATAAGATTGATGCCCGCTGTTTTCTAATCGCCGTTTTCTAATCTTTTCGCTCTATTATCACTGTTTCCGGCGCCCTAAACCTTAAAGTTAAGGTCTTAAACCTTTAAATACGATATAAAATTCAACAACGAAAACTTCCTATTTTCAGATTCTCCGACTCGTTGTCTTCAATCGCCGCCGAGTTCCTGGGAACTGTTGAAATTGGATCCTACCCCGTGCTGAATAACAGGTGCTGAGAAGAAAACCACTCTCAGAGCACAGAAAAACAGGAATCAAAAAGAACTGTGAGATTGTTGTGCTGAAAAGGGAAGAGAAAAACAGGAATCTTCAGAAAACGCCGTTTTTGTAACAGAAAATGCACGATTTTTGCCATTGTTTCACAGGATCCCGTTTCAGTTGACATTTGGACCCCTCATTTGCATATGGCACCCCAAAACAAAGCACTTTTAGGAAAAATCAAGCACCTTTTACACATTTTAAACCAAATAGCGCTTCCGAGGGCGGTTTAGGACCGTATTTATCGAATATTGACTTTTGTAACAGTAAAGCGGCCTGAGGTCGCCAGAAAACCCAGAAAACGGCCTCAGGTCACCAATTCGATTGTCAATGTTCACTGGAAGCCATAGAAACCGGCTTATTTTCTCACTCGTTCACTTTCTCACGTTTGTTGACTTCCTGGCGTCTTTGATCCTAAGGCCTCTTTCAGACCACAATTATCACCTAAGGCCGCTTTTTACCTGAATTACCAGCCTAAGGCCGCTTTTATACCCCAATTACCAGCCTCAGGTCGCTTTTGGAACTCAATTACCAGGCTAAGGCCGCTTTGAGGCCTCAATTACCCCATTTTCTCACGTTTTTAAAACTTTTTGACGTTTTTTTGGGAGTTTTCGCAATATTCAGCCTCCCTGTTTTGCGACTCTGGTCTTCTCTCGAATTGTTGTCTTTGGACCTGCGGCTTATCAGCCCCTGCCGGTCGGGTGTGCAGAGATGACGTGTACTTTTGACGCGCACAACCCTTCCAGCTGCAGCCTTGCGGCGGTTTTCCCACGGTTTTTCCTTTGCTACCCTGCCCCCTTTCTCATAGTCGAAAATCGGCCTTAGGTTAATAATTGAGGTCTAAAAGCGGCCTTTCTGCGTCTCTAACCTTTCCTTTTTCTCAATAAACCTCAATTTTTCAGTTTCTTCAAGACCAAACTCACCTTCGAAAGCGAGAGCGTCGACATGGGAAAAGCGGCCGTCGAGAAGATCAGGACTCTCCTGGAGGGTAAGGGCCCTAAGTTCTTATCCTTAGCTTCTTAGGGGCTTTTAATTTTAAGATCTAAGGCCTTAAAACCTTTAAAATAGGCCTTAAACTGAGATTCACTGTCTTTAACTACCTTTCCAGACATATTTACTTAAGACCTTATTACCTCATTCAAGGCTTTATTTATGCAAGTTAAGGCCCTAGAATTTTATTAACGGTCGTGTTTACTTACTAAACATATTTACTTATAAACCTTAAATCTAAGCTAATTAGTTTTAAGGAAATTTACGTTAGGGTCTTAGGTCCCTACCTCTAATTCCTCGAGGACGTTAAATCTTAAGAACTAAGGCCTTATTCACCTTGAAATACTCCTACTTACTAAACCTAAGCTGATTAGTTTTCAAACAAACTTATTTTAGGCATTTTATGTTAAGTCCTTAAGAACCTATTTAAGGCCTTAATATTGGCCTATTTTCAGGAGACGTTGTTACTTACTAAACTTAACCTTTACTTTAGGTCCTTTAAGTTAAGGCCGTAGGTGTTACACCTAAGGCCTTAACAGTGCCACGCCTAAGATTCCCTGCTTCCTTAAGCAACTCTATTTAAGGGCCTTTAAGCAAAGGCCTAAGCTAAGCCTTACTTACTAAACCTAAGCTGATTGGTCCTTTAACATCTTCACTTAAGAGTCTTTAAGTTAAGACCTTAACAACCTATTTAAGGCCTTAACATTTCTATATTTTCAGGAGACGTTGTGAACTACGACGAGGAGGCCTGGCTGAGCACGGTGGGCAAGTACGAGGCCTTCTGCACCAGACAGTCGGATCAGGGATTCCTCCGGCGATTAAACGAGGCTCAAACGGTCGTCAGAGAGATTGTTGAGAAATATCCGTGCGTTTTATTCAAATGAGGGGAGTTATGGTGGTTTTAGGCTGAATGAAATTGCGCTCTCTTTCAACGGAGGCAAGGATTGTACGGTTCTTTTGCAACTGTTGAGGATTGAGGTTGACAGGTAGGGAATCTCAGAAAAAAAAGCGGAAAGCGGCCTGAGGTCGCCAGAAAAAAGCGGCCTGAGGTCACCAAAAAACATACCTCGGGAGGGTATATCCAGGTTATCCCAAGTTAAGGGTGGTAGACGCCCAGAAAATCCATAAGTTAAGGGGGGTTAGGCTCTATTTTTACGAAATGTTGATTTTGGGCCTAAAAGTTGAGGGGGACTACACCAAAATTGGATCCAAAAGTTAAGGGTGGGGCGGTCCACGGACGAACCCTCCCGGGGTATGCCAAAAAAGCGGAAAGCGGCCCCTAACCCCATTTTTTTCCAGAAAATACGGCGCTGGTACCCCAATCCTCGGCTTCCACATCATGTGCGAGGACCAGTTCCCCGAAGCCTCTCAATTCATCATCGATGTAGCCTCCAGGTACCCCCTTCTCCATTTTTCAGTTCAATATTCTAATTTCAGGTATAATATTACAGTATTCGAGTACCCAGGTCCTCTGAAGACCGGTCTCAGTCTTCTGAAACAGCAGAGACCTTCAGTCACCGCCGTTTTTATGGGCAGCAGGGCTTCCGATCCCAAGGGAAAGTACATGAAGTGAGTGAAGGCCTCGTTTACCAGCCTTAGGCCGCTTTTTGACCTCAGTTACCAGCCTTAGGCCGCTTTTTGGCCTCAATTACCAGCCTAAGGCCGCTTTTTGCCCTCAATTTCCAGCCTAAGGCCGCTTTTCGGCTTCAATTACCAGCCTAAGGCCGCTTTTTGACCTCATGTTCTAGCCTCAGGCCGCTTTTCGGCCTCAATTACCAGGCTAAGGCCGCTTTTTGGCGCTTTAAAAAGGCTACTATTTCCAGATCCCATGTGCAGTGGACGGACTCGGACTGGCCGCGGGTCCTCCGCGTGTGTCCCATCCTCAGCTGGAGCTATAAGGACGTCTGGGCTGTCCTTCGTGGCCTCTGCGTTCCCTACTGTAAACTCTACGATCAGGGATATACCTCCCTGGGTGGGAGGGATTCCACCTTCCGCAATCCTCTTCTGCGCACAGATGGCCACGACGGAAAGGAACGGTTGGTCTAATCTCTCTCTCTCTCTCTCTCTCTCTCTCTCTCTCTCTCTTTCCCTCTCTCTAACCAATCATTGCAGGTACCTCCCCGCCTATATGCTGGAAGACGAGGACACGGAGAGAAACGGCAGGGCCAGTCTGTGATCTACCTGTGATCTTAAACTTTAAACTATCTATTCAAATAAAAAAGTGTACAGTTTACCGGTTATTTATTGAAAGTTACTGTAGTTTTGCGGTAGGAATTTCGTAGCTAGGTTACTTCGATTACGGTAGTTGAGGTTATTTGGGGTTTTCAGGGTTCTCACGGTCCAGGCTAACTGGGGAAATTCGGACCGCTTTTTGACCTCAATTACTAGCCTCAGGCGGATTTGTGCCTAGGATTACTTGCCTTAGGCCGTTTTAAGACCTTAGTTACCAGCCTAAGGTCACTTTCTGACATTAATTGCCAGCCTAAGGCCGCTTTTTGGCTCTTGGGTACTTATGTTTAGATTACGGTAGTTAAACTTAGCTTCGATAGTTTACGGTAGCTGATAATGTAATAGGTTTTAGATTACCGTAGTCATAAGGCCAACTAGGATAGCTTCGATTTGGTTGTTTATGTTACCAAGGCTACGGTATTATTTAATTAGGATAATCGTTATTTCTTAAATTACCGTAGTTTATGGTATGCAAAGCTTCTTCGATAATGGTAGTCTAATGTAGCTGCCATTGAGGTTATTGTGATTACGGTAACTGTGTCATTACGATTACGGTATTTATCTTGCCAATTTCAATATCTAATTTTTGAGATTACTGTAGCCATTGTTTGAACAATTGTGATTGCTGTAAACTTTACCGGTTACAGTATCTAAGGTATCCAGCCTATTCAAATTACGGTATCTGGCCTTACTTAGATTACGGTAGTTTACTTACTGTAGCGGGAGTAACTTACATTTAGAGTACAGTAGTTAGGCTACGTTAAATACGGTACTTTTTTGTCACTTCTTATGGCTAATTAGGATTACGGTACATAAACCATTTCCCCTAGTCGATTACTGTATTTTGAATACTGCATAAACTCAGTGGGTTACTGTATCTACAGCTTGGTTACTGTAACCGAGCTGGTTTCTCTTTCTTTGATTACGGTAGTCTGGGGTTACTGTAGCCAAGTCTAAACTTATGGAAATGTGGTAGATCAGGGCGAATGGATATACTGTAGATTACGGTAGTTATAGTGTCTGAGACTTAGATTACGGTATATCACCGTAGTTATTACGGTAGGTGGTGTCACTTCGATTACGGTAGGTATCTTGCCAATTGTTATATCGAAAGTCTGAGATTACTGTACTCGCACTGTTTGAAGAATGGTGGTTACTGTAACTTTTGTGGGTTACGCTAGTAAGTAATGCTGTGGGTTACGGTAGCACAGATTGCTGGGCTCCTCGCCGCCAGTTTCCTACCTCGTTACCTCTGAAAAGTGAAGAATAGTCCATTAAATAAGAAGAATCTCCAGAATCACCGACTATTTACTCTCTGGGATACACACAATCTACATTAAGAGGGGCTAGGATCACTCGGAGGGCCGCCGGGGCTAATTTCAGGCGGAGACTGAGTTAGAACTGGGCAGGCTCGGCAGCGGGCTTCGTCTTCATGCCGGTCAGCAGGGTCTTGATCTCTCCGATAGCCTTGGCCGGGTTCAGGTGCTAAAATCAATCGATTTATAAGGTTTTCGTAACAGGACCAAAAAGATTTAGTTTTTTATAATAAAAGTAAGCTTTTAAATGGATTTTAGAGCTTAAAATCATACCTTGGGGCACGTCTTGGAGCAGTTCATGATCGTGTGGCACTTGAAGGCGGAGAAGGAGTCGTGCATGCGGTTCAGACGCTCCTGGGCGTAGTCGTCGCGGGAGTCGATGATCCACCTAGAAATAGGGGTTCAGAAGGCTTCTAAAGGTTTTAAGACGAATAAAGCTTCAGAAGACAAAGACGGAGCCTTCAGAAGACTGGAAACACACCTGTAAGCCTGCATGAGGACGGCGGGGCCGAGGTATTTGTCGGCGTTCCACCAGTACGAGGGGCAGGAGGTGGAACAACAGGCGCAGAGGATGCACTCGTAGAGACCGTCCTGAACAAAAGAAATCGATTTTTGATCGATTTTCGTGGCAGGATTCAAATTTCGAGGCAAAATCGATTTGTAAGTTTAGTTTTCGTGCTAGGACCCAAAACGTACAAGCTTCTCGCGCTCGGCGACGCTCTGGTAGAGCTGCTTCTCTCCGAGCTTGAGCTCGGTCTTCTTCTGAATCCAGGGCTGGATGGAGGCGTACTGGGCGTAGAACAGGTTCATGTCGGGAACCAGGTCCTAAACATCGAAATATCCAAGATCTGGGCAGATTCTTACCTTGACGACGAACATGTGAGGCAGAGGGTAGATCTTGGTGCTCTTGGCGGTGTCGGTGTCGATCTTGCAGATGCAGGCGAGGGTGTTCTCTCCGCCGATGTTCATGGCGCAGGAGCCACAGATTCCTGATAACAAAAAGTTGATTTATCAAATTTTGAAGCTTACCTTCACGGCAACTCCTGCGGAAGGTGAGGGTGGGGTCGACCTCGTTCTTGATCTTGATCAGGGCGTCCAAGATCATGGGGCCGCACTTGTTCAGGTCCACGTCGTACTTCTGAAGCCACGCTTTAGTTCCCTAGCCTTCTAAAGTCAAACCTGCATCTCGGGCTTCGCTCCGGGCTTGTCGGGGTTGAAGCGGTAGATTTCGAAGGTCTTCACCTTGCTCTTCTCTCCGGCCGCAGTCGATGCCATGCGGGCTGCCTGGACGGCGGCTTCTCCAGTTCGAACCACGGCCACCGAACGAGCAAGCATTCTGAATACTTTTTTTACATTTTTAACTTAAAAATGACAATTTCAAGTCAAAACGAAGAGAAACAACGTTAGAAATACATTAAAAAATGCCAGTAAACCATCAAGAACACAGATTTAAACTCGAATCCACACCGCCACTCAAAAAACGCCAAATTTAGACCCAAACTCGTACCAAATAGGATAAAACGCATTGAACTCCACTTCCGGCTCTTTATATTACAAAATATTCACAAAAATAGTAAAAAGAGTAACAAAAATGCCACAAAAACAATAACGTGCATCTAAACAAAAACCTCTGGTTACACCGAGCGCACAAATTTTTGCAGTCGCTGGGCGCACTTTCCGTTAAACACCGGACTTTGTTTATTTTGTTTTTGTTTTTATTTTTATGTAACAGCTTATAAATATGTATTCTTTATTTTAAAATAAGAACAAATGTATACTAAAAATATTAAAATAAATAAACAGTGTAATTTAAATTAAATTTTAGTGGTTTTTGCAATTTTTCACTGCCCGCTGTTTAGCGGCCAACACTGGACCCCGCCCATCTCGTCTCCCCTTCTCTTTTAAAATTAAAATGTTCTTTTTGTATTGTTTTAAATGTTGTAAAGTTTATTAAAACTAGTTACAAAAATAGCAAAGATTGATTTTACACTAATAATTTAAATAAAATGCTGAAAATTGCTTCAATTTTGATGGAAATCGTGATTTTTGAAGGCTAGAACTTTCTGGAAGTTTATCGGCTGAGATTTATTGAATTTCATACTTTTTATTTATTTTATTACTACTACAGTTACGTTTTGCGTTAAAAACACGGAAATTTCCATTGGTTTAGTCATTTTCCTGTTGATGAAGCCATTTTGAAGAGCTAGTTACTGTTCCGTTGTTTTTGACTGTCTGGGATGACTGTAACATTAAAAGCTGCCTTTTCGACGTTGAAACAACGTATTTTGTCCTAAAAAGTCGAGTTTTATGTTATTTCTCACTTTAAATGGTATTGTGGTTCCATTTCTCATATCTAGGTTTCCAGATGAAATTGCGGTGATACCTAGCTGCCAGAAGAATGTTCTTCCTCTTGTTGCTCACACTCGCATCGGCCACGCTGAAGGCCCCGCTCTCTGACGACCCCTGGGACGTGGATGGCCCCTGCCAGGTGTACATTGAGGTATTTTTGTTTATTTGACTTATCAGCATATTTTAAAGGGTTTATTTACAATTCTTATTGATTTAAAGGTCTAATTTTGTTTCTTTCAGAAACTAGCGGTTGCGCAGGCGTCAATGGTGAAGTGCGCGACGAACTACTCCATCCCGCCGAAGGTGTGCACCAACTGCTTCGACGAGTATATCCAACTGAAACAGGTCGAATACGAGATGAAGAATCTGGTAATACCGCTTCTTATACGCAAATTTAACGTTTCTTTAGAATAACGTCACCTCGCGGGACAATCGCACCTGCACCCAAGTAATCTACAACAACTATCTGCTTTCCTACGGGTATGAGGTCTCCGACGCGATTACCTCCAGGATTTGGGATAAATCCCGCTGTGATTGTATGTCTAACTTGGTTTATTTCATTAAATTGCTATTCAGCTTGTCTCAAAATCCGCTGGGATTTCGCCAACAACAATACCCAATTTGACTGGTTGAATCAAACGCTGGATTTTGAAGATCGTCTTTTGAAATGGAGAACCTGCGTTGTGAATTTTACAGGTAATGTTGCTCTATTTTTTTATAAAATCTGCTATTTTAGGGTATGACGACCTTTTCGAGGCGGAATCGAACCAGACCATCTGCACAGCCTGCAAAGACCCCTTCGACGGTCTATTCCACTTCTACTGGGATATCTACATCCGCCCCGGAGTGGATTTCTGTCTAGACGTCGAGACTACCGTAATCTCCTTTTCCAGAGCCGGAGTACGCCATTTTCAGATGAACGACACTTTTCACATCTGGAACGACGTGTGGCAGTGTGCGGACCGCTCGGACCGGCAAAACGAGACCCTCCTCGTGGTGCTGACCAGCTGCGTCATGGGCGTCCTGATCGCCATCTTCTACGCCAGTAGCTTCATCCAAGGAGGAGGAGCCAAGAGACACCTTGTGCAATGTAAGCCACCCCTTCTAATCTAATTCTTCTAAATCGGTCCTTCAGACTCACGGATGGATCCCCCTCGTGCCCAGCGCTCTCGCCTCATGTCCAGCGGGTCCGAAGCCAACTTCGCCTCCTCCTCCGCCCACGCGGTCCCTCGTTAATTTTGTTGTACATTATGTAAATTTCCACGTTGTACGGTTACTTTTACAGGTTACACTTGTCTGCCCAAGGCTGTGATATGCTCCAATTTGCCTCGTAAAAAAACAAATTTTTATATATTTTATTGTTATTGATATATGGTTTATAACCATTGTTATCCTTTTTATTATTGATGATTGATTTTTGTATGTTTCTTATTGAGAGAATTTAGGGATTTGCCAAGATGACCGGACACAACAACGAGCCCATCGACCCCGAGGCCGACCAGCTTACCCAGTACAGGGAGCGCTGCGCCGACCACGTCGCTGACTTCAAGGTGATTTCTCGAGTTTCTTTTTTCGTGACAAAGTTAGATTTATCGATTAATT
>JAJQXH010000020.1:3590000-3602500 GCA_022343465.1 Oscheius sp. G VE-2021
GTTTATGCAATAAAAGTCATTATTTCAAATCTATATTTTTCACTACAAATATAAAATGTATCCTCAAACATCAGCTAAAAACATCGATCAGCTCAAATTAGAAGTTTTTCTCCGCGTTTTATGTTGTTTTCAGCGTCAAAAACCTTCTTTTAAGATTCAATTGTTTGACAAATGTTTTTGTGGAGGAATGGAAAATGGCCATAATTGCTTCAAAAGGCGCTAAAACATCACTGACATCACTGAAAAACTGGAAAATTTGTGATTTCGGAGACCAAAATGGGGGGTGGAAGAGAGAGAAAGAGAGAGAGAGAGAGAGAGAGAGAGAGAGAGAGAGAGAGAGAAATAGAGAGAGAGAGAGAGAGAGAGAGAGAGAGAGAGAGAAATAGAGAGAGAGAGAGAGAGAGAGAGAGAGAAAAGAGAGAGATTTAGATAGATAGAGAGAGAGAGAGAGAGAGAGAGGGAGTTAGAGAGAGAGAGAGAGAAACAAAGACAATCAGAATAAAGTGCATTGGCCTCCGTAACGAGCCCCTGCCATATGTTGTTTGCCGAGTCGAATGAATATTCCAGTGAAAGGGCGTCGCAATCCGATATTCTGGCACCGGAGGCGTCGCCCCAAGCCATTTCCATGGGAATTGGGTCATTTTTGCAAGCGGAGAGATAGAAATGAGGAAAAGAGGACGTGTGTTTTTAAAAGAAACGGGGAATTAGTGCTGTCGGGGGACAAATCGACCGACGATTGCGCTGCCGCCCTTTTGGGGACTCTAATTTCTGGCCGCAGAAGGGGGCAAGGGAAAGTAGTTCCGGCAGAGCTAAAACTGATTTTTACATCTTGCACGCCCTGCGTTTACGCGCAGGGCGCGCAAGAACAAGTTTCTTTCACGTTTTGCCACATCATGCCAATGTTTCAAAGTTTTTTTCAATTTTGCTAAATTACTCCAATGTTTCGAAGTTTATTCCATGTTTTGACACATCATTCCAATGTTTTAAAGGTTCTTTCATGTTTTGCCACATCATTCCAATGTTTCAAAGGTTCTTTCATGTTTTGCCACATCATCCCAATGTTTCAAAGTTTTTTCCTGTTTTGCCACATCATACCAATTTTTACGTCTGGATTGCACTGTGTTTATTCTTTCGGTTAAACAATAAGCAACGTATGGAAAGCGACATTTGTATTGTTTTGACAGTAGAGAAACAGACCAACGAACAATGAATGCAACAGAATTTACCCCAATAATGAAGAATGAGACCAAGGCGAAAACAAGTTAAATGATTACTAAGCAAAGAAACAGACAGGAAACCTAACATCGGGAAAGAAAAGAGGTTAAATGCGACCTTAGGTGCCAAAAGTCGTCCAAAAAGCGGCCTTAGGTTTCAAAAGCGGTCTGAAAAGCGGCATTCAGTTAGAAAAAGTGACCAAAAACGGTCCGTCGGCAGCAAATTTAGATCAAAGCGGTCCAAAAGTGACCTTAGGTTTCAAAAGTCGTCCTAACAGCGGCCTTAGGTTTCAAAAGTCGTCCAAAAGCGGCCTTAGGTTGCAAAAGCGGTCTTCAAAGCGGCTAAAAACCGGTTAAAAGCGGTCCAAAAAGCGGCCTAATGCCAACAAAAACAGATGAAAGCGGCCTTAGGTTGCAAAAAGCTGTATAAAGCGGCCTACTAAATATTTTTAGATTGCGAAAAGGCGTGTGATCGTGGAGTGTGGCATTTAAAGACATGTGTCGCCTGGCTACATCTGAAAGCGACAATTTCTTTCGAAATGGCAATCAACAACCAGGCATCAGGGCATTTTCGATTAATGAGGACGCGACGACCTAGTAATTAAGCACCCAAAGACCACTGAATAAAAGATCTCGAGGTATAGTCTTTGCAAAGGACACATCTTTCAATTTGGCTTTTAAAATATTTGAAACATTGCAATGATATGGAAAAACGTGAAATAAATTTTGAAACATTGGAATGATGTAGCAAAATATGAAAGAAACAGAAACATTTGAATGATGTGGAAAAACATGAAGAAAGCTTTGAAACATTGGCATAATGTGGCAAAACGTGAAAGAAACTTTGAAACATTGGTATTATGTGGCAAAACGCGAAAGAAGCTTGGAAACATTAGCATAATCCTGCAAAACATGAAAGAAACTTTGAAACAGTGACATGATGTGGTAAAACATGAAATAAACTTTTGAAACATTGGCATAATGTTGCAAAACACGAAAAAATTGTAACATTGGCGTGATGGGGCAAAACATGAAATAAACTTTGAAACAGTGGCATGATGTGGCAAAACGGGAACAAACTTTGAAACATTGCCATTACGTGGTAAACATGAAAGAAACTTTAAAACATTGACACGCTGGGGCAAAACACGAAAGCTACTTTTAAACATCGGAATGATGTGGCAAATCGAGAAAGAAACTTTGTAACATTGGCATGATGTGGCAAAAGATGAAATAAACTTGCAAAATTGGCATAATGTGTCAGCTAAGAAAGAACTTTTAAAACATTGGCATGATGTTTCAAAACATGAAAGAATTGGAATGATGTGGCAAAACAGGAAAGAAACTTGGAAACAGTGGCATTATGTGGCAAAACATGAAGAGAACATTGAAACATTGGCATGATGTGGCAAATTTGAAAGAAAGTTTGAAATATTGGAGTGATTTGGCAAAACATTAAATAAACTTTGAAATATTAGTATGATGTGTCAAAACATGAAATAAACTTTGAAACATTGGCATGATATGAAAAAAACGTGAAAGAAACTTTGTAACATTGTCACGATGTGGTAAAACATGAAATATACCTTGAAACATTGGCATGATGTGGCAAAAGATGAAAGAAACTTTGAAACATTGACTTAATGGGGTACATTCAAACACACGACCCCACTCTATTAAAATATACGACCCCCCGAAAGTCCCAAGAAAACGACCCCACCCAAATGCGAAACCCTTTCTTAATTGCCTAGAAAGCGACCCCTCTATCCCAAAAAGGCGACCCCAATGTACATATACGCTAATCAAACGTTTGCCCGCATGCGTGCCTTGATTGGTTCATTTCTACCTGCCTGCGACAAGCCGGCGGTCATCTCCTGGTCCTGGTCGGTTGTTTTACACTTATAAGAATGGGCTATCGAATCTGTATTACCGAAGATTCCTACTAGATCTCTAGTGTAGTCTGCTAGGAAGTAAGGAAGCCGTAATACTGCTGCTAATGTTTGTAATTGACTCCTACCAAACATTCCATTCCTACCCCAGTTTTAGCCACAATGTTTCGTTTAAATACGAGACCCCGCAGTACCTAAATTTAAGAGTTTAATAAAGCGACCCATGGTTCAACTTAATGACGACACTTAAGGTAAAAACGTTAAATCGTTCAAATAAGAGACACCAAACGTAATTAAACTGTTGAATACATGTTAAATTAAATGATCCCATGATTCAATTATTCGACCCCCACCAAGTTCAACAAAGCGACCCCATTTGGGGTCGCTTACCTAGAAATCGTTTGGGCTCTTTTAATTTAATGTCTGGGGTCGTCAAATTTAATAGGTCCGGGGTCTCCAGTAGACGACCCCTTCAATTCAAAATTGGGGTCGTTTACTTGATACTACTTAAACAATCCGACCCCAATACCTTATGCCAGGGAAACGACCCCACCCATTCCTGCAATGGTTTGGGGTCGTCTCCTTGGTTATGGGGTCGCCAAGTTGGGTGGGGTCGTTTCCTTGAATTTTCCCGCTTAATGTGTCAAAAGATGCTATCAAACTGATTCCATTTATCTGATTGTCTAGACTTCAAAACTCGGTGTTACAATTTAATCCATCATAAATCTAGGCACTTATACATCGGAAAATACCAGGAACGTGCGGAAGGCGAAAAATAAGCGCCAAATGAATCCTATTTCGGGCGAGACGGAGATTGACCGAAAACAACGGAAGGAGGGGTTTCGGCCGTTTAGTTGAGTTCTTGCGGAAATAGAGAGTTTTCTTCTTTTGATCCTTCTTTCTTTTGATTTCGAAATTTATTTTTAAAAAATCTATGTTTCTGGAAATAGCTCTATATATTACTCATAGGAAACACCTGTCGAAGAACTAATCTCTGCTTTAGAGCTTCAGAAGTATGTCAAAAGCTGAGATCAGAAGAGGATAATCTTTTCTGAAGGATGACTTTGAAGCCCGTGCATCCACTATGTATTTTCAAAGATGGGATGGTGAGGATGTAAGGTTTTCAGGATGTGCATGTGAGGATGTTAAAATGGGAACGCGTGTAGATGTGTCGATGTGAAGAGGTGGACAAGTGAGAACGTTAGAAGGTGAGGAGGTGAGAAGCTTATGATATGAGGGTGTAAGGATGAGGATGTGACGAGATGGTGCTGTGAGAACGTGAGAAAGTGAGGAAATGAGCACGTGAGAAAGGGGATGGGAGGATGTGAGAATGTGAAGTTGTGAGAACGTGAGAACGTGAGGTTGTGAAGAAGTAAGGAGGTGAGGATATGAGACCGTGAGAATGTGAAACATGTGAATGAGGAGGTGAGGAAGTGAGGAAGTGAGAATGTGAGAAAGAGATATTAGAGCAAGAAAAAAGCAAATCGTGAGGATTTAAAGATGTGAAGATGTGAGAACGTGAGGATGTAAAGATGTGAAGATGTGAGCATGTGAGGTTGTGAGGAGATAAAAATGTAAGAAGGTGAGGTTGTGAGCATGTGAGGTAGTTAGGGTGTGGTGAGACGACACGATGAGAAAGTGAAGATGTGTGTGTGTGTGGGTGCTAGAACGTGAGGGTGTGATGATGGTAGGCTGTGAGGATGTAAGAATGTGAGAACGTCAGGTTGTGAGGATGTTGGAACGTGAGGATATGGTGAGCTGGGATGTGAGGAAGTGAGAACGTGAGAAAGTGAGGGTGTGAGGATGTGAGAATCTGAGAATGTCAGAATATGCGGATGTGACGATATGGAGATGTGAGGAAATTAGGAGGTGATTATGTGAGGAAGTGAGGATGTGAAGACGTGCGAATGTTAGGAAATGCGAAAGTTAAGATGTGATGAAGTGAGAAATTGAGTAGGTGAGAATGTGTGAAGATTTGAAGATGAGCGATAGTGAATAAGTGAGAATGTGAGAACGTGAGGAAGTGAGACGGTGAGGACGTGAGGACGTGAGGAGGAAGGAATGTGTAGTCATGGGAAGTAAATATTGATACTTCGTTCGCTAAAATACGACTCGTGTGCTTCCGCAAAACAACTTGACGTGCTTCGAAATCAAGCACCCTGCTGTACTAATCACAACTAACTGCTGCCTTCTGAATTCAGCAGCCCTTTTTCACAAACACAAAGCCTTCAAGGTTGATTGTTTCTTTTCAAAAGTGAAAAGGTAAGGGCAGAATTTCAAATCTCGGCTGAATTCTGAAAAAAAATCTATTTTGGAAAACTGACTGAGGGGATTCTGATAAACGACGGTGTAATTTCCGTTGAAAACAATAGTTCAATGGACAATTGCTATTTGGAGGGGAAAAGGAGCGAAATTGCATGATTGGTAATTACAGAGAACCGAGGGAGAGAAAGAGAGAGAAAGAAAGAGAGAGAGAGAGAGAGAGAGAGAGAGAGAGAGAGAGAGAGAGAGAGAGAGAGAGAGAAAGAGAGAGAGAGAAAGAGAGAGAAAAAAAAAGAGAGAGAGAGAGAGAGAGAGGGAGAGAGAGACAGAGAGATAGAGGCTCTTGATGTACAAGCGGTTAAAGCGGCATTAGGTTTCAAAAAGCGGACTTTAATTTCAAAGCGGCCTTAGGTTTCAAAAGCGGTCCAAAAAGCGGCCCAAAGAGCGGCCTTAGGTTTCAAAAGCGATCCAAAAAGCGGCCTCAGATTCTAAAAGCAGTCCGAAAAGCGGCCTTAGATTCCAAAAGCGGTCCAAAAAGCGGCCTTAGGTTCCAAAAGCGGTCCAAAAAGCGGTCCAAAAAGCGGTATTAAGTTTGAAAAAGCGGTCCAAAAGGGGTCTTAGGTTTCCAAAATCTCCCCCCCCCCCCCCCAAGTGCGGCCTTAAGTTTCAACAACGGTCCAAAAAACGATCCAAGGCGGTCTTAGATTTTAAAAGCGGTCCAAAAAGCGGTATTTAGTTCTAAACGAGGTCTTAAAAGCGCGGCCTTAGGTTCCAAAATGGTCCGAAATAACAGAGAACCGTGAGAGAGAGAGAAGGAGAGAGATAGATAGATAGAGAGAGAGAGAGAAAAGAGAGAAACAGAGAAACAGAGAGACAGAGAGAAAGAGAGAGAGAGAAAGAGATAAACAAATCAACGAAATCGACGTGTTTTCAGAGTCGTCTTGGCAATTCGGTTATAAAATCAAATCAGAGCCCGTCTTGGCGGAAGGCTGACCGGAGGAGTGTTGTGCTAATTAGCGTGTGTTGCCCAACGGGGCGCGACAGGTGTGGCGCAGGTGGTCGCAAAAAAGCGCGCGAACCCGGGTGAAGAGTGAAACGATGCGGAAAACGTCTTAAGAAAGGGTTCTGAGAGAGAGAGAGAGAGAGAGAGAGAGAGAGAAAGAGAGAGAAACCAAAATTTTCAAAAAGGATTCATTTATTCTCTGAACAAATCTCGTATATACACGTAAAGTGAACCCTGTAGATCATCACTGTTGATTTTACTTGCCCCTAGGCAAGTCATACTTCAGTCCAGCCGTCCTCTGTGCCAACTCATTGACCTCAAACGTCTGCAACTCCGCTCCATAGCTAGTTGTCTGAAATTTATACCCTTATATACCGGTTAAGAAAGCGTCTTACCCTGCAAGCCAGTCCAATAGCCTGGTTTCTCACTCTGGGAAGATTCCAGATTGTGTAGGAGCCGGGGGCGAGGAAGATTGTATCAAAACCCTGGAATCGAATTAGGGATTAGGAAAAAGGTTGGGACCAACGTTGTGGCGGTAGATGCAGCCTTCGGTGATGACCTTGGTCGCTCCGCCGTCTAATTGACAGGTCTGCTCGATTTTGGAGGTTGCCGTCTGGAGGTACCTAAAGACAAAAGGATTCTTTGTCTCTTTCTCTTTCTCTCTCTCTCTCTCTCTCTGTGTCTCTCTCTGTGTCTCTCTCTGTGTCGCTCTCTCCTCTCTCTCTCTCTCTCTCTCTCTCTCTCTCTCTCTCTCTCCCTCTCACCATCTGCATCCAATAACTCTCTCAACAGCGGCTCCATGAGGATCACGAGAGACACATCCCACAGGCTTCTGGCCGTAAGAGTCCTGTCGGATCTGAAAAAAAAAAGATTTTTCTAGATGTCCAAATGGCGCAATTGGTAGCTGAACTGCTAACAATCTAAAGGTCACGGGTTCGATTTCCCAAAGCTCAAATTCTCTTTTTCTTCGTCATAAAACTATTTCTAAAACAAAATTTCCAGCTCACCTCACACTGGTAGACGGAATCCCCATCCCTGTATCTATCCCCATCGTAGAGGCTCTTTCCATCGTGCACACAGCCGATGCTCCTCTTCTGGCAGCGTCCCTTGTTCATCTTGCAATAGAAAACAAAGTCATCCTCCTGCAAAGATCACTTTCTTTTTAGTTACGTGTGACTGGTGTGAGACACAACTCATAACTTTTTGTGACTGACCGCGCCCCGACCGGTTTTCCAGACTTTGGGTGGGAAAAAGTTGGAAGAGAGGGAAGGATTGCAACATTCAGTTCAAAATTAAGGTAATTCTAAGCTCAAACCAAATTTCAGCCGGCGCCCGATGTTTAGCGGGCACTGTGCGACAGCTGCAGGCGCGCGCGCGGCGCCAAGAGCTAGCACACAAAAGCAGCTGTAACTTTGCTCAATCTTATTCAAATTTTATAGTGAAAAAATGATTTTATAGCTGGAAACAAGTTGTATTCAATAATTTATAACAAAATAGTTGAAATTGAGGTTTTAGATAGATTATTGACAAGACCGGTTTTCCAGACTTCGAGTGGGAAAAGTTAAAATGAAAGGGAAAGTTGGCAACAATTCAGTTAACTTCAAAGGATTTCGGCTCAAAAAGGAAATTTAGTGGGCGCACGATGTTTACCGGGCTCTGTGCGCTGGCTGCAAGCGCGCGCGATCAACCGCCATGCACAAAAGCGGCTGTAACTTTGCTCAATCTTAATCAATTTTTAAAGTGGTAAAATGAAACTGTAGCTGAAATCATGTTCTAATCAAAGAAATTAGCAAATTATTGGTATTTTGGATTTTTAATTGGCAATTGGCAACCGGTTTTCCAGACTTCGGATGGGAAGAAGTTGAAAGGGAGGGCGAAATTGCAACATTCAGTTCAAAATCAAGATTTCGAGAGGGAAATTCAATTTTAGCTGATGCCCGATGTTTAACGGGCTCTTGGCGCCCGATGTTTAGCAGGCTCTGCGCGGCGGCTGCAGGCGCGCACGGCGTGAGATCCTTGCCGCGCACAAAAGCGGCTGTAACTTTGCTCAATCTTAATCAATTTTCAAAGTTGTAAAATGATTTTGTAGCTAAAGACAAGCTCTCTTCAATAAATTTAAAAAATTAGTTAAATACTTAAAAATAACTGAGTTAATGACTAAAATAAACTCACGTGCCACTGATCTCCAACTTTGTAGTGCTGTCCATTGTGCACACAACCGACACTGCACAACTGAAGAGTTCCATTCTGTTTCTGGTTACACTGGTAACTAAATTACAATTTTATTTATCTAAAAATTGGGTTTCTTACGTGTACTCTCCATAATCGTATCTCTCCCCAATTGAGAGCTTTCTCTGCTTATCGTGGGTAAAGCAGCCTTGGATCTTAGCCCTCAAGAAGTCTCCCTCCTTAGCGCAGGTGTAGTAGTAAGTGTTCTGAGGATCGGTCCAGGTTTCTCCAGCAACGCGGCGAGAGCCGTCCTGAGCGATACAAGCGGAGTACTTGAAGACGAGGTAGCCATCAGAGCCTGAAAAGAGAGACTGATGGCATGGGAAGTAGGTGGGTACCTAGGGTGCAGGTGATTTCATATCCGCCGGCGTTGTAGCCTTTTCCGATTGGGAGACGGTCTCCTTGGGTGGAGAAGCAGCCTTTGCCTTCTAGTTGACCTCCACGGCATTCGTAGAAGAATTTTCCTGGAATTGAGAGGTTAAATTCTCTCTGTCTGTCTGTTTGTCTGTCTGTCTGTCTCTTTCTCTTTCTCTCTCTGCGTCTTTTGGGCCCATGTCCGTGTGTGTGTGTGTGTGTGTGTGTGTGTGTGTGTGTGTGTGTGTGTGTGTGTGTGTGTGTGTGTGTCTGCATGTCGATGTCTATGTGTGTCTGTGTGTCTGTGAATCTATGTGTATGTGTGTATGTGTGAATGTGTCTATGTGTCTGCGTATCTGTGGGGCTATGTATGTGTATCTGTGTGTATGTGTGTATGTGCCTATGGCTGTTTGTGTGTCTGCGTGTCCGTGTGTATGTGTGTCCGTGAGTTTGTGAGCGTATCTGTCTGTATGAGTATTGATGTGTGTCTGTACGTTTATATGTATGTGTGTATGTGTACATGTGTATCTGTGTGTCTGTCTGACTGTGTAATAGCTTGACCGTCTGACTATGTGTCTATGTGTACCTGGGCAGTGGGTGTCTAAATGTGTCCGTGTGTATGTGTATATGTGTATCTGTGTGTATGTGTGTCTGTCTGTCTGTGTGTATGTGAATGTGTGTAACTGTATATGTGTGTATGTGTGTCTATGAGTCCTTGAGTCTGTGAGTCTGTGTCTGTGTATGTGTCTATGTGTGTATGTCACTATATGTGAATGTGTGTGTGTCTCTGTTTATCTAACTCTATGCGTGTGTATGTGTGTCTCAGTGTGTACGTGTGCTTGTGTAAATGTGTGTCTGTGTATCAACTTGACCGTGTGACTGTGTGTCTATGTGTATCTGGAATGTGGGTGTCTGAATGTGTCCGTGTGTATGTGTGTATGTTTATATGTGGGTCTGTGACTATGTGTCCCTGAGTCTCTCTGTGTATGTGAGTAAGTGTGTCTGTGTGTCTGTGTCTCTGTGTATATGTCTCTCTCTCCCGCTCTATTTCTCTAGCTCTCTCTCTCTCTTACCTCTATCAATGCGTTCTCCCTCATTCCACCACCTGGCCGACTGTCCGTTACCACTGCTCCAGCAACTGAAACCATCAATCTTCTTCACCATTCTTTAAAACTTTTGGTTTCTTCAATCCTTTCCCGCCAGTTCTCTGACTCCAACCCAATGATTGTTCGTCTGGCCGAAATGGCCCTGTCCGCCCCGCGTTTACGATTTCCGGAAATTGTCGTCTCCGAAGGTACGACCATCGTCCGCTTTTTCTTTGTTGTGACCAAGGGGGAACCATTCGGAGAAGACATTTCAATCAATCAGTTGTCACAGAAGACGCCCCTTGAGCTTAGAGACTAATCCCTATCATTAATCTACGCCCGTACTTTAATTTCAGGTGGCCTTGAACCACAAAAGGGAGAGAGAAGGGAAAGGTCGCCGATTTGAGAAAAGGGCGGGTCAAGGAGAAAAGCTCAAATTGGTTGGAAAAAAGCCACATCATGCCAATGTTTTAGACACTTTTTGCCGCATCATGCCAATGTTTCAACATTTGGCAGACATTAGCAACGAATTCGAGGGATTCAGCTGCAAAAGAACTAACAAAACTTGTTTTTTCAAGTATTTTTCTCCAAAGTTCAGAAAGTTTCACTTTTGAAATGGAAAATTCCCCTCAAACAGTGGAGTGATGTTTACAAAAGTTCAGTTAGACTCTGCACCAGAAACAGTTTAAACTACCAAAACTAACTGGTTTGTACTTTGTCGGGTAAAACTAACACCTTTTCGACTGGGGAAAATGTAAGGCAAAACGAAATTTGAGAAATTTCCTTTTTTGTGAGTTTTTGACTCTAGATGTAAATTTTCTAACAAAAAAACTTCCTTTTTTTGTCAAATTCAGTGTTTTCAGGATGAAAAAACTAACAAAAAACGAATTTTGTTTTTTCAAATTTGGTTGAATTTGGGGGGGGGGGGGGGAGTTTTTGATCTGAATCAAAAAATTGGAATTTTCATAAGAATTTGGAAATGACAAATTCATAATTAAACCCAAACGTGATTTTTGTCAACTTTTGGTTTTTTCTTTTTTTGGACTTTTCTCGGACCCGCCCGCAATAACCCGGTTGAAAAAAAGTGGATCGGCTCTAAATTCAATTTTTTACCAAAGTCTCTGAAAAAGGTCTAGGGGTCTAATAAATTCTTTTAATTTTTTCGAGGGAGAGAGAGAGAGAGAGAAATGATCTCATAAAGATCCCATTGAAATGTGACTTTAGACCTTTAAAATCTTGCAAACTGCGTGGGTTGTAACCTTCAAGTTTGAACTAAAAGGTTCTTCTAATCCACAAATTGCGCTGGAGGACGCCATCTTTGGTCAGTGAATAGCCTATAAATGTGTACCAAGGTAAACAGAAGCGAGTTTTATGGGACGAATTGGGTTTTTCCGGTAATTGAAACTTCGAATTTGCAATGTTACAGAATTTAGACAAAAAAGCGCTGAAACTAGAGAGAGAGAAAGAGAGAATAAGAGAGAGAAAGAGATAAAGAGAGAGAGAGATAGACTAAAAAGGGTTAAACTAACCGTGACCTGGCGGCCTGTGACCCGTCGTATGCCGCTAGAGCGGAGACGGAGAGGAAGAGAACGACTGTCTGTAGAGCCTGCATCGACTGACTGCTTGTGTCCTTCCCGAAGGCGGCGTCCTTTTGTAGGCAGGGCGGGGGGCGGTGCGCACGACACCTGAGCTACTCTACTGGTAGGCAAACGAGCTGTTTTGCGGGGGAGGGCGCGTGGGAGAGGAAGGAGAAACGAAGGCACGGCGGGAGAGAAAGCGGCACGGGGAAGCACAAGGACTGTTTTGGGGAGGAGGGGGGACGGAGGTGTCAAGGAGAGAGGCTACTGGACCGAATAGGAGACCACGCGGCTAATTGGATTAGCAACGGCGTGGGAATCGTCGCAGTGAACTTTGTGACTTTTAGTTGTGAAAGTGGAGTTTCAAAGTCTCTCTCTTTTCTCCTTCTCTCTCTCTCTCTCTGACTGTCTCTCTTTAACTGTCTCTGTGTCTCTAACAATCTTTCTCTCTAAATGCCTCCCTCTCTCTAGCAATGTTTCTCTCTAACTGTCTATCTCTCTCTCTCTAACTGTCTCTCTCTCTCTAACAGTCTTTCTCTCTAAATCTCTCTCTCTCTCTCTCTCTAACAATCTGTCACTCTAACTCTCTCTCTCTCTCTCTCTAATAGTCTCTCTCGCTAACTCAACTCACTCCCTCCTCTCTCTCTCTCTCTCTCTCTCTCTCTCTCTCTCTCACTGACAATCTGTCACTCTAACTCTCTCTCTCTCTCTCTAATAGTCTCTCTCGCTAACTCAACTCACTCCCTCCTCTCTCTCTCTCTCTCTCTCTCTCTCTCTCTCTCTCTCTCACTGACTGACTGTCTTTCTTTAATTGTTTCGGTCTCTCCAACAGTCTTTCTCCCTAAATCTCTCTTTTTATAACTGTCTCTCTCTCTAATAGTCTCTCT
>JAJQXH010000020.1:3605000-3672500 GCA_022343465.1 Oscheius sp. G VE-2021
TCTACCGGAAGGGTCACGCTCTGTATACTTAAGTGCCATATAAACTTTTTAGCTGGGGTATGGCTAACGCGATGATAGAGAAAGAGTGCAAAACGGAAGAAATGGCCGTTGTAGTCTTCGCTCTTTTATAGCGAAACCGAGAGAAAAACGAACGCGCGTTGACAGAAGGGAAACCGTCATTTATTACGGGAGAAACTACCAGCTGGGTGCTGCAGAAACGCGTTTCGTGCAATGGAAAATGAATGAAGTTCAACTTGTGGGGAACAGTTACTCTTAAAAGTAATCCAATTTTCAAGTGCTAAATAAGTGATACTATGTTGTTTGCTGATTTTGGCTATCCCATTTATTTTTTTAATGTAGTTTTCTTAGGTTTTGCTTACGATCTTTTAAAGTCTCTTACTAAATTAAGGTTGTGATACTACTTAAGGTTTTCTACCCATTCAGAATGTTTATTTTTTATATATGTAAATTCTAGTGTGCCCAACTTGTTGATGTTGGTGTTTTTACATTTTGCCCTCCCAAAAGTTCAAGCTATCCAAAAAAATTGGATCTGTTCCCCACAGGAAATTGCAACTTGATTTATATGTTTCTTGTCTAGTGCCGTTAATGATAGCTATTCTCCATCACGTGTAGACTTTCACGGCGACTGACCTTGCCAACCGCCGCTTGACAGAACGAAGAACAGTTATACCGACGGAAGTGCAATGACAGATGGGAGAAAAAGATAGTTGTGGTTGGATTGTACTATGCTCTGCTTTCCATATTAATAATAATTTTCGGTAAACCCGAAAAACTACAATATACGCGTTGGTTTAAAAAACAATGTCGTGTTTTTTTTTCAACTTTGTTTATTTCAAACCACTTGAGACAATTTTAGTTGGGGTGTGATTTAGTATCACTACAAATCTTAGGGCAAAAAGTTTTCTTGTCTCAAATTACAAAGGTAATTAAGATGTAACATCGGCCGTGCACTCTCCGCTGTATCACAAAAGTTCATGTGGCTATCGCGCGGGAAATCGAGAACGCACTCGGACTGAAATCGCAAGATCGACACCGACAAAGTGAAAGAACAGTGCTAAGAACGATACCCACTTAACCGTAATGACAAATGACTTTTCCAAATATTGAGCAACCCGTACAGAGTGTGGTGTGCCTTCTGAAAAATAAGACTTTAACCACATGGCAACGATACAACAAAACAAAATTTTGAAAATACACCCTGCACCATGATTATTGTATTTGTGTCAAATACCTTGTTTTTAAACGAGAAACACAGACTAGTTTTTTATTATTTTTTTACTTATGACTAAAGCGGGTGGACTTTTTAATTTTAGGTCGTATATTCTATCTGTTATTGAGTATCCTTTTCACACATTTCCGGCACTGGCGCCTGGATGGCGGCGACCTTCGGCGTCGAACGCCTACATGAAAAAAATGGAACACGCAGCGTTAAAGATGGATAAGCAAAATCTCCATTTTAACTAACAATGATTTTCTAGTATACACTATTTATTCCGCCAAATATAAAATAAAGGTAACTTTTGTCACACAGACGACCATATCAGTACGGACATTGTCGCTTAGAGGTGGCTCTTGTCAGTGCCCATTTTTCTGCGGTGATGGATATCCTTTGCACCGGTGATGCAAGCAAGAGCAAGAAGAAGCAGGACACTTCCCGCTGAAAAACTTTAAATTCTATCACAAACAAATGAAACCTGCACACGAAAAGAAGATAGTGATGTGGTACGCCGAATAGGCCACGTAGGTTGAGCTATCCTCATCGTTACCGATATCTTAAAATGTTAATTTAAATTAAATAAAATGATTTATACCTTGTGGCACCTCGGTGAATTCAAATGCGTTTGTGTACGCGTGGTGCTCTGCCGAGGTGGATACAATTTCTGTGCATTTTGCGGAAGAAGCAACTAAAGTTGTGTACAAATGGAACATTACTAAAGCAAACCCAGTAAAGCCAGTACGACGGAGCGCATTGTATAGAATGTTGAACAAAAATGCGCGTTTCTAGGGACAACGCTAGCGGCGACCCTAACGACTCTGCGCTTAGTTACACGTAGGCTGAGCATCTATACGAAGTTGTTTATTTATAAAAATACAACACAAAAATCACATCAGAAGTCGAATCACAAGGGGTTAAAATACAACTATCACATAGGAATTGTTAATCACGGACAAAGCAAACGAAGCGAATTTTTTATCCGTTCACAGTGGCAGACGTCAATGTAAACATAGAAGGGGCAGATGCTGATTTCTAAAACAAATATTTAAAATGAAGATAATTGTAAAAGTAACGTGCACATTCTAGGAAGCAAAGGATACGATGACTAACGCCAGGCTAGCAACAACATGTGACGTTTCTACCAAACGTCTAAAATGGTAAAAACATGCAGAATATCAAAAAACTGCAAAGTAAACTAGCATCATGCTTACTGCGTGCGTTATTCACCTTATCCTTTATAACCCGCTTTACCAACCGTCTTGCTTCCCGACTGCTCTAGTCGAATAACAGCCGCTCTGTCTGAGAGTCCAAACAAGGCGTAGATGGCGCCCTTGATTTCCCTGTGTGCCATTGCAAAAATAAAAGCGTGGGACAATCCGGAGAGGGTTGCACTGGTTCCAACAAAGAACGAGATTTCATCGAGAATCTAAACTTAATTTTACTTGGAAGTAAGTGCTAATTAACGGGAATTTCAATAATGGTTCCAACACCATTGAGACAACCAGGAACAACTCCAATCACTGCGGAGACAATTAAAATGTAGAAAGCAACACGGTTAGCCTAAATGAAATTAGGTTTAACAATTCTCAAAACTGCGTACGCTTCTGTCAATTTTAGCCCGATTTTGACGTTCAATCTTTTCTCGCATTTTTGCCACCTTGGTGCCAAACAAATAATAAATGATGACAATTGTAAGCAGACATGAAAGTAAATTCACAATCATGTTTGATAGGCCCCAGTAGGCACGAAACTCCTAAAATAAGTAGTTTAATTCAGACGAAAAATTAAATACCTTGTTTGTGAAACATCCGAATGAAGAGCACTCCGGCTTGTACTGAATTTCGACAGTCAGTTGCAGGATCACCCAATCAATAAGAGCCATGAATAGGGCAAACACAAAAGCTCCAATGCACCACCTAAAACAATTTGTTAACACAAAATGATTATATACTTTTTGAAAAGCAATAAAAACATTTAAAAACCAAAGGAATAAAATAACTAGATTTTTTCAAAAAGCGCGTAAACAAACGTTAGTTTTTCTGACTAGAAAAAAGCCAATGCTGATGAATATTACTTCCGCGTTCTAATCTCCGATTCTTCAATAAATACGTGATCAACGCTATGCCAATAAACTTTTTATTAAAGTAATTTGCGCACGGAAATATGGACTGAAGCGCAATTTACAACTCCCGCTAGAAATGGCATACACAAATGTGAACATGCCTACTCCAGATACAACTCACTTTCGCTTAGAATGCTGATAATATTGAACGGGGAAACAGAATGCGAGAATCCGATCCAAAGCGATGGCTGTGGTAACAGTGCAACCACTTTTCATCAAAGCAGCCGAAGGCCCTCCAAGTCGGACAATCACATAAGGATCGTAGTTGAAAGGAACATCTGAAACATTTAGTGATCTTTTGCTTTTTCCCGGTAACACAGGTTGTGGGAGTAATTTATAAAAATAATTAAATTGTCTGGGAATTTAATTTTAGGGCACACCTGCGATTGTGCACTTTCTTTCCCAGAACAATGAGGTAAATACTAAAATAAATTACTTACTGTTAGGTTTCCATCCATGAATCAAAATGATGAGATATGGGAATTGAAGAACGGCGTAAACAAAATCGATAAACGCTAATGAGACCAGTAAAATCAAATTGTCGTTGTTTCTAAAAACTACTTTGTAAATTTCAAGCATTAATCTTACCTCAGTTTTTTGTTTATTGCCCAAACAAGGAGAACCAGGAAGTTTGCCAATATCTGCAAGATGCAAACGGCAAGAAGAAAGTAGTCCACGATAAGCACCACTGTGTGGGTGATCATCGTGCTAAAAAAGGAAAATATCAGACTCAATCAGAGAACAAGACAATTCTTGGGAGCAATCTCGGCACAATTTCTTATAATTGATGAAAGTTCTTTAGCCTCTCATGGGCGGTTAATGGCGGTAACCAGAACAATTTTGTGAAATAAATCTATTTGAAAAACTGATTTGTGGTTTTTTATTAATGATGAATCACGACTTACTTATTCTGTGTTTTAGTGGACTAAATTTTATAACACACAAAATTGAAATTTTGAGGCAGTGTTTTAAAATTATGTTTGTGGCCGTTTCATGTTATACGAATTAACAAAAAAGACGTATCTTTAAATAAAAAATGTGTGCTTGTTTGCAAGCAGCTTAAAATTAAAACTGGAAAAATAAAATTTCCACATGTCTAATGCCGTGTGAAAATTTTGCAACTGTGACACAGCGATACTTATTTTAAGCTCAAAATTCTTTTGTGACAGGTGTAACAAATTAGAAGCCTAATTTATGAAATGTTTCTAACACCTGTATTGAATGGTATTATTAAAATTTTAAAAATTCAATTTAATATTAAACGGCGCAAAGTCTGTTTTACGTGCTGGCGGAATATGCTAAAAAAGTTGCCGTCACCGCCGGGTTGAATAAAAATTGCAAGTCGCCAGTAGTTTTATTGCAATTGGCGCGCAAATTGTCATTATAGGGCTGCGACTGCCTAGCGGAAGTGAAACGAAAATGTTTAGAACTTTAATCAGTTGTGAGACTTTTTCTAATTAAGACAGAATATGGGATCGTAAATAAGACCCCGTGAGTGACCTGTTTGTGGGAATTTTACTTAATAACAGTACCAGTAAACAATGATTTATCCCAAGCAGAATGGATTAAGATAAAGTGCCAGAAATAGTTGGAGTAAACAATCAAATAAGACTGTTACATACGTTTCTCGCGAGAAGTAGAGTTGCCTACCTAGGTGACTTCAACATTGCTTATGGAAAACAGTACAGGAGGTACACTGATTCTATGAAAAGAAGAGACTTCAAACATCAAAAGTGAATAGATGGAATTAATGAGACAGCGTACAAGATGTGTAGTTCATTTGTCATTATAGCCGTTTAGAACACCACTAACGAGGTAACTTTTTCAAAGTAATGAATCAGAGAATCTTCAAGCTAGATTTAAGTTATTTAAAAACTTATTACAAATTTATTTTATAAACGTATAAAAATTTCGGTTTGATTTCAAAATCTCTCCGTGCGTGAAGAAATTTTGAGTTTAATTGATAGTAATTATGCCACACGTTGTGAATTTATTAAAGCGTAAAACCGTTGCAATTTACACGTTTAGTTGCTTACTTGAAGTTTGTCCTTCACGGATGAATTAACTTCCAGACGTCAGGAGGTCTCCCCAAATCAAAAAAATAAAAGATGATAAATATCGTGCGAAAAAACGTTTCATCAAATTAAGAACAATATTATGGCTTATGTATTAGTGTACATACGCTAAGCTGTAAACACGTGTAGAATGTCCCAATCTACCGAAGTAATTTCTACCTAATCGTGCAATCCCGTGCCAGGAAAACAAATCTAACTGCTTCTAATAGTAAGTGATTGATGGTTTTGAATGGCAATTGCATGTTTAGAATGCTCCCGTGACCTCAATTTATGCTTGGAAAGGTGATAAACCTCCAATTTACTCTAATTGCCGTGTAAATCACAGCGGTAGCAGGTAAAATGCCATCTTTGTCAGCGGAAAACATGACAAAGATCACGGGCACATAAGAATGAGTAGATTTGTACAACAAACCAAGCACAAGTTTGCTGTTCAAGAAAAGGCCTCGTGGAATGAACTCGTAAATTGAATGAAAACTTTGAAATGAAAATTACTCCCACGGGCGTAAAGTATTAGTATTGTTTCTGATGAAAAAGAGCGTGGCTGAGCAGAAAGTTCTTTAAAGAAAAATCACTTTGAAACCAAGATCGTTAACTTTTTTAATGGATACTTTAAAAGTATAAGGTCGTTTAAAAACAATTAAACGCAACCATATTAAATTAAGAGTAGTTTTATTTTTAAAAAATATAAATCAAAAAGCAAAAATAATAGATTTGTGCTTCTGTGACAATTTTGACGGTATATGAAGTGTTGGCCAATTCGTGTGGTTCTCATAGACTTTAGTGAAAAGTGTGGGTTCCTGGTCTCAGAAAACTTAATTAATTTTAGTTCTTGAAAAAGGAAGCAAAGAATACAAAAAAAAACAGAAAAAACAAAAAGATAACAGTATACTTTTTGAATTAAAAACTCACAAAACGTGCTCGTCCTCCATTGTCTCGATTCAGCGGCAAACCTGAAAACAAATGTGAGTAACATTTTTGAAGAAAAGTGCAAAACAAAGAAAAAAGTTTTTCAAGTGTAAATTGATGTAAAATTAAAGAAAAAAAAATTAATTTATTTGGAATTGAAGTAGTTTTTATATTGTTTAAAAAAGATTAATGTTTATACTATCAATTTTTTAATGTTATTTAACCAAGGACGAAAATGTGAATCAGGGAAATTTAATTTTTTATTGCAAATTGAGTCTGAAAATCTGTTGTAAGTGAAAAACAATGTTTACGTTGTCTCAAAATTAGTAGTATTGTTAAAATAGGTTCCAATTTTTCTAGATAAAATGTGGCAAAACAAAGGCACTCAACGCAAGGCAGAAAAACAAAATACGATATATAGAAGAACAGAAATCAAAAATTTAAAAAAAGGACATTTGCAAAGATGAGACGATTATATATGTTTGAATTGTCAGCAAGTAAATGTTCCTAGACGATTGTTAAAATGTGAGATAAAAGTAAAATCATTGGTTCGGAATAGTTCCATGAAAAGAGAAAATGTGATTTCATCTAGCTAATGAGGTGTAATTTGTTCCGTACCTTAAACTTTTCCGATTTTGAACTTAAAAGCCAACTGCATTAAAAAATGAAGACCAGTTCTTTCGGTTTGAAATTTTTTGTTTAAAAATGAAAAGAAGCCTGCAATTTACTATAATGTCGGGGTTATTACGTTGAAAACAGGTTTAAAGCAAAATATAGGTTTGAGACAGAGACGTCGATGATAAAGTAGTAATTTTCGAAAGAAGTTTCAAAAATCGGACATCTAGAACACAAGATATGGAGGTAATTAGAGCAAGACGCACAATGTAAAAAGAGAAAAAAGAACGAGAGAGAGAGAGAGAGAGAAAGAAAGAAAAAGGAAAAGAGAGAAAGAAAAAAGAGTGGAAGAGAGAAAAAAAGAATAAGAGAGAGAGAGAGAAAGAAAGATAAAAAGACAAAGAGAAAAAGAAAGAGAGAGAGAAAGAAAGAAAAAGAGAGAGAGAGAAAGTCAAAAAAGAGAAAGAGAAATTCAACTATATCGTAGACAATCGTAAATTATTCGATCGGAAAAAGTTTTGTAAACTGTCAATCTCAAGGGAAAATAAATGTTCCATGCATGTTAACCTGAGGCGTTCAAAAATCATAAAACTGGTATACAAAATAGATGTATAAGCAACCCTTAATTGGTTCAAAGATTGAAAAAAACAAGGAACTAAAAAAAGGAGAAAAACAGAGTAACAGAGCGGCAGAGGCATACAAAGTGAAAGGGAAAACAAGAAAGCGTTGAAACACTGAAAAATGAAAATAAAAAAAAATTAAAGTATTAATTAATTTTTTGTGGGGTTAATAAAATATGGAGTTATAAATAACTAGATAGTGCTTTTGTGACGCCCCGTTATAAAAAGAAGAATATACAATTAACATAAACTAAAAAAGATAAAAACAGTAATAAGAATTCGACGTATTTGTAAAACACTACCCAGCCAAACAAAAAAATCAGACATCTGGAACACACTATTTTTACGAGCAACTAGCTCTCATGCATAATAACCGAAATTCTCATGTTTCTGCTGATTGAAACAAGATGTTGCTGCAAAAGCACAAAGCTGCAGTATATTGAAAATTGAAAACGTGCAAAGTAATTCATAACATCCTATTAGGACAAAAGGTTAAGCTCTAAATTGAACATTTGCGCACTTGTTGTGCGTGATATTAACAACTAATCCACTAAATTGTAGCTTCTGACCTTTAAACAAGTTGTAATTGTAACCTAAAATAGGTGCTACATCTCACGTTCCTTGCATGTGAAAGGATAATAATAGGTGGAGGTCAATTAAGTTCAAAGTACAGTTATGATAATTTCATGGTGACATTGATAATTATTTTAATTTAACTTTATATATTTAAAGGAAAACTTATAGACAAATAAAACAAATTCTAAAATTTGATTCACATGGTTATATAACGGGACGAAAGGGGATAAACCGATAAAAATTAAGGATTAGGTTTTAGCAAATTGATAATAAAAAAATGAACACATTTCTAGCTGAGCATACAAAGTACTTTTGCCATAACATAGTGATATATTTTGTTATGCCACAACTTACCCTTGTTTAAGTCACCAAAACAAATGGTACGTGGGAAAATAATGTATAATTGAGAAAATTTCCGTTTGTGCAGGATACATGTTTGTACAAGTTACGTTTTTTTAATTAGCACTAAATTTTGGGTTTTTGAAATTATCTATAAACAGCTTAGTTAATTGGTGTTTTAAAGGTAAAAATAAATCAAGTAAGCGAAGAACAAAGAAAAATAAGAGATACGATTTTATATATAGTAATGGCAGTATATGCAAACCTGCACGAAGAAAATCACACAAGTAGTTCTCATAGCAGACAATTTGAATTAGACCTGGACAAGGTCCGTGGGAAAATGAAGTTTGTGCCCAACGTAATTAGTACGAGATAGGAACAGAAATGTTTTCGAAAAATGAGTCAAGTAAGAAATTAAATCAGAAAAGACATATCATAAGATTGAGTGGTTTTTAGAGAAAGATAAAGAGATAAAGAAAAAAGAAAAGAGAGGAAACAGAGAAAAAAGCGAGTGGGACCCATGGCGGACCCATGGCGGATTCATCTCATGCAGCAGTAGGGTTTCCTTGTCGGTTCTTTTCCTGAGTTCCTTTCTTCGGCTATCTTTTGCTTGTACATAATTTCGAGGGAGAGGGACAGGGATAGAGAGAAAGCGAGAGAAAGAAAAAAAGAGATAGAATGATAGAGAGAGACAGAGAGACAGAGACAGAAAAAGAAACATACACAGAGGTAGAGGAAAGAAAGAGAGACAATGAGGAAGAGAGAGAAAGAGGGATATTACCCCTTGTCGTTATTCCAATCTCTAAGCTAACAAGAAAACAAAATTTCATTTTTTCTAGAATCATTAGCATTATATGGGATTTGAATACCAATTTCTCTTCTCCCCTCTTCCCACATTTTCAATTGTTCTTTCCTTGTTCGCAGTGGTGCTCGTCTCTCCGTGGTCTTTCTGTCCAAATGGCCAACGAATGTACCATCTGCTATACTGAATATGGTAATTTTAACCAATTTTATCTCTTCACATGTAATCTTCTTCAGATCGCGAAGACCACAAGCCGGTGACTGGTTCATGTGGCCATTCGATGTGCATAATCTGTCGCCAGGCACTTCCCGACAAAAAAATGCCATTTTTGTAACAAGAAGGACGCCTTCACTCAGGAGGTCATCAGCAACCAGATGATTGGTCAGTTTTACCTGTTTTTCTTTTACCGATTTGTTTCTGGACGTATGTGAGGCCTTTAAGGCGGAGGACGAGTGTTGTGCTGTCCTTGAGTTTGGTATTGCCCCTTTTTTCTGTAAAACGATGTTTTCAGCTAATGGGGCGTTGGTGCTGGAGAATAACAAACAGAAGACGACGGTTTTGCGTCTGGAAGCTGATGTGCTGTGGCAGAAACAGAGGATTGAGTGGGTGAACCAAATGGCGAAGGATAACTTCGGACAGAAAGGTAGTTCCTCTTTTGAATATTAGTGCAACGTTCTGACACGCCATCGCTTCGAGACTAAAAAAATCGATCAATATTGACTGATTACACGTCGCAAGTTATTACTCTATCGATTGATACATTTTTTACAAATTAAATTCTTAATTTTTAAATTTTGCAAAGTTCTGGCACGCCATCGCTTCGAGACCTATAAAATCGATAAAATTTGACTGATTACACGTCGCCAGTTCTTAATCTATCGATTGATATGTTTTACAAATTAAATTCTTAATTTTTAAATTTTGCAAAGATCTGGCACGCCATCGCTTAGAGACCAATAAAAGTAATCAATATTGACTGATTACACTTCGCCAGTTCTTACTCTATCGATTAAAACGATTAGTAATACTTTTGTTTTCAGCAGAGACGGAGGCACTGAAGAAGGAAATGAAGAAACTGGAAGAGGTGGTATCGGCGATGAGGCACAACCTGAAGGAGATGTCGAGGGAGAGACTGCAACTGGAGGTGGAGAAGAAGGACATGCTGAACAGGAGCGAAGAGCAGGAGAGGAAACTGGCCAGTGTGGGAAAGAAGCTCCAAGAATCTAAGAGCATTTCTGCGGAGTGGAAGAAGGCTAGCGACAAGTACCAGTCGAAGGTGGAGGAATTGGAGAAGAAGCTGAATGAAACCAGCAAGTCTAAGCAGGTTAGCAAGCTTGAAACGGATTGGCTATGTTGAAAACGAAAACAATATCATGTTGACCTAAATAAAAACGTTTTTATCATGACGACACCTTTCTAAAAAGTACCATTTGTTAGGAATCTAATGTTGGATAAGGGTTGACAAAGAGACTGTTACCCGGACACGCGCGCAATAACCCGCGACGAAAAATGGATATTCACCAGATTTTCGCGTTTTGAATTTCGATTCGATTGAGAGAAAAAAGTATGTAAAACGATGAAGTAGGTGAGATATTTTCCAAGCTGACCCAAAGAGGTGAAAATCTTCAAAAAAGACAATTTTGCGTTTTCGCTAATTTTTAAAATGATGAAAAACTTAAGTTAACGTACATGAAAACGTACTTTTGATGACGAGGCTTTTTGAAAATATACCTTATGTTAGTGGATTAGATTAGGTTTATCCCTGACGCGCGCAGTGTGTGGGACCCCCAGGGCTACCCAAAACTGTTTTTGTCAGCTGCCACGAACAGCAATTTCGAGACAATTAGCATTTCCTATTTTGCATGTGATTTATCACCGATCAGCGCGCCAAAGGAAATCAGCACAGGGTTGGCCGAGTGGTCCAAGGCGCCAGTACCAATCTAATATTTTTCAATTTTTGCCAGGTTCGAGTCATTTTGGCTGCAGTTGTTTTTTGTTTTCTTAATTAAGCAGACTTTTCATCTTTATCTTTTCACTGCTTGCAAGTAGTACTAATACGCTCTATCGATTGGGACTATATTTGCTTTGATCGATTGAATTCGAAAAATTGCAATGTTCTGGCACGCCTTCGCTTCGAGACCCAACCATGATTATTGATCTTTGATCTACTATTGCCTAGGGTACAAACATATCAAAAGATGGAGCCTCGGGGTTCACGGCGAGCTGAGATAGGAGGTGGGGTCACACACACACACTGACAAACGGACATTAGCGCTTTATTAGTATAGATAGACCTTGAAGAATAAAGGCCATCACGAATAAACTAGAAAAATTAGCGAAATCTTTTTTAATAAAACTTTATGTTAACTGCTTCAAAACATGAAAAGTCTGCATAATTAAGAAAAATAAAACAGATGCAGCAAAAAGAACTCGAACCTGGCAAAAATTGAAAATATTAGATTGGTACTGGCGCCTTGGACCACTCGGCCAACCCTGGGCTGATTTTCTTTGGCGCGCGATAGGTGATAAATCACATGCAAAATAGGAAATGTTGATTTTCTCAAAAATGGGAAGTCCGTGGCAGCTAACAAAAACAGTTTTGGGTAGCCCTGGGGGTCCCACACACTGCGCGCGTCAGGGATAAACCTAATCTAATCCACTAACATAAGGTATATTTTCAAAAAGCCTCGTCATCAAAAGTACGTTTTCATGTACGTTAACTTAAGTTTTTCATCATTTTAAAAATTAGCGAAAACGCAAAATTGTCTTTTTTGAAGATTTTCACCTCTTTGGGTCAGCTTGGAAAATATCTCACCTACTTCATCGTTTTACATACTTTTTTCTCTCAATCGAATCGAAATTCAAAACGCGAAAATCTGGTGAATATCCATTTTTCGTCGCGGGTTATTGCGCGCGTGTCCGGGTAACAGTCTTATTGTCAGCCCTTTTCTAACATTAAGCTCCTAACAAATAGTAAATTTTCCTTTATTTCTTAATTTTTCCACATTTTCCAAACTTTTGGTCAATTTGGAAGACATCTCACCTACTTCATCGTTTTTACGTACTATTTTCAATCAATCGACTTGCTAAAACTGCGAATATCCTGTCAATATCGAATGTATCGAGTTATTGCGCGCCCGTCCGTATTATTTTAGGGTGCTAGTATTAAACAAAACTCTAAAAGATTATAACCATTAGTTTTCGTTTACTAACTCATTTTTTTCAGAATGTGACCAATCAGTCTTCTCGTTTTCATATTACCAACTATGTAAGTTTCATTTGAAAAAGTCAGTTCCGATTTCAATCCGATTTATTGGTTCCTTTATCATAAACTTTTTTCAGGGTTCTATGTCAGTGCACATTTCTGGAGGCTCAAGCAGTCATTTCACCATTAACGGACAGCCAGCTGCCAAGTTGAGTTAAAAATCTATTGAAACCTTTCTATTCTACATCCCTATCCCCTAGAATTATGATTGAAGATGGAAATCTTTGATTTCAGAAGCCGCGCAAGGAAGCCGCCGCTCCTATCCAGAACACCCAGGGAAACTGCAAACAGCAGGTTTCTTTTCCTATTTTCATTGATTTAACCAGTTCTTCAGTAACCTTCGGCCGGACGCTGCCAGCCTGGACAGTAGAAATCTCCTTCCCTTCGCCTACAAGCCAAACCCCGTCAATGAATCCATTTATTTGAATAGGACAGATAGTTTTAGTCACAGCACACTCGTCAGATCAGTTGGTATCCTCTTTCGCAAATAAAATCGTCAATCATCAAAATTCCTTGTTTTCTAATTACTTCATGACCTTCACTTTCTTTAACAGATTGTAAAAACTCTGATTCTTGTTATTCTCGCGGTCTCTCTCTCTCCTCTCTTTCTCTCTTTCTCTCTCTCCCTCTCCCTCTCTCTCTCTCTCTCTCTCTCTTTCTCTTTCTCTCTCTCTCCCTCTCTCTCTCTCTCTTTTTCTCTCTATCTCCCTCTCCTCTCTCTCTCTCTCTCTTTCTCTACAGGAGAGGAACCAAACCACCGCGCAGCGCTAATATAATGGAATGATGACCCAGCCAGATGCCTGAATGCGAGAGGTTGCTCCGGTAGCAAATAGGTACATCGCATACCGACGATAGAAGAAATGAAAGAGAGAGAGAGAGAGAGAGAGAGGGGGGGGGGAGGGAGAGAGAGAAAGTAAGAAAGAGATCTCACGTATAGATATGCTAATTTCTAAACACACACGATTATCATTTCAAAAACATTAGCATCATCATAAATTAGACTAATTGACTACATATCTCAATTAGCATTCCTCTCCTCCCCCTCCGCCCACTCCTTCAGTTTCACAGCTCCTTCCCCGCGATGTGGTTGTTCTTCCTCCTTCAGCCCTTTCTTTTCATCTTCATTGGTCTTGCGGTTGGTCTCTCTCTCTCTCTCTCTCTCTCTAATTCCCTCCCTTCAGACCCTGTGCTTCGGCGGAAAAAGCAGCAAGTCTTCCAAAGAACCGGAGGCTCCCCCCATCCCAGAAGACGACGAAACCAAGCTCAAACGTTGGCTCACACAGCCACTGATTCCCGAAGATGGCTACATGATCGAAAGCGAAATCCAGACCACCGATCCCTGTACCCTGTCTCCTGCGACTGACAGTACCCTGGGTCCAAAACAAAGGGGATTCTTCCGAGATTTGTACGACAATGAGAAGGAATGGAGCAGGATCTTCGTGGACAATGGCGACTCCTTCACTTGCATGATCGCCCCGGTAGGTCAAATACAGTAACCTTTTGATCTACCTCCTTAATCTTCGAAATTTCAAAAAGAAGATAAGCCTTCTAAATTCTAAGAAACAAGCGGTATAGTGCCCTTTGCCACACATGAAAAATGAATTTTGCCCAAACTTTGTCAAAAACATTGCCATGATCCCAAAAAAAAAACATTTCTGAGACTTTTAGGTCAATATCGCTTTTTATTCCCGGGTTATTGCGCGCGTATCCTTATTACGGTATCTCGGTCCAACAAGTGTTATGGGCAAAAAACCAAAATTTTTGCTTTTTTGCGAGTTTTGTGCAAGAACTTTTTAATTTTGAATCAATTTGCGAGATATTCATTGTTTTTAAGGCAAAAAATTACAAAACATTTTTTTATCATTTTTGGTTTGATGTGTTTAAATAATTAAATTTTTAAAAATTAAGAACAACAATTTAATTAAAAACAACAAAAACACTAAAAATACGGTACTAATGGTTTTTGACGCGAAAAAATGCCCGAACAAAATTTTTTGTAATGATTTGCCTTAAAAAGTGAATAAAATTGGGCTCTATCCTGGATTAGCGGTCCATAAAAAGGTTAAACATTGAAATTGTTTAAAATTATATTTCATTTTCGTAAGTTTTTGATTGGTTTTTAAGAAATTTTTCGACTTTCACTTTAAAAAAATAAACAATAAAATTTCATTTTCATAAAAATATTTGTAATGTTTTGGTTCTTTTTTTTAAAATTGAGATAGAGAGAAAGAGAGAAAATCTATTGAGTGTCGAAGCTAAAATATAAAAAAAATCAAAACATATTAAATCAAAACAAAAAAAATCAAAACATACAAAGGGCAGAAGCAGCTGGCTGAGATCAAGGCCAAGTACGCCAAGTGGGTGCCTTCAGAAGGACTTCAGAAGACTCCTTTTGTTCAGCCAGCACGTCAAGTTCCACGAAAAGGCCACGGCTCATATTGTGTTTGGCCACGACCCGGTGAGGGGAGACTGCGAATTCGACGAACTGACGATGGACGACATGGAGGGATATGACAGACGGAAGTTGGAGGGGTACATTGAGGACATTCTGAGGGCCAGGATCGAGGTTCCGCCGGAGCCTGAGAAGAAAGAGGCCCCTAAGCTGCTGATCTGGATGGGAGACGGGGGAGACGCCAGTGGAGCCAATGGACAGAGTGCACCCAGTGGACCCAGTGGAAAGAGTGGACGAAGTGGAGCCAATGGACCTAGTGGAACCAGTGGACGTAGTGGAGTGGCCCCTGTCAGTGGATCCGCCGCTGTCAGTGGAATGGCCCCTGTGCCTAAGGAGACCCTTTGAGAAGAAGAATTCTACGTCAGTAGAACTATGTATCGGACATTTCATTCGATAAATGTTCGACTGAAAGGGATTTTCTTGTCTTCAATTCTTGGCTTTATAGACGAGGGTTAGAGACGCAGATACACTCGGTTAGAGACGCAGAGGAGCAGGGTTAGAGACGCAGACACACAGGGTTAGAGACGCAGATGCATAGGGTTAGAGGCGCATATACAAAGGGTTAGAGACGCAGATGCATAAGGTTAGAGACGCAGATGTATAAGGTTAGAGACGCAGATGCATAAGGTTAGAGACGCAGATACAAAGGGTTAGTAACGGTAGGCTCCGCAGCCCCGCCCCTTTTTACCGCGCAAAACAGGCGGCGATTTCCGGGCCTATAGTCATAAAACGCTTCAAACTCAACTTTTTGCACTTTTGAAAAGCGGAAAAGATTGGCCAAGCAAAGATCTATTTGATGGTATAGCTTGCGCAAACGGTTGTTTTTAAGGAAATAGTTGAAAAACGTCATTAAAAGTTGATTTTTCGATTTTTCGCGATTTTTGGGCACTAAAATGTGATGGCCCTCCCCAATTTCCATTTCATATGAAAATTGAAGTAATTTCAAACATTTTGAAAAAAGTAAATCTTGTTTTCAAATTGAGGTTCAATCACAGTCTAAATTCAAAGATGCCATGTTCAGGAGATATCATATTTTAACGGAAATCTCGGGAATTTACGCGGTAACCATATGTTTTTATTTCATTTTATCAAATATAATACTGTTCTAATTATTTTAAACACTTAATCGTATTAAATGAGTTCAATTCCACTTCGTAGCACTAATTACAATGACATGACCTCAGCCTTCATTTTTACTAATTCGGGTAGAACTCGCTTTATAGGGGATGGCTCCTTTCAATTTCACTTGGTGCTTGTGTATAATGTAATTCGTTATATTAATGCAAAATATTATTTTCGATTTCGAATTGCGGTTCAATTGTTAAATCGTTTTAAATGTTTGAAATTTGGACAATTTTAAATAAATTTGCGTAAAACGCGCTCCATCGCCACTTGGCCCGTTGCCAGATTTTGAAATTCTAGCTTGTATAAATTTAAAAACCCCAATTTTCAGTGTTTCCTTTTAATTTTCGTAGGTTTTCTTCGGTAAAAATAAACTAAATGTCTATTTTCAACGTTTGCCGACGGCATTTCCAGGGAAGATCAGGATTCTGCGCTTTTAGACCCATTTTAGCCGATTTTTTGGGCATTTTCTGCCAACCAACGTATTTTATCGCATCTTCTACTGTAAATATAGTAAATGAGAGTTCGTTGAGCTAATTCAACATGAAACTTCACTAAAAAATCAGTCCTGTGTGTGAAATGGGATAGGAAACGGGGTCATCACTATTACGGCTGCTCCTGCCAGTCGCGAAAAGGGGGCGTGGCCTCGACCCCGCCGGGATCCAAAGACCGGGAAACGCCGCCATTGAGGGCGCTCTTCAAACCTACACAACTTGAGTCAACCTGAACCAAATGAACTTTTTCAAAAAAGGAATTCTTAGTTAGAGTTAGGTCTACCTTAATATGTATCACTCGACTCAATAAACTGTTTTTGAAAAAACCGTTGCGGTGCCTAAGTAACGGAGATACACTCGGTTAGAGACGCAGAGGAGGTATTGATATCTCTCTCTCTCTCTCAGAACCTTCAGCCGATAAAAGTTGATCTCTGCTATTCCCATTTGTTTTTGGAAGTACCTGCGTGACCAACACCGTTATAGGCACATTTTCGTCACCAATTGTATCGTTTTGGAAGGAGTCATTTCAATTGTACCAGGAAACATTTACATTTTCAATTTTAAGTTCAACTAGAATCATTTTCTATTTAAAACAAGGTATTTAATGTCACTTTTATATTGAAACAGCAAAATCCAGCTTTGGTCCTCCCTTGATTCACCTTCCTCGTTTTTCTACGTCTGCTCTTCTTTTCCCAGAAAACCTCTAATTGACTGACAATTGTGCTCGTTTATGTTTCTAAAGACTGACTTCTTGGCTAATATTCATTGTCCTTTGTTCTGAAGATCAAAAACAGTTTTAAAAGCTTTAAGTTCTCATTATAGTTCGGACTCGGAACCTTGAATCTTCCTTCCGTCATAATTTCATCCCTTTTCATTGAAGAGCTCTGAAATGTGAAATTGCGATTTCCGCTCAAGCACTTCACGGAATAAACACACGCTTCCGATGTTTGAATTGACGATGTTTCGAAGAGATTTTTTTATAGAATTTGATTTCAGAGAGTGCATTTCAACTTTTTTTTGCAAGAAGAATGGAGACTGTTGGCGGATTTCATGTTATTACTGGAAGTCTGGTATTTATGGTAAGATTTAGAGAAAGAGTGAGAGAGAGAGAGAGAGAGAGAGAGAGAGAGAGAGAGAGGAGGCAGGGAGGCAGCGAGGCAGCGAGGCAGGGAGAGAGAGGGAGTCATATACACATAATCGGTTTCAAAGATATAGAGACGGAGAATCAACCAAAAAGGGAAGTTGAGTCCGCCCTCTGTTGGCCGTAGAGGTTAGTAATAAAGAGAGGTTAGAGACACAGAATCAAATAGAAAGAGAGGTCAGAGACGCAGAGTTAGTTGAGAAAGAGAAATTCGAGGCGCAGAATCAATCGGAAGAGAGGTCAGAGACCCATAGACCCAGAAAGACGGTCAGACACGCAGAGATCCAGAAAATGGGTCAAAGACGCAGAGTTAGTGAGAAAGAGAGGTCAGAGACACAGAATCAACCAGAAATAGAGACTCAGAATCAGTGAGGAAGAAAGTGAGGAATAGAGGGCAGAGATTGTGTGAGAGACGTAGAATCAGTTAGAATGAGCGAGCGGTCGGAGACGCAGATTCCGTTAAAGAATTGACCGGAAAGAGAGGTCAGAGATGCAGAGTTAGACAGAAAGAGGGGTCAGAGATGCAGAATGTACAAGAAAGAGAGCTTAGAGACGCAGGGTCGGTTGAAATGGGAGGTCAGAGACGCAAAGTCAGTCAAAAAATGTCAGGGACGCAGAATCAGTTAGAAACAGAGGTCAGAGATGTAGAGAAAGTTAGAAGAGAGGTTGGTTAGAGACGCAGAGTCAACCAATAAGGGGAGTCAGAGACGCAGAGTTAGACAGAAAGAGGATGAGAGACGCAGAATCAGTCAGAAAATAGAGACAACGGCAGATTCAGAGACAAAAGAGAAGAGAGAAAGAGAGAGAGAGAGAGAGAGAGAGAGAGAGAGAGAGAGAGACTTCATTTCAGCTGGCCATCCTTGGTCTTATAACAAACGGAGGAGTCATCTTCTACAGTCGCAGAACATCCGTCTTCACAAGTTGTATAGGCCACCTGATCCGCTGTGAAGCTTCAGGAGCCTTCCTCTTCTGCCTCGTTTTTCTATTCTACATAGCTCCTGTCCTCACTTTGTTAGTTTTTATGACTTCTCCCCTAACTTCTCATTCAGCCGCTTCTACTTCTTCCAATCGAAAGATATCTCTGCCCGTTTTGGCCACATCGCCATCTTCAGCCACGACGTCTGCCTCTTCTCCCACGCTTGCATCTCAGTCAACCGCTTTGTGGCTTCTTTCTTCTACTCCTTCTACTCCACCATGTTCACAAACAAATCTACCTCAGTTTTGGCTTGGACTATTCCAATTCTAGCTGCGATTGCCACGGCAGTCCACTATTTTGGTAACAAACCTAATTTTAATGTGAAATGTTTTTAAATTCAGAATCTTGTTGGCTATATTTCAACTTTCAACTTGGTTTCTTCTTATATCAAGAGAGTTCATGTGGAAAAATTCTATCAATGATGATTCAGTTTCCAAGAAATGTTGCCTTGATTTGTGTATGTTCGGCAATGGATCTGGCCTCGCTTACGAAACTTAAAATACTTAACAAAGTTTGTAAAATCTGAAATTTGGGAAATTTAAAAATGTTTAGAAAAATCGTACCTTCACTTTAGCTGACAATGAGTGGAAGAGGAGGCATAGGGTTGAGATAGCGCTTATGTCGCAGGTTGGTCTTTGCTCTCTCTCTCTATTTATCTCTCTCTAAATCTCTCTCCTTTCTCTCTCTCTCTTTCTTCCTTTATTCTCTCTCTCTCTATTTCTTTTTCTCTCCTCTCTGTTTCTCTCTTTCTCTCTCTCCTCTATCTCTCAAACAACTATTTAGGTCTGTTGCCAAGCCATAATGTACATAATCGAATTCCTAACTTACTTCGTCTTTTCCGCTAACTTTTCTGACCAATACGTCATTTTTCTAATGACTACGTTTGCCTGGCAGGCAGTTCACACCATGGATGGGTAATTTTACAATTTAATCATCAAAAAGTGAAGAATTTTAGGATTCTGGTGTTCCTGTTCAACCGTGACATGAAAAATGCCCTCTTGAAATCGTTTAGGTCAGCCTCAACTGTTGTAGTTGCTCCGGTCAGCAGCGGCCGATTGACTTGATATAATTTGGATAGTTAATGAAGTTTCTAATTATATTTTTTCACTCTCTCTCTTCCTCTCTCTCTCTCTTTCTCTCTCTCAAAAGCTACAGTCTCCCATAAACCTTCAAGGTGTATCAATTCGTGCTCCAAACCACTCGACCCCGTCGCCCATTAGAGTGCTGAAAGCGCGAAAGTGTTAGTTCAAACAGTCGCTTAGACAGAGGGATCAACCCCCGCGGCAAACAGTTCGGACAGCGTCCACCCGCTCTCAGCTTCCCCTTCCGCCCGCCATATACTTTTGATTTTTCTTTTCTAAGGACCTTAAGGCCTTAAAGGCCGAAGAACTTCATTTTGTAAATGGCTAAGGACCTTAAAAGTTAAAGGCATAAGAACCTAAGGAATAGTTGAACACTTTACTCACCCCCAGCCTCATCCTAAGCGCTAATGACCTTAAGATCTTAAGACCTTAAAGATTTCATAGCCTTAAGAACTTAAGGAAGATCTAAATTTCAGATGAGGTGGTTTTTCTTCATTTTCCTTGTCTTCACAGTGGCCGCTCTTCCGTCTTGGCATTCTTACCGTGAGTGGTTTCCCTCTTTTGAACTTTTGTCTGAGCGAACTTTTCTTAAACAAACACATGTGACCGTGGAGCGTATTTCAAATTGCCTGCGTCAATAGGAAGACTTGAAGTTGTTTCCCCAACTCGTGATTGAATTAGAAAGAGGAATTTGCTTGACTGGGCAATGTCCCCACGCAATTTTAAGTATTTTTGGTTTGTGGAGAGAGAGAGAGAGAGAGAGAGAGAGAGAGAGAGAAGGAAACAAATCAAAATTATATTTTTCAGCTTCTCGTAACACTCAAAACTTCATCGGAATGCGAAGATTCCTCTCTGGAATCCCATTTCAGCCAAGAGAAGACCTCGTCCCTATGAGTGAGTTTTTTTTAAATTAAAAAAAATGATTTTTTAAAAAAATTTTTTTTTTAAAATTCAATTTTAAAATATATTTTTTAAAATTTCATTTAAAGGTTTAAAGGATTTAAATTTAAAGGTTATTTTGTCATCATTTGTCTGTATAAACAATAAACAATCAAAAATTGCAAAAATTCGAGTTTTAAAAAGGATTTTTTAATTTTTCAACTTCAATCTTTTTCAACAAATAGTCAATCTTTTTCAAAACTGAAAAACTGAAAACCGATTTTCACTTCAATTTCAATCTTTTTCATTATACAATTTGCTATCGAAGTCATCCCTCTTTGAAATAACTCCGTTTCAAGGGAGTTATCATTAATTTAAATCGATGACGCCATCTCATTTCAAAAAAATCGATATCCGCAAAACAAATCAGAAACCTCGTAGAATACCTATAGGACACCCCAGAAACAAACTTTGAGCCAAATCGGAGACAAAAAGTTTTCTATGTCACACTACTTATCGATAATTGCGGGCATGATTATCTTTCAGGAATTAGTAAGATGTAATGTTTCAGAACTCTCCCGCTATCGACGAGAAGTAATCATCGAGGCACCTTCAAAATAGAAAAGAAATAGAAATTAAACTTCTTTTTTGGGGTTTTTCGTTATAAACTTCATCGGGAAGGAAAATTGCAGGGGTTCAATTGATGAAATCGAGGGAGAGAAAGATGAGAAAAAGTAAGAGAGAGAGAGAGAGAGAGAGAGAGAGAGAGAGAGAAACAATGATAGAGAGAGGAAGAGAGAGAGAGAGAGCGAGGTAAATAAAGAGAAAGGGAGAGAGAGAAAAAATGTTGTGTGTATGTGTGTGTGTGTGTTTGCGTGTTTAGAAATCCATTATTTGGTCCCCATTGTGTCTGATGCTACAAACCCCCTGAAAAGCGGCCTGAGGCTGCCAACCCCTTCTCTTGAAAAGCGGCCTGAGGCTGCCAACCCCTTCTCTTGAAAAGCGGCCTGAGGCTGCCAATCCCCTGAACAGCGGCCTGAGATTACCTAATCCCTGAAAGCGGCCCGAGGCGGCCAACCCCCATGAACAGTGGTTGGATGTCAACAGCCCATCAAAGAACAACACTAAACTGTACGTTTGTCTAAAAACCTGAACATTATTTGACCGAGAGGAAAAGAGAGCTGGAGAGACAAACAAGGAGAAGAGAGGGGTAGAGCGAGAGAGTGTGTGAAAAATAGAATTAGACAGATAGAGAAAAGATTAAGAGAGAGAGAGAGAATAGAGATTCCATTATTTGGTCCCCATTCAGTCCATATATCACCCTCTCTCCGCAGACTGTCTCCCCATCGGCAGGTATCGGTGGCATCTTTCGGCCACTCAATTAGGAGGGCGACAAATCGCGTCGGCGTCTTTTGTGAGGTGATGCAACCTCATTATCCTCCTTATCTCGGCCGCCACTCGACACCTGCCGACGCGCGGATACAAAACACCACCCGATAGCCCTCAATTAGCACTGTAACCCCCGAATTACTAGAGGAACGCTTAGGAAACCTTCAATTAGGCTGGAAGTGACAGCCTCGTCTACAAAGTGACAAGAAGGTTACGGGAAAGTGGTGGTTGGAGTGAGGCGACTGGTTCAGACTGCGAATTAGGAGAAGTTTAGCGTCTTGAATGGGATTTGCGAGAGAGAAAGACAGGAATACGGTATCTTATTCAAATTGCATCCACTTCAGAGGGGGGTCTTTTTAAGGGCGATGGCTACCGGAGCTTCTGATGGTCGTGTTTGTGCATCCGGTTAGCGCCTCGCTTGACGCACAAAAGGTCGCGGGTTCGAATCCGCTCCATCATTTTCCTTTTGCTTTTGTATATAAGAGCTAAAACATCTTTTGAATTGAACGATTTTTGGAACACACTATTTCTAAATTTGCATAAAAAAAATTAGGCGATTTGGCTTGGATCGATCCAAGTCGGACAGAGAAAAACACCACAACATTGATATTTTTCAATTAATTACCCCAAGGGTGTTAAATTGAATTGATGCTATAGAATACAGTATATTATTCCAAATGACCACGTTAGCTTCTTGACCCGGCGCGAAATGGTTTAAAGGTGCGCGCTGTGGTTGCCACCACTTTTCCATTTTGGTTAAGTCGGTTAGCGCCTCGCTTTATAAGCAGAAGGTCGAGGGTTCGAATCCTATCACTGGTTTTCTTTTTGCTTTTACATTATTGTACCTCAAATTGGCCTTTAAATTGGCGGATTTGCTTTAAAATGCACTAAACTTTTCTTAGAAGCTGTAGTTGGCTTGGATATTTAGCTTGCAAAGTGAAAAAGGTGAAAAACAACAGAAAATGAAAGATTCTCGCTTTATTTAATAGCTGAAGGAACAGACATCTAGAGATATAGTAATAGTAGGGGTAAATACAAATAAAGATAGCGTGTGAGAGGGCTACGCTCTTTGTACACGAGAGAGAAATCACAAGAAACGGGGTCGGGTAGTCTAAGGCCAGACGCACCTAGCAGCGGAGGAGGCTCTTCTAAAGAGCTCAGGGCTCTTCTGAAGAGCGAAGAAAGGGAGAGGCGAAGTTATTCGATGCGGGGCTTCTTCTCCGGAGGGGAGTGGGAGCAGGAGGGGGAGGGAGGGCTGGCCACAGGGCCCCTGCTCAGGTCCAGGAGGGAAGCGAGCTGAAAATCATTAGTTAGCAGATTTTCTTTGAAAATTGAATTTTAAAACGTAAATTTACTGATATTACATTTATTTACTAAGCGAAACGTATGAATTTTCCATTTCTAGCAGCGCTCGACGGGCCCGCGGGTCTTAAACAAGCCGGCCGGGTCTAGTCGTTGCTGGAAGTTAGCGCAGGCGGTAAGGTGCTAGTCTCGCAAGCGAAAGGTCGCAGCTTCGACTCCCCTTGGATACCAACCTCTTGCTTTTGTTCTATTTAAACTATATTTTAATTCTAAGTTGTTTTGCTCTTTTTTCTGTTTTGCACTCACCGAGAGGGGGAATGCGCTAGCTGGATTCCTCATATTATCGAAGCACTCCTGACAACGGGGATTTTCAAAGGTACTGGCCACAATTCCATACTCCGCAGTTCTCTGAAAATAACATCTTACTTTTATATTTGAATATTGCCTTACCATGCAAACGGAGCACTTAATGGAACCGCCGAAAGAGTCATCTTCTTTCTTGACTTCAGGAGATCCGCTGGAGCCGCTTTCATCATTCGACTGAAAATATTTTGTTGAGTTTATTAATACATTATGCTAGTGAATACATTGTAATCTTGTAATTACATTTCTCGTAATTACTTTCCAAAAGAGATCGGCCGCCTGTGATGAGGAATAATCCCTTGTTTTATGACTGTCTCTGCATTAATGAGGTCGACTCTCTCGCCCGCTCGCGTTCCCATTTGTTATGATGTTTGTCTCTGGTATACTGCCCGGCTGTAAATGGCACCTGGTTCGAGATATACGACAGTATCGATGGAAATGAGCAGGCTTGCGCAAGCAGACGTCTTTTATGAGCGTTGATTAGCATTGACCCAAGGAAATGGTAAATCAGCGATGGGAACAGTTGGCGCATCTCCAGAAAAACTTTCAAAAAGGAATTTTCAAGAAAATTTGGTAGAAATTGCGAAAACAGGACATTTTAAACGCGCAAAATAAATCTGCCGCGGGCGGGTTCGAACCCTCGATGCTCTGCGCGCGAGGCGGATGCCTTAGCCATTACGTTATATGTTCGACTTAAACAGGCGCCGCGCGCGCACTTAAAAGAAAGCTTGTAACTAACCTGTCGGCTAAAAGGCGTCAGAGAATCGCGGAGACCAACAACTCCCTTCTTCAGAGCCAGTCTCTTCATATGATTATTTCTGATGCGGGCGAGCTCCATTTCCCTCTTCCGCCTAGACTGATCAGAACACGAAGTTTCAGCTGACTTTTTCACTTTGATGCTGAAAAATCTCTTTGTTTTCACATTTTGCGGCAGAAACATACTTCTGAATCGTTCCGAGCAACTTAGACTTCTCCATTTCAATGTGGCTGCTCCATTCGCTTTCAGGCATGCGGTCTCCGCACAGAGGGCATAGGGGGCAGCCGGTTTCATCGAGGGAGAGCTCTGAAAATTAGAATTTAAGGTTTGGATTGTGAAATTTTGGAAATTTTGTTTGGAAGCCCCTCTTCTGGGGCTTATCTCGCAGAATCCGCCGTCTGTCGATACAGTCGGCTGGTTCTGTTTACCCGGCGGCCTCCTTCAATGGAGATTTACAGGCGGCCTCGGCTCGTAACCTATTATGCTAATTTTTACGATTGCCGAACTAACAGATGAGCTGCCTGCTGAATGAGCCGGTGGGAAAGAGAGAGAGAGAGAGAGAGAGAGAGAGAGAGAGAGAGAGATAGAGAGAAAGAGGAATACAGACATGCGTTAGAGACGCAGACAGTTAGAGATGCAGCAGACAGACAGGTGGGTAGAGACGCAGGTAGACGGTTAGAGACACAGACCAACATATAGTTGTAGACGCAGACACAAAACTACGTTAGAGACGCAGACATAAAAAGGGTGAGTGAGAGAAAGAGAAAAAGAGAGAGATGGAGATGAAAAGAGAGAGGGAGACAGAGAGAGGAAGAGGGAGAGCTCTCTCTCTCTCTCTCTCTCTCTCTCTCTCTCTCTCTGGTGCCCCCTTCTCCTAACTCATCTCTCCTCCTGTTTACCCCAATCCGTCCTTCCTCAACTTCTTTTCCCCCTTCGTTTTGCCGCACCGTCCTTGACGCACTTCCCTCGTTTCCGGTCGCTTCTCGCCTCACAAAGGGATGAAAGCGCCGCCGCCAGATGAAACTCTCGCCCTTCCACCCCATATTACCACTACTCCAAGTAAACTTCCGGCCACCATCTCCCCCCAAAACGACGCGATTTGCTCAATTTGGCGTGCAAGTGAAACAGATCCCCGACGAACTAGTCCTAATAAAACGGCGATGAGGACACAGAGTGGAGAAAGGGAAGGAGATCGATTTTATTTGGCTGGGAGAGAAGACCCCCAGGGTGAGGAGGCGATGGTAATCAGTGCAGTGGCAGGATGCTAATAGCGCCATAAAGCTCTCTAGGTGTCCCTTTCGGTCGCCGACAGCCATTTGTCACCTCCCGAGCCGGGAGGCCGCCACAGCTGGCGCCGCATCGCTCATTCGGCGACCGGAGGAACACTGGCCGGAAGTTGGGAGGAACGGAAGAGATTTTGGGAGAAAGAGAGAAAAAAGCAAAAGAATTGCGCCGGTGGGGATCCGATCACACGACCTTTCGTTTATTAGCCTAACGCTTAACCTACTGCGCCACAGGTTCCGCCTGTTCAGTGGTGGTCAGGCTCTTTATGCATGACGCGATACCAAAGCGCATAGAAGCCGTATTTTAAAACCTATTTCTCTTTAAAGAAAAGACGATTAAAACTGAAAGAAAGAGATTGAGGATAAGAATCCAACTGTTTTCCTACAGTACCCCTTCCCCTCTCTTTTATGTGGTTAGGTCAAAGTCCATCCGCTTCCTTGTCCGACTGCTCTCCCCACTGGCTGTTTGCGTAGCTCTCGAAATGAAGCTGTGAAATTGCTGCCTCGGTGCCGTAAAGTCGGCCATAAACACTGCATATCAAGTGACAATAAAAGTCCGTCGGGAAATCAGCTTCCGCGCGAAAACAGCCACCCCAGACTACGGTAGTTAATTAGTCCCGTTGGAGTCTAATTGCAGGGTTGAGAGGAGGGGAACAGGGTTACGGTAGGTCGGCGGGAGATAAAAAAACAAGTACGGTAGATTGAGAGAGGCATTAATTAGTGGCACAGCACTTTGTTGGCGCTTTCCACTTCCATTACTTAAGGGGAACGCGGTACCCTGCGACCAATGTCGTCATTGTGTAGTGGCTAGTAGTTTTGTCTGGCACCCAACAGGTCAGGGGTTCAATCCCATTCGCTGCTTTTATTTTTGCTTTTTGATAGCAAAGTTTGAATTTAATAGCAATTTCTGAATGTGCATTGATTTTTATCTTTTTTATTTGTTCCTACGGTAATGGCAAAAAGACTGCGTCCCCATCTGCCTTCGGAATCCATTTGTCCCATGCCGGCGGAGTCTCTTCGGGGCAAGAAATCAGAATAAGACAAACACTCATAATTCTTGCGCCTCCCAGTCCACTAATAAAACACTCGGCCGTAAATAAGGCTGGCGCGCCGAGAGAGAGCCCCCCTAATTGAAAACTTGGCGTTTGAAGACGCCGCCACTGCGTGCTCTCCAGGGAACGCCAACTGCTTGCTGGCGACCCCCCGGCTGTCACCAGTGCCCTCTCCCCCTCTCAGTCGTGCCAGTTGGCTGTCCCCGACAATCTGTAGACAGTCGGGGTTGCGCAAAGCGGCGGTGGCTGACTTGTGTGAGTCAGGCGGCGCCCTCTTCGACCGAGGGAAAAACGGCGCCCTGGCGTTTGAATGAGCGCCACTCGTTTGCATACTGCACTCTCAGGAGATAAAAGGGATGGAGAGGACAGAACAATGGAAGTACTTTAGGTTATGGCAGTTTGGCGCCTAAAATAACACCTATCGTGGGGATTGTCTTTGTGGCGCCGGCAGGCCAAGGGTTGCAAGATACTAAGGCCTTAAGACGACCTTAGCCTTAAAACTAAATTGAGGACTATGGATTCCCTTAAGGTCCATTTTAAGGCCTTAATCTGTCTCAGTAAAACTCGAGCTGACCCCGATCTTAGGAAAAAACTTGATGTCTTAGAATCGGCTAAAACTTTGTGTATGAGGTCCCTTTGGTACCCTGACCTCATCCTGAAACTTTTGGACCCAGGTCATTTTTGGTCGCCGGGTTACGGTAGGTGCCCATTTGGGTACGGTCATTTTTCAACTTTATCCAAAGTACCAACATATATATACCGATCGATTGGAAATTCAATTTTCAGAAACATTGTCAATTAACGCAGCTACGGTTTCTGGTCATCTTAGCGAGATTTTTCCCAAAAAACCGCAAAAAATGGTGTTTTTTTTTTAGTTTTTCTCGAAAAAGTTAAATTACGGTAAACAGACCACCTAGTTATTCGAAAACTGGCTGTAATTCCGCATTGAACTCACACTGATTTTGACCATTCAACCAAGCAATTCCCAAGTTTTGAACCCGAAACAGAAACACATTTTCTTTCTACCTTTGGGTTGTTTAACAAGGTTTGTTTAAGGGTTTTCCTAAAGAATCCATGTCGCCTAATCCTGTTGTACGCTTGTTTCCCTGCGGATTAGGCAAGATGACAGGTGTCGATTGCAGGTGTCTCGGTGGTGTCAAGAGACAATCGAAGACAAGCGTCCCCTCCACCTGCCAGGCGACAAAGGGCAAAGACAATGCAGCTGGGATAGCCATTCGCAGCCACTTGAGGTGATGTTATTAGCGAGAGAGATGTGGCTATTCATTGGGGTCAGTCGCTAAGTAGTGGGAAGTTAGGGACAATGAGTGAGTTGGCTAGACGAGGCTCGGAGAGAGAGAGAGAGGGAGAGAGAGAGAGAGAGGGGGGGATATATAGGAGGTTAACTTCTCTTCCTATCTCTCTCTCTCTCTCTCTCTTGTTCTTCTCTTTTTGTCTCTATTTCTTTCTTTCTCTCGGCCTCTCTCTCCCTCTCCCTTTCCTCTCCATCTGTTCCCCATACCATACTCGGAGAAGGATCTCTGGCGCCGCGCTCGCCTCACTGACGAGTTTACAACTAGTTTTCGAACATTCGTCACACTTTACGATGATAGCTTACTGTATCCATTACGTCATAATCGTGATACACACAGCTCATAGTCAGTCCTTTAAACTTGATCCACATTTAAAGGACTTTTTGAAGGAAGTTACCTCGCCCTGTTGACAGCCACTACCGTAATCCAAGTGGCGCCAGTCCGACGACCCCAATGAGAAACGGAAGTGAGTGATTTTAACGAGGTGCGAGGGGTTAATCACTTTTCGGAGGGTAAATGAGTACAGTAACCCGATTTGGAGGAGAGAAGGATGGGTTTCTTTATGTCTCTCTCTCTCTCTCTCTCTCTCTCTCTCTCTCTCTTTCTCTCTCTCTCTCTCTCTCTCTCTCTCTCTAACCCCTTCCCACGAACCCTCCAATTGGCCCCGCGTGCCTCATTGGCTCATTGTTGTCGTCGGACAGTTTTAGGGCACGTTGGGAACGGCCGGGAGCGCATTCCCAGCAGCGGGTCATCACCTCCTTTGACCCGCAAGGCGTGTGGAATACAGTCTGGGATACCCTATTTTGAATAGACTCTGCGATTTGAAAGCTGACCTATCCTATTTTTGGGTCCCTTTAACAGAGAACATTTTTGGGTAATCCTAGGAAACTTAGAATAGTACGTAAAAGTGCGTCAACAAAAAAATCACAAACTACAGTAATCCAGGATCCAAAATAACAATTTTGGTGGTTGATGGAGTCCAACCATGATCCCAAGTTTTGAGCGCACTACATTTCACTGCGCTACACTGTGATGGTACCATAGTACGCAAAAGTGCGTCAAATCGAAAAGGTGGATCAAATTGGTCCCAGTGTGAATCCTCAAAGTATACCAGGTACGCAAAAGAGCGTCAGACTAGAAACATCGATGAAACCGGCCCCCATGTGCCTCTTCCAAGTCTCCTCCCGGTCTGCTTGCGCACTCCGTTCCGTCTGACTTCCGGTCGCGCGCCATAAACCACGGAACGTGCTGCGACCTCGCGCAAAACGCTCTCTAAACACCTACCGTAACCCGAGCAGGAAAAAGAAGAGCCCGTTGCGTCCCTGACAAAAAACCCGGGGGTTTGAATCTCTCTTCCCCAGTGGTTTTGGCGCGGTTCCCACACTCACAGTCGTGGTAGTGGCTCGTCCTTTGAAATGTTGCGAACCGACGCTCTTTTTCAGGTACGAGTCATGCGAAAAAGTGCGGCGGTGATTGAGTGCTGGGAACGGGCATGACGGCGCTACCTGCGTTTGAATCGGGGGCAGCGGGCGGTGAAAGGGCAAATGTTATTGCGATAGAGATGTGAACTTAAGACGATTATGCTAAATTAAGGAGATAAGGTCTAAGTACCTTAAGCACTCAAAGGTTTATTAGCTAGTTCCTTAAGACAAGTTACTCTAAGGTTGTTTTCCTTATTGTTAAATGGTGGTCTTAAACTTAGGTACACTAACTTAGCTCTTCTCAATTGATCTAAGGTCATAGGGACCCCTTATTTTAGGTTGCCTTCAGTTTAAGTTATGGCCTTAAGCTTAAAGATATTAGCTTAGCTCTTAGTGACCTTAGCGTAATTACCCTTATTTAAGTAAAAGTAAAGATATGTGCTACGATAGTAAGGCTTTCCTAAGGTTCCTTATGTCAGCTAGCTAAAAAAACGCCTAAGTTCCTTCAAGGTCTTAAAGTTCTTAGGATATGCAATAAAAGTGGCTTAAGAAATTCCTAAGGTTAAGTTAACTACTTTAATTCTCCTAAGGCCCTTCTGACATCAATTGTCTTTAAGTCAAAACCTAATTTTTAGCATTTTTAAGAACCAAATTTACCTAAAGGTCGTTAAGACGTTAGGGTGAATTACAGTATTGCTTAAGCTAAAAATTCTTTAAAAAGGCTGAGTATTAAGGAAGAAAACTCCTTAAGAATAAAAGGTCAAAGAGAACTTCTTAAGTTAAAAAAATGGGGCAAGTAGATCTTTAGGGTTAGGGAACTTAGGAAGTTACTAAGTTAAGAGAACTAAGGAATCTAATAAGTTAAGGCGGTTTAGGAGAAATCGGCTGGTTCTTAAGGTAAAAGAAACATCGGAGTTTTAACTAATTTCTTAAGGGCTTCTTAAGTATCCTTAAGGTTTTACAGTAAGGTTTGTCATGTGGTTCCCTTCTAAACTTTGGTTAAAGGTTGTTTACGGGTTGGTAAGGGCTAAGATTTGGTTATAGGACCTAGGCTTAAGTTAACAAGTTAACTTTTAAAGCCGTTAAAACAAGTAAGTTCTTATTTTTCCCTTCCTACTGTAATTCAGAAGTGTATCTCCCCCTTCGAGTCCGAGTGTTTTGAGAGAAGATGGCGGGAGGCGCTCGGACGCCGCGTCATCCACACAAACATCGCAGCGACCTTTTCAGCTCCAAAGGACACGGTGACGGAGATTGACTCCAGGAGCTACTACCCTTTCCCCCAAGCCTTCTGACCCCAACTCACTCTTAACAGAAGGGGACTCCTCCCTGGACGAGGCCCTTTCGGAAACACTGGGGGAGAGTTCAGGCGCCAAGGGACTTTGATGAGCCAGTTGGAGCAACTGCTGTTGGAGGAAGTTGGCGCACATCTGTTGCCATCCTAGGCAAAAATTAGGTGACTCTTATAAAAGGAGGGGGTACCTGGGTTGAAGACTGGCATCTGGGGGAAGACGGCGGATGGGGAGGAGGAGGGGACGCAGAAGCTGAAGGGGAAGACGCCGGGGAGGCGGGCTGCCGATTTGTCTGCTTCCATAACTGAAAATAGGATTGAGAGAGGGGGAGAGAGAAGGAAAGGAAGGGAAAAGACAAAGATACACTTTCAGAGAGCTGGGAGATCGCAAAGTGGCAAGTGGCGCGTGACTGTGCCGGTGGTGCACTTACAGCCATCCGCCGGCTAATGGACAAGTCGGGGGCGATGTTGTGGCAGTATGCTGTGGGAACAGCGAGAGAAACTCGCCAACATCACGCATCGATCGAACTGCTCGGAAGGGAGAAGAGGGAGAGAGATAGAGAGAGGTCCAGAGAAGTGGAGAGAGATAGAGAGAGGGTTAGAGAAGGAGAGACGGAGAGTGAGATAGAAACAGATTTAGAGAAGTAGAGAGAAGTAGACAAGGGATGGATTAAGATGGGGTAAACAGGGCGGATCTCGTGGTCAGGTGTGGGAAAACATGTTTATTCCAAGTGCGAAGGGGGCTCGAAACAGGCGACCGTGTAAACAGAGACTTGGACTAGAGGTGTTGAAATGGGTGGGAGACAAAAGGGAGGGGGTCAGAGAGAGAGAGAGAGAGAGAGAGAGAGAGAGAGAGAGAGAGAGAGAGAGAGAGAAGCAAAGAAAAGCAGAGAGGCAGAGAGGTTGAGATAGAGGCAAAGAGGGGGAGAGGAGAGAGGGAGAGAGGCAAACAGAGACAGAGAGAGAGAGAGAGAGAGAGCTAAAGAGAGCCTTGAAATGATGCCTGTAAAGAACCTTTGGTCCGACAGATGACAGCGGCTGCATCACCTTGTTTATACAGAAAAGCAGTTGAAAAACAGAAAAGTAACAAAAACTGAATTTAGTTGTAAAATGAAAAGAAAGCAGATAATTGAAAGTAAATGATGGTGTATTCAAATGAAGTTAGGAGTTATGAGGCAAAAGAGCCAGGATGAAGAGAAATAGTGGCCTTTCCAGAACACCCCCAGAAGTGACGACCGAACAAAGCCAGCGACTGAGGGGGGAGTGGGAGTGTCTTGTCAGCTCGTCAGGCGACTATCTCCGTGATGGGCTCTCCTCTGTCTGCACCCTCTGAGATGGGCACACTCCCTCCCGCGCCCCCCAAACCCCGCCTTCGGGGGGCGGAGTCGCGGCGGCGATTGGACGATGAACTGCGCGGATTAACACCTCCCCGTCACCAACATACGGTATACAGATGACGGAGGGTCGGGAAGGGTAATGGAGCAAAAGGGGAAAAGGAATGAGAGAGAGGGGGAAGGGAGAGAGCGGAGACACGCGCGCACGTACACACGTGCACACGCTCATGCTTACTATCACTCTCTCTGTTTATGTCTCTCCTCTCATCACATTTACACATGCACACGTTCACACACACGCTCATCTTTCTTTCCTGTCTGTATCTCTGTCTCTTTCTTGTTTCTGCCGTAAGCGAGAGAGTGAGTGAGTGGGTGAGTGAGTGAGTGAGTGAATCAGCACTTGCCTGAGTATCATCCAAATCGTAAGCCAAAAGTAAGTGAGAAGCTTTTCCTCTGCGAGTGCGGTACAGTCGTGATTGGGCGTGGCCGTCCTCGGGCCGTGAAATTGCGCTGGAAACGAAGCGCTGACTCCGGGGCTGAATTGAACAAACATAGTGCAGACACAGCGAATCGCACAATTAGTCAGCGGCGATACGACGAGAAACAGACGATTCTTCGAGGGGTCGGCGATTGTAGGCAGGGGACGAAGGGGCGGAATGGTTGACCGTTTCAGAAGTCAACGATTTGAATGGTTTTTGAGCGGGGTTTGAGCGGAAGCGTGAATCACAATCCAACGCATTGGTTCATTGTGTCGCTGATTATTTAAACAAGAAGCCTTCGCTTTTGATCACCAGAATTTAGTGGAAATATATCAAAATATATGAATATATCAAAATATATCAAACCTCCACATTTTCAACAGTGAAAGGGATATCTATACAAAAATACATTACTTAAAAAAGAATCCATAACATGTCCAAATTACTGCATCGAATTCGGACCCACTTGTTTTAGAAGTTGAGGCCAGAGAAGCAGATCAGTGGTGTTAGAGACGCATATGAAAAGATTCAGGGAAACATATGAATTGGGTGAGAGACGCAGAGGTTGAAGTCACTAACGCAGATTGACAGGGTTAGAGACGCAGAGGTAAGGACATAGACGTGGAAGCTCAGGGTTAGAGACGGGAGGTAGAGGTTAGGTTTGTAGATGAATTGAAACGCAGAAAGGGCAGAAAAGCAGATGAACAGGGTTAGAGACGCATAGACAACGGTCAGAGATGAAGATACGTAACGTCAGACACAGGGAAGTAGATTTACAGGGTCAGAGACGCAAATGAACAAGGTTAGAGACGCTGATTCAGAAGATCACACATGTAGATGCATACGGTACTAGACACAGATGGACTTGCTAAAATACGGTGTTGGTGAAATCTCGAGGTAATGGTCAGTTAAGTGGATGATAGGGTTAGAGACGCATAGGTTAAAGGCAGAGACGCAGATAAATCAGCAAAGAGACGCATATTCCCAATGTCATAGACAGAAATGTATATGGACAGAGACAGAGAGATAGAGGGAAGAGACGCAGACACAGGGTGAGAGATAGGCGCAGATGAGCAGGGTCAGAGACGCAGATGAACAATGTTAAACACCCACGTGCATAGGGTTAGAGACGCAGACACAGATAACCAGAGGCGCTTATGCACTAGAGGTCAGATACATTTAGATAGAGACTGTTGTGTACAGGTAAGAGACGCAGATACAGATAGGCAGAGACGCAGAGCTAGATGTCAGAGACGCAGAGGTAGTCAGAGACGCAGATACATTTGGTAAGAGACGCAGATGTACAGGCTCAAAAATAGACACAGTTGTAGAGGGTCTTTAGAGACGCATAGGGCATTTCCAAAATGAAATTACTCAGCTGGTCGGTCCTCTATGCAAATGAAGAAAATCGCAAATCATGAAAATCGCAATTTAAGGTTTTTTAGCTATGAAGATTCAAAAACTCTTCTCCTGAAGACACCATTCGTACAGTCGCAGCAGCGTGAAATTCCAATTCTCCAACTAAGAATATGCATGAGGTGCGTGGAATGCAGTAGGAATTCTGGAAAGAAAACCGGAAAGACGGTCGTGCATCCGATTACACGGACTAACCAACCGCCTGGTGTTCCCAGGACCTTTTTGGCACAAAGCCACAAAGGACTGACTTTTACTCATCGGCCGGCAAGGGCGCCGTTTGACTTGTCGACAGGCCTTCTCAAACACTAGGAGTAATTAGGGCCTAAGATTCCGATTGTTTACCATAAAGTTTAAGAAAATCTTAAGAATGGAGATGAAAAAGAGAGAAAAAGAGGAAAGTGTTGGTTTATCAGAGTGATGGGGGAATGTCGAGAGTGAAAGTGCAGGGTGTGTTTGCCTCCAGTCGCTCCGTTTACGACCCTCTTCTCTTTCCCCTTCCTCCCTCCACCTGGGGGGGGGGGGGCTAAGACCACTTGCTTACCTAATTGGTTGCGTGTTTCGGCGCACAGAGGAAGTTTTTCGCCGCTTTGGCGCATTCAATTAGCGAGATCAAAGGGCCCGGCAGCACATCCACACGCGTACCTCACAGCCCATTCCCAGGAGACTCATTACGCGCAGGGGGGAGGTGGAGGGACGAGGTGGAAGATCTGATTTCAGTGAAACTGTGGTAGAGTGTGTGAGTGAGCGTATCAGTGAGTGTCTTTAATGTCAGGGAGTTCTGTTTTGACAAATCACTCCACTGTTTCAATGAGGAATATCAATATCAAATGCAAAGTTTATTGATATATCTTTGGAGGCTCCACCGTTTCATTAACAGAACCAAATATCCTTAAAAATCTTTTGCCACATCATCACTCCCCTGTTTTATTAATGATACTTAACATACAATTATCTATGGAATATTAGATACTCAGCCAACGTAAAACTTCAGTCGAAATGAGAAAATAAGAGTTTTCACCACATCACTCCACGGTTTCAATCCGGTTACTCATTCTAAGTCAAATTATTTGAATTTGGCGCGAGTATTGAGTCTAAAATGCCGTGTTTTTAATGAAAAATGGCTCTAATTCCACCTAACCACATCACTCCGCTGTTTTATTCCTGTTATTTTGCATTTTAAGTCAAACCGTTTGATATTGCTTTGGCGCGAGTATAGAGTCCGGTGTGTGTTGGTGTGTGTCAGTGTGTGAGTACGTGAACGAATGAGTGTGAGTACGTGAAAAATGTGTGTGTACGTGGGTATGTGAGTGAGTGAGAGAGTGAGTGAGTGAGAGTGTGAGTCCGTGAACGAATGATTGGGAGTACGTGAATAAATGATTGTGAGTCCGTGAATGAATGAGTGTAAGTACGTGAAAAACTGTGTGTGTACGTGAGTGAATGCTGAGTGTGTGAGTACGTGAGTATGTGACTGTGATTACGTGAAAAACTTAGTGTGAGTATGTGAATGAATGAGTGTATTCTCTCTCTCTCTCTCTCTCTCTCTCTCTCTCCTTCTTTCTCTTTCTCTCTCTCTCTCTCTCTCTCTCTTTCACTCTCTCTCTCTCTCTCTCTCTCTCTCTCTCTCTCTCTCTGTCACTCTCTCTCTCTCTCTCTTTCACTCTCTCTCTCTCTCTTTCACTCTCTCTCTCTCTCTCTCTCTCTCTCTCTCTCTCTCTCTCTCTTTCACTCTCTCTCTCTCTCTCTCTCTCTCTCTCTCTCTCTTTCACTCTCTCTCTCTCTCTCTTTCACTCTCTCTCTCTCTCTTTCACTCTCTCTCTCTCTCTCTCTCTCTCTCTCTCTCTCTCTCTCTCTAGATATCCTGATCTCCCATCATCTGCGCCAGTCTACTGTAATCTGGTTCCTTCATGGGTGGTCTAACCCGTCTCCGTCGATGACCTGCCAATTCGACGGTAAGAAAAAACGTAGCCGTTTGTTGGCTCGTTGAGGTGATGTCGCGCGAACGACTACCGCAAAAAATGCCCAAACGACTTTTGAGAGAGAGAGAGAGAGTCGGGTTTCGAAACGATCGCTAGAGAATTCCGATAAGGTCGGGAAGGAATTCGTAGAGAGAAGAGAGAGAGAGGACTACAGTAGTTGTGTCAATAAGAAAGCGAAAAAGCGGCGCAGCGCCGACAAAGCGCCGTCTGCGTCATACAGGATGGTATCGAGAAGTTTCAAAGAAACTCACACAATAGGAAGCGGAATCGTGTGCCCGAAAAGTGGAGTGACTGTCGACCGCTTGGAGATTTGAGGAGAGGATTCGGGAGAGATTCCCATGGCCTCAATCAATTGACTGGCAACATATCATTTGCATTACGGGACAAGTCGACTGGAAGGGCGGAGGAAAGGAGGCAATTAGACACAGGCGGAGTTGGATTCAAACGATGAAACCAAATCAAACCCTTATTTGGAATGGGTTCCAGCCTTATGTAGCTAAGTGCATGATGCTAAGGTTTACCTGCAAACAGCTAAGGTATGTTTTCGGAAAGTTAACATTTAGGTATAGCTCCAGTAAGCTAAGGCGTAGCTTTAGAAAGCTTCAAATAGATAAGGTATAGTTTCGAAAAACTAAGGTAATGCTTTAAACAGCTAGGGTATAGCTTAAGAAAGCTAAGGTATTGCTCTAGAAAACTAAGATGTAGGTTTAAATAGCTAAGGTAAAGCTTTAGAAAGGTAAGGTATAGTTTCCGTAAGCAGAGGTATTGCTTTAAACAGCTAAGGTATAGCTTCAGAAAACTTCAAACACCTAAGGCACAGCTTCAAAAAGCTTAGGTGTAGCTTTAGGAAACTAAAGTATAGCTTAAGAAAGCTAAGGTATGTCTCCAATAAGCTAAGGTATAGCTTAAGAAAACTTAGGTATACCCACGGAAAACAAGGTATAGCTTCAGAAAGCTAAGGTATAGCTTTAAATAGCTAAGGTATAACTTAAGAAAACCTAGGTATAACATAAGAAAGCTATGCTATAGCTTCCGAAAACTACGGTTAGAAAGCTAAGGTATAGCTTCAACAAACTAAGGTATTGCTTTAAACATCTAAGGTTTAGCTTTAGAAAACTAAGGTATAGTTTAGGAAATCTAAGGTATAGCTTCAGAAATCTAAGGTATAGCTTCAAAAAGCTAAGAAATAGCTTAAGACAAGGTATAGCTTCAGAAAACTAAGGTATCGCTTTAGAAAACCAAGGTATTGCTTTAAACAGCTCAGGTATAGCTGTAAACAGCTAAGGTATAGCTTAATAAAACTTAGGAATAGCTTTCGAACGGTAAGGTCTAGAGCCGAAAGTTAAGGTATTGCTTTAAACAGCTAAGGTTTAGCTTACGAAAGCTAAGGTATTAATTTAAACAGTTAAGGTATAGTTCTCTGCGTCCCTGGCCTTATAAATTTGCGCCTCTGACCTCTGCGTCTTCGTTTCTCACGTCTATCTCTGCGTCTCTGACCTATCTCGATCCATCCCTCTCCATCTCTCTTTTCTCTCTCTCTCTCTCCCTCACTTATCTTTCTCCCTCTCTCACTCTCCCATCTCTATCTTTCTCTCTTTCTCTCTCTCTCTTTCTCTCTCTCTCTCTCTCTCTCTCTCTGTCTCTCTCTCCCCTCCCTCTCTCTCTCTCTCTCTCTCTCTCTCTCTCTCTCTTCTCTCTCTTCTCTTCTCTCTCTCTCTCTCTCTCTGTTTCTCTGTCTCTTTTCAGAATACAATAACCAATACTTTATTTCAAAGACGGAAAAATATCTCTCTCCTTAAACTCAACAAAACGAGCAGTTTTCTCTCTCAGATAGTCAAATGCCTCCCAATCAGTCGCAGCATTCAAACAGCATCCAATGAGGTCTTCATCCAAAGGTTCAGGCCAGAAATACTTGCGAACGACCTTCAGAAGAGTCTTCCTATCGACCTCCTCTACATAGTTTATTTCCACATAACCCTGAAAGATTATCCTAAAAGAGAGAAACTTTAACTTACAGCCAAGTCTTCAATTACAATCGCCCAGCCTCCATCAACAGGAGTCTTCCAGAAGTGGTACTGAAATGTTCACTTAAGTTTACTTCATTCAAACTTTCCTTACCCTGGTTAAATGTAATCGGAAAGTGTAAATATGGGAAAGTGCTGGTTGGAAGATAGAGTTTAGGGTCCTGTTGAAAAAGTCCACTCGAAGACGCTTCAGAGAGAATTTGGAAGAAAACGAGAAAATTTCAAGGTTTACTGAAAATTTTAAGTTCGATCGATTTCACCAATCGATTTCTTCCATAAAACAACAAGCTTTTATTAGTTTCTGCTTTTTTCGCCATCAATTAAACTCGAGCGAGCGCTTTTTTATCATTCGATATGTCATTTCCTCTCCTGCACCTCGGTGAAGAAATCTACGGGGAGGTCATTCGTCGTGTAAGTTACTAACTTTATAATCTAATATTAATATTTCAGACAAACGATGAAACAAGCTATCGATTGCAGCAAACCTGCCAAGAATTGAATAACTTTGTCGGAAAAATGAACAATTCGAAGAAACAAAGAGATGGTGACTTTCAAGACTGGGGTAATCCTCAGCTGAAAAGAAGCTGTGATGAAAATCCGAAGATCTCTAAAAAATCTGGGTACGAAATTATTGATTTTTAAACATTAATTAATTTTTAAAAAATCGATTTTTTAAACTATTTTTTTTCTAAAAATTGATTTTTTAAATTCTTTTTTAAACTTTTTTTTCTTCTAAAAATTGATTTTTTGAATTATTAAAATTTTTTTTAGGTCATCTAATCACAAGATAGAAGAAAAGTTTCCCTTGCTGGGGTTACCTCAACAACAGCTGCTGAGTGTTCTACGTTGCGTGAGTTTTTCACACATTCATACACTCACACGCACACACACATACTCAAACACACACACACACACTAACACACACTCATACTCACACACACACACACACACACACACACAAACAAACAATTTTCAGGTCGACGCACGGACCCTTTGTCGTCTGCGAAAAACTTGCAGACTAGTTGACAACTTTGCGGAGAAACACCGTTTTTACATAAACACGCAACCCAAAACTTCGCCCTTTGCCTTACGAATTCTAGTGGCTGATGAATCCGCAGATTGGAAAGCTGCCATCTACAACATGAAAAGTGATGAATATTACAAATTTGGGAGGCCTTGGGGTGTTGTGGACAAATTTGAAAAGTGTTTCGGCTATGTGGAAGATCCATACAAGAGTCTGTCAGCCATCTCCATCCGAGTAGTTTTTATGGTTAGTCCTTTCTTTCTTTCTCTCTCTCTCTCTCTCTCTCTCTAGATACAGCAATATCTTTTTCAGGATTACGGCGACGATGAACTGGAAGAGTATACCGACGAAAGAGCCACCGAAATTATAAACTACGAAGTGGCTCCAATGCTGAAAACCCTAAACCTCCATGTCAAGTGGCTCTTTGTGATGTCAGAATGCACACCCGAGGTTCTCTCTTCCGTTCGCTTCATGAAACTGAGGAATCAAGCCCTCGAAGCAAAACTTTACAATTTACAACCGCTTACTCAGGTTTTTTCGCAATTTTTTTCTCCATAAAACATTTATTTTCAGAAATGCGTCTGGCCTGGCATTTGACCTATGAAGAACCAACTTTCTCTGATTTCTATCCCTTTTTTTCGCATGTGGAGACCCTTTCGGTGGGCTTCAGATCCAACAGCGCTATAGATAAAAATCCAATCTATCAAAAATTTCTCAAAGAAGCACTTCAGGTGAGATTTTCATTAAATCTTCAAATTCCTCGTTTTCAGATAAATCGCAAACTCCGGGGATCATTGAAGCGTCTTCGAGTGGACTTTTTCAACAGGACCCTAAACTCTATCTTCCAACCAGCACTTTCCCATATTTACACTTTCCGATTACATTTAACCAGGGTAAGGAAAGTTTGAATGAAGTAAACTTAAGTGAACATTTCAGTACCACTTCTGGAAGACTCCTGTTGATGGAGGCTGGGCGATTGTAATTGAAGACTTGGCTGTAAGTTAAAGTTTCTCTCTTTTAGGATAATCTTTCAGGGTTATGTGGAAATAAACTATGTAGAGGAGGTCGATAGGAAGACTCTTCTGAAGGTCGTTCGCAAGTATTTCTGGCCTGAACCTTTGGATGAAGACCTCATTGGATGCTGTTTGAATGCTGCGACTGATTGGGAGGCATTTGACTATCTGAGAGAGAAAACTGCTCGTTTTGTTGAGTTTAAGGAGAGAGATATTTTTCCGTCTTTGAAATAAAGTATTGATTATTGTGTCCTGAGAATAGGGAGAGAGAGAGAGAGAAATTTACAACCTCCCTTGCTCACGCCAGTTGTTTTTACAATACAAAGTTTCAAACAATCAATTTTGAAATTTTTTTCACACAATTTGTAAACTATGAAAATAATTATAAAAAAATAATAAATATATAAAAGTTTTAAAAAAAATTTAATTTTGCGTTTTTTTAAACATAATTTTCAACATTATTACTTATTTTTTTACAACTTAGGCCGCTTTTCTAAAGTATATAGAAGCATAATACCGCTATTCTAAAGCTTTTTAACTTTGTAAAACGAAAATTTGTAATTTTAAAAAAACGCGCGCGTGTATGTGTGTGTGTGTGTGTGTGAGAGAGAGAGAGAAAGAGAGAGAGAGAGAGAAAAGAAGGAAAGACAGACATACAGAGAGAAATAAATTTACTCGGATGTGTTTATTGAAATGACACCGAATCAGTAATCAACACAATTTACGAATGGACACTCCGTCAATTTTCAAGAACGCTTTGTCAAATCGATGACTGCAGATCATTACACTATTCAAATCACTGACGTCGGACTTTTGTGGAAAACTCATAAAGTGTTTGCCGCCAAGGTAAATCTGAATTAAAACCTAATGGAAGTTGAGTTTAAATTGACTTCAAACGTATGTGCCTCAACCTAATCTCAGAGGTAAAAGGGGCTCTCATTGAGATGTAATCCATGGTGTTATAGGACGTTCCACCTATCAGATTTGCCTGCTTCATGTTGAAAAAAGTGTACACCCACATTTCCTAAATTAGATTCGTTAATCATATCATTCAGGCTATTCTTACATTTTGCCCAACAAGGTCAGGGCTGACCATAACAGCCGGTCCTTTGTTTTTGTCCATCAGAGCGATCATGAAGCGAAAATCTTTGGTTGTGACGGTTGCGTTTACCACGAGTCTGCTGCCAACAGAAAAGGTTTGAACAGAAGCCTGCGTTGAAAGTATTAATTATATAATGTTGATGTAAATTACGAGTCGTTTGCAGTTCTGCATATCTAAACGATGACCATAACTGCCGATATGCACAAGGGAGCTCTGAATGATTCCTAGCGAGGAAATAACTTTGTGCTCACCACTGGAATAACTTCTTTACAATACTGATCACGGACATAGTGGTAGTGGTTATGGTGGTGGTGGTGGTGGTGGTGGTTCCCCGCGTGACCATGATGATGCATAGACTTTTGTTCCATTAGCTCTTTGCGAAGCCGGTAATTGTCCTGAAAATAAACCGAGCATGTGAGAGAGTGAGAGCGAGAGCGAGAGGGAAAACAAGAGAGAGAGAGAGAGAAAGAGAAAGAGAGAGAGAGAGAGAGAGAGAGAGAATACAAAAAAACTCACTTCATGCAGCTCTTTGTGGTGATTCTTGTCTTTCGAGTGTAAATTTCTATGAGCGCTTGTAATTGATTGGAAAATATATAGAAAAATGACAAAATAACAGATCCGCATCTCTACAGAAAGACACTGTGGCTTCTTTTGTGCAGGGTGACGTTAATATGGAACATCGCCGTAATCTATTTTCATTATACACGATTCGCATAAACTTTGAGAAAACGATGACTTTGCGCCGTCTTGTTGCTGAACTGTTATGATTTTACGAAGACATAAAACAGAAAGATTTAAGTTGACTCAAATTTTTTTGACTGTGAAAGATTTGTACATGTCGTGCCTAGCGGTTGTTTCATCTTTTGAGGCGCCCCTTTCTCTCCAATTAGAAAAAAAACATCATTTTATAAATTGCTTCATAAGGGTTGGTTAAACATTTGATCACAGATTAAATACAATGTTCAAGGAATTTGAACGGGGGTCTTTCCACTGAATGAAAACAGTTGGGACATTCTTGCCTTTTGAAATATATCATCTACCGGGCCGTTCTCATTTACATCCACCAGTGTTAAATTTAAATTTAATTTACCTTCTTCAATGCCAATAACTTCAAATGTAAAAAGGGATTCGGAAGAAAGAATAAAATCCTTGACTACAGGGTGGGCAAGCATTCTTGGCGCAGGGTCAAGCACCTTATATGCCACCTTTTTTTCTGAAGCCTTAAGCGTAATACTGCAGATGTAAGTTCCTGGACTTCCATTCTTTTCGCCCCATATTGGCTTCTCGGCACTCACCCTAAAAGTTTTGATTACTCCTTATACTTTTGCGCCGCTTACACAGGATTGTTAGGGACGTTCAGGAGAGTTGACCAGTCTTTGACAGTCTTTCTCCTGCCAGCGTCCTTCAACAAATCCAAAGTTTCTCCTACACTGGTTTCTTCCAGAACTGAAATGTGCTGGAACTGAAGCACCTCCTCCACTGCTTTCGGGGCGCGGAAAGAAATCCTCGAAGTTTTCGTGGATTTTGCGATGCCGTACGATACTTGTGATGCCAACTTCGCTTCTTTCGCTCCTTTGAACACATAGGCAACACTGCCTCTCTCTCTCTCCCTCTCTCTCTCTCCCTCTCTCTCTCTCTCTCTCTCTCCCTCTCCCTCTCTCTTTCTGAAATAAAAACTGTAAAAATCTCTTCGAAACATCGTCAATTCAAACATCGGAAGTGTGTGTTTATTCCATGAAGCACTTATGATAGTCGAGCGAAAATAGAAAAAAAAAATAGCAATTTCACAGTTCAGATAACTTCAATGGGAAGAGATGAAATTATGACGGAATGCAGATTCAAAGTTCCGAGTTCCAACTACAATGAATACTCAAGGCTTTAAAACTATTTTGATCTTTTATTCTTGCTGAAAATTATTCTTGTTAAAAAACGACTCTAACCTCTTACTCTTCCTCTTTGATGTATCTGTGTATCTGTCCTACAGACCCCAATTTCAAATTGAGGATCCAAAGAGGAAAGTCTGTGTCTGCTTTTGAAAAGGGGGTTTATACTTGCATCTACTCAAAAAAGCGTCTTATCAAAAAAGAAAAGGTTATATCTGCGTTGGTTTCACATTTCTTTAGGCTGTGAAAATCGAATTTACTGACTTTTCACTAACAAAAACGCTCAAATCAGCTTCTTTCTCCTCAAAATTATCAAAAATTGTTTTTTTAGAATGCCACTAACTTCATTTTAAATTTCCAATTTTTTAGAGCGAGTCCTTGCATTTTGAAACAATGGTTTTGAAACATTGTTTCAAAACCGTTAAGCATCGTCAAATTCACACAGAGGCATTTAAGGCTCGTCAGACGTCCGCCAATGGCTCGCCACTGATCGAAATGTGGTGTTTCGCAGTCGAATATATAGGGCCGTTGCGAGTATTTATTTTTCGTTATTTTAAATTATCTATTATTTTTATTATTTTAAATTAAAAATGTTTTTTTAAAATTATTATTTTGATTAAGGGTTTATTTTGATTTACTATTCTCACTATTAAACGAATTTTCTAAAGAATTCCGTGCGGGACCCAATATGCACCGTGACTGGGACCCATAGCGAAATCTCAGGTCTCGTAACGATTAACGTCGGGTCTTGCAACGATAGTTCAACTTGTCTACTGACTTTCGAAACTATTTGCAAGCTTCCTTTTGATTTTCGCTTTTTTAAAGTTTTTGCTCATTTTAATTATTGAATACAGCCGCATTCTTTAATTTTCTAGTCCTTTATATGTATTTTTTAAAAATTAAATCTTTTTTTCTTAAGACTGCCGATGCCAGCAGATAAACCTTCCGCGGATCTCAGTCCCCTTCTGGTTTCTTTGGCCCGGCCGCTGGTTGAGACGCTTCGGAACCACCTGCGGAACCAGTATTACGAGCCTTGGGTAATTATTTTCTGGCTTTCCCTTGAAAAATACGAATTATTTCAGGGAAGACGCCTCAAACGCGATCCCCTCTACCCGCTCATGAAGTTCCAGCTCTATCAGGTAATTTCCACTTCAATTTTTTAAATTTAATCGATTTTTAATTTAAAAATCGATTTTGCAGATAAAACTGAGCCCTCTGGAACTGAAGCTGCCCCAGATCGTCTGCTATTCCCGCTGGAGAGAACGGCGTCCAGATCGTTCGGAAGATCTGCCGCGTCGGATTCGAGTTGGAGGGAGAGAAGGTTGGATTTTGAGACAATGCTGACTTTTATTTAAAATTTTATAATTAAAAATCGGGTTTAAAATTAGTAAAAAAAAACTTTACCGGCCAATATCGAACCCTGGTCGGTTGCCTGACAGTTGTGCTGGGCAGGAGGTCCAACCCAAAAACAGCTGGGGTTCCAGGCGGCCTTTGTTTGCCAAAAAAGCGGCTTTTAATTCCCAAAAAGCGGCTTTTAATTCCCAAAAAGCAGGTCAAGCGGCCTTTGGGTGCCAAAAGCGGCTTTTAACTGAAAAAAAGCTGGTCAAGCGACCTTTTGTTGCCAAAAAGTGCCTTTCCATTTTCAAAAATCAGGTCAGGCGGCCCTTGGATACCAAAAAGCGGCTTTTTATTCCCAAAAAGTGATAGCTTGTAAAATCCATATTTTAAACTAATTAAAAACAGTTTCAGCAGGCTTCTAAACATATGAATGGTTTATTTGCAGGGAACCAGTGTGCGCTGCAAGGCCCTGAACAAGAAGGGACGCTGCGCCGAGTGTGATTGCTCCTCACGGGCTCACATGTACATCACCTACGATTTCGAGGAAACCGCCGAAATGGTTCCTGTGCTGGGAAGCAAGGTTGGAAAAAGCGGCCTATGGTTGCAAAAGCGGTTTAAGCGGCCTCTGCTTGCCAGAAAGCGGTTCAAGCGGCCTTTGGTTACCAAAAAGCGGCCCAGGCGGCCTATTTTTGCCAAACAGCGGTCGAAGCGGCCTTTGGTTGCCAAAAGCGGTTTGCGCAGCCTTTGGTTACCAAAAATCCGACCAAGCGGCCTTTGGTTGCCAAAAAGCGGTCCAAGCGGCCTTTGGTTGCCAAAAAGCGGTCTAAACGGCCTATGGTTGCCAGAAAGCGGCAGTAATAAACTTTATTTCAGTTCCAAGAACTGGAAAAAGACATGGATCACATCATCAACTTCTTCGCCGAAGCCACCGTCCGCTACTCCAGCCGCTGGGATGGCAGCGATCCCTTCGAGAACTACATGGACTTTCTGATCCAACAGACGGTACATTTCCCACTATTCTAATTTGGGCTCTATCCTGGATTAGCGGTCCTTACATATAATAGCGGTCCATAAAATTTAATTTTAGCGGTCCATAAAAATTGTAGCGGTCCTTAAAAAAAATAAAAATCTCAAAAATAAGTTTTTTTAAATTTTACTTTATTTCATTTTTGTAGTTTTTTGGTTTTTTTTTAAATTTTCGACACTTTCACTTTCAAAAAATAAAAAAATAACAAAAAATAATTTTAAGTTTTTTAAAATATTAAGTTTCTATTTTATTTATTATATTAATTTTTATTGTATAAAAAAATATTTGTAATGTTTTGGTTTTTTTTAAGAAAAAGAAAAAAATATACTGAAAGTATCAAAATTTTTTTAAAAAAAAAAACCAACAACTTGCAAAAACTGAAATATAATAAATATTTTAAAAATTTTGTTTTAATTTTCAACTTTTTTAAGGACCACTATAATTTTTAAGGACCGCTAATCCAGGATAGAGCCCTAATGGCTTGCTCATTATTCTAACAAGCTCCCACTATTCTAATTTCTGTTCAGAAGCAGAAACACGATGGAGATCGCGAGGTCATCACTGGACTGAGAAGGCTGCTCAAGGCCTACAAAAGGAAGGTTAATGATTTTCTATGATCTTCTGTAGGTCAAAGAGATCGAGATGATGATTCAAGGAGGCGCTCGAAGCGCATTGACCAGGAAAGAGGTGGGAGTTTCAGTTTTTTCGCTGAATATTTACCAATTCAGACGATTCGAATGGTCAAGGATCTCTGCAAAATGGACGTGATTAGACCGATCCTCGCCAAACTGGATCCCTGGCGAGTTGTGGAGCTCCCTACGAACGGTAAGTTTCCAAAATACACATCTTCTGCGGCCTTAGGCTGAAAAATGCGGTCTTCTGCGGCCTGAGGCTGAAAAAAGCGGTCTTCTGCGGCCTGAAACTGTAAAAAGCGGTCTTCTGCGGCCTGAGGCTGAAAAAAGCGGTCTTCTGCGGCTTGAGGCTGTAAAAAGCGGTCTTCTGCGGCCTGAGGCTATAAAAAGCGGTCTTCTGCGGCCTTTGGTTGTAAAAAGCGGTCTTCTGCGGCCTTAGGCTGTAGAACGCGGTCATCTGCGGCCTGAGGCTGTAAACAGCGGTCTTCTGCGGCCTGAGGCTGAAAAAAGCGGTCTTCTGCGGCCTGAGGCTGTAAAAAGCGGTCTTCTGCGGCCTTAAGTTGTTAAAAAGCGGTCTTCTACTACCTGAGCCGGACAAAAGCCTGCAATTGCATTTTCAGAATGAAGCAGACGCTGTCGGGAGGAGTCTGCGTCCAGCTGACTGTCACCACAAGCCGCGTCTCGCCGCCTGTCACATTCGCAGATATTTCCACGTTTTTGTCACTTTGTCGGTTACTTTTAGGCCTCACGTTGGCCGAGAAATAAATGTTAATGCACTGTTGGAAGCAAAGTTGCGTACATAAATAGAATTTTTTGTAATAGCCCATTTTTGGCAACCATAGCCCGCATCTGAATTTTAAGAAGCTATACTTTTTGGGGCTCTATCCTGGATTAGCGGTCCTTAAAAATTATAGCGGTCCTTACGACTCTAGCGACCCTTAAAAATTACAGCGGTCCTTAAAATTTGATCATAGCGGTCTTTAAATTACAGCGGTCCTTTAAAAGCAAAATTTAAAAAATTATTTATTATATTTTATATTTTCGACACTTCTATATTTTCGACATTTAAAAAAAATATTTTTAATTTTTTAAAGGACCGCTATAATATTTAAGGGCCGCTATAATTTAAGGACCGCTATGATCACATTTTAAGGACCGCTAATCCAGGATACAGCCCTTTTTGGCTGGTCTCCCTGCTATCTGGATACATTTCTAATGGAACAGTCCGATTTAGACAAAAAACTCTTCGGCCGCCCCCCTGGACCACCAGCAGGGTTAACCCGACCACCACACGACCACGGTTCGATCCCGGCCGGTGCACTTCGTGTAACAAATGTGTACGTGCGCGCTTGCGGATGTATGTGTATGTATTTTTGTACTCGTTCTTTGTCGCGCTTCGCCCAACAGTAAAAAACTACAAATTATAAAGTTGTTCAAATCGGAGACGTTCGATTTCTGTGAAAAACTCACAAAGTGTTTTCCTCCAAGGTAAATCTGAATTGTTATATGGCAGGGCAGAGAGAGAGAGAGAGAGAGAGAGAGAGAGAGAGAGAGAGAGAGAGAGAGAAGAGAGAGAGAGAGAGAGAGAGAGAGAGAAAGAGAGAGAAAGAAAGAAAGAGAGAAAGTAAGAAAAAGAGAGAGAGAAAGGGAGAGAGAGAGAGAGAGAGAGAGAGAGGAGAAGAGAAAGATAGAGAGAGACAAAGAAAGATAGAGAGAGGATAAGAGAAAGAGAGTAAGAAAGAGAGAGAGAGAAAGAGAGAGAGAGAAAGAGAGAGAGAGTGAGAAAGAGAGAGAGAGAGAGAGAGAGAGAGAGAGAGAGAGAGCGAAAGAGAGAGAAAGAGAGAGAAAGAGAGAGAGAGAAAGAGAGAGAGAGAGAGAGAGAGAGAGAGAGAGAGAACGAGAAAGAGAAAAAGAGAGAGAGAAAGAGAGAGAGAGCGAAAGAGAGAGAAAGAGAGAGAAAGAGAGAGAGAGAAAGAGAGAGAGAGAGAACGAGAAAGAGAAAAAGAGAGAGAGAAAGAGAGAGAGAGAGAGAGAGAGAGAGACGAGACAGAGAGAGAGACGAGACAGAGAGAGAGAGAGAGAGAAAGAAAGAAAGAAAGAAAGAAAGAAAGAAAGAAAGAAAGAAAGAGAGAGAGGCAGTGTTTGTGTGTCTGTGTGTGAGTTGGTCTGTGAGTATGTTAGTGTGTGAATGTGTATGTATATGTGTGTCTGCCTACCTATGCGTACTGTCAAATCTCACCTCCTTAAGTGTTTTGGGTGTTTCTGTCGATGGGACTCGGTTTCCCCCACATTCAGCAATAGAGAAACAGTCAGAAGACATATCCTCATGATGATATGTCCAGAGAAGAAGACTGTGCCTTCTTGCGCACTTTTATGCGCCCTTTTATACAGACGGTACCGTAATCCCTTCTCATTATCCCCGATTCGCATAAACTTTGAGAAAAACGCGCATTTTAATTGCTATAAAACTGCTTTGCGCCGTCTGCTTCAGCTTTTGTTATCGAAACATATTCGAGAAAGGAAATCAAAAACAAAAAACGCTCGAAAATTCGATATTTCCAGAAAATCGCTTTTAAAAACTATTAAAAACCAACAATTTCCCTAATTACCCCCTCCAGATCAAAATTCAAACGGCTTAGATGCGCAGGTCCGCAACCGCTCGCGACACGCTCGCGGGCGAATCCTTTTTGAAATTCAAGCGGGGCCGCTTTCCTTCCGCTTTCGGCTCTATTTTAATGTAAACTTAATTTATTTTACAAAATCTGAATATTACCACCCCCTTTTACATTATTTAATTAAGTTTACATTGATTAATATTGTTTTTTCCAGGTATCACCTACCGCTCCAGCAGGAAACATGTCGGTGAGTTGTGTACTTTAAATTTTGTTTTTTTCTTGTTTATTATTTATTTTAAATGTTTAAAATGGTTTTATTTATTAAATGTAACTTTATTAAATGTTTTATTTTCAGTACGGCTATGACACGACCGACAGCAACACCTACAACCCGCGCACCCACTCGAAAGTGGCGGAACGGGCCGGTTTTTCGATGGGAAACGAGGAACCCAAGACTTTGTAGGTTCCTTTTGATCCCAGAATTCTGGGGATTCTTCAGGTATGTGGGAAACCTCGATTCCTCCGTCACTGAGGAGTTTATAAGCACGCTTTTTGGACAGATCGGCGTTGTCGCCAAGACCAAAGTCATCTTCGACGTGAGTTTTGGGGGTTTTCCGGGGCTGAGGGTCCTCTTGCGGTGGAATAATCGATTAATTTGTGAATTTGATTAAAAATCAGCTGAAAATGTCATTTTAAACGAAAAAATTGAGTGGAAACGCCGTGACGCCTGGATTGCATCATTTATGGTCCTGTCACGATATTATTCTCTTTTTACAATTTAAATTTTTAAAAAAATCATTTTCTGTATTTTCCAGGCAATATTTAAATTTTGGCACCGACCGGGTTCGAACCGTGACCGTTTGGTTGGTATTTCGGGTCCCGACGCGATTGGTTAAAATCCACCTATTTTAATTTTTTAAAAATCATTTTTTCTGCATATTTCCACATCAATTTTTCCTTTAAATTTTGACAAAAAAAAATTGTATCGGCTGGTATCGAACCCTGGTCTTGTGGCTGTCATTTTGGGTCCCGACACGATTGCTTAAAATTCTTCTAAAAACGCCATTTTTTTATTAATCTCCTGGCGTCACAGCCTTTCCACGCATTTCTTTCTCGCAATAAATTAGTTTTTCTTTAAATTAGATTTAAAAAATTAGAATATTGCCGCACTTTTGGGGTTTATTTTCCTCCTTTTCTTTGCTTTCTCGTCATCTAGGATCATCCGCGCAACGGTGAGGGTTTCTCTTCATTTTCCTTATTATTTACTTTTTTTATTTTTATTAATTTTATTAATTCCTTCAAAAAACCGACACTTTCTCAGGTGGCCGACGCTGCGCCGTGTGGTGTCCCATGCAAAATCCCTCTCTCTCTGGCTGCTAAACGACCGACAGAGTATTGCTTTATCTCTTATTTTTTATTCTTTTTCTTTTATTATATTGGGTCCTGGGGGGAATTTTGATGATATCGATTGATTAAGTGTGAATTTGGTACGAAAGGGATACGGTACTTTTTGGAAATATCGATTTTTAGGGTGCCAATGACCCGTACGCCTTCGTCGAATTCGCCGACCACAATATGGCTGCCCAGGCGCTGCAGACCATGAACCGACGCCTCCTCCTCGACAAGGTAACCACCATTTTCAAACTCACGGCTTTTTTTTTAAAACGTTTTTCACCATACTTTTTTTAACGCCAGTTTTGCAGCAGTATTTTCAATGACACGCAATAAAAATCTTTTAAATATTTAAAAATCGATTTTCAGGAAATGAAGGTCAACTGGGCTGTGGAGCCGGGACAGCAGACGGTCAAAGTCGACACCAGCAGTAAGCGCGCTCCAATGGCAGTGATATATTCTAATTTCTAGAGCATTTCCACGTGTTTGTGGGAGATCTCTCGCCGGAAGTGGACAACAAGTCGCTCAAGGAGGCCTTCATTCCTTTCGGAGATGTCAGGTTCGTCGAAATTTGCATATTGCACTGGAACGGCAGGGGTTCCCGCAATGATCACTGTTGAGAAAATAGAGTCAAATTTGTTGAAAGTTCGTGTTTAAATCTAAAATAAAATTATTATAATTTTTAACTTTAATTTAAAAATTTTAATTTTTATAAAATGTTTAGAAAAATACATTTTAATTTCATGCGTGAAAAAGCGAACCGCAAACGGAGTGGGTGGTTTTATTCCTCATCGTATAAAAAGAGAACAATACAAATGTTAGAATGCTATAAAAAGAGAACAATAGATATTCAACTTGGCGAAACATTTGTATTGTTCTCTTTTTATACGATGAGGAATAAAACCACCCACTCCGTTTGCGGTTCGCTTTTTCACGCATGAATTGTTCTCTTTTTATAATTATTCTTTGAATAATAATAACTAATCACAAATATTTTCTTTTCATTTATATATAGAGGCACTCAAATTGAACCTCAAAACTAACGCCGGTAAGGTGGCCCAAAGAGGTCGCTTGCCAACAAACGACAAAAAAGTTATAGGCTGAAAATAACAAATTAACATTTGAAACTCTATGGAAACGTTTTATGTTAACAAGCAAAAACAATTGCCTAAACCGGGATTCGAACTTTGGTCGTGAGATTTGGAGTCTAATGTGTGCACCATTACACCAAGAGGGCCCCGCGCTGCCTGTTGAAAAGCGGTTTTTTCGCCCGCTTTCCTTTATTTTTAAATTAAATCGGCTGAAAGTTGGCGCCCACCGAGCGACTAATAGTTCCAACAGCTGTGCCAAATTTGGTGCATGTAGCTTCACCGGTTCTTCCGTAACAAAACGGTATACGGCCGACGGGAGACATCGCCATTTCAGGCAGCTGAGAGGAACCAAACCACCGCGCAGCGCTACGCGCTGCGCGCAATTTTGTATAAAAATAATAAATGTAAATTTTTTTTTAGAAATTTCAAATTAATTTATTTCAAATAGTTTTAATTTTTATAAAACATATTTGTTTTAAAAATACATTTTAAATTTTGTCTAAAAACCATGACCATAAATTTAAGGTTTAAAATTTTAAATTAATTTTCAAAAAATACATCTCAAAATTTCTAATTTTAAAAAAATTACATTTTGTCTAATAGCCCTGACCAATTTTTCTAAAAAAAAAATTTTCTTTTTTAAAATTTCTATCATAATAGAAATATAACAATTAAACATTTCCTTATTTATTATAGTTTAAAATATAAATTCAGTAAATTTTTTTTGTTGCTTCAAAATCATTTAGCACAAAAATTGTATTTTCTGCTTTAGATAATTTTAATTTAGTTTTTTGTTTATGTTTTTAATAGAAATAATATTTTCACTAAATTTTAATCTTTAAAAAATAATCTCATATTTTAGACTAAATTTTTTATTTGTCCTTTTTAGTTATTAAAAAATGACACAAACTTATAAAAATAATTATTTTTAAATGAGCCTTTTTAAGTAATTTAAAAAAAACCTTTTTTGGGTCAAAAACAATTTTGACCCAAAAATTTGCATATTGCACTGCAAAGGCAGGGCATTTTCTCGAAAAAGCCTTTAAAATTCAAATTTTGTCTAAAAATGGCCTGTTTTCAGCGACGCCAAGGTGATCCGCGACGTGACGACGATGAAGTCGAAGGGCTACGGGTTCGTCTCCTACCCGAAGCGGGAGGAGGCCGAGCGGGCCATCGAGCAGATGAACGGGCAGTGGCTGGGACGGCGGACGATCCGCACGAATTGGGCGACGAGGAAGCCCGGCCAGGGAGGAGCCGACGGAGGCCACAGCGAGTCCACCGGCGGTCGCGGAGGCAGCGGAAATGACAAGAACTTTGACGACATCTACAATGCCACCACGCCAGAGAACACCTCCGTCTATGTGGGGAATGTGGCCGGAGGAGTGGCTGGTTCGTTTTTTTTCTTTGGCTGGTTCAAAACATTATAATATTCTGAAAATTTCTTTTAATCTAACAATTTTAAAAAAATCAATATGTTTACATTTTTTTGAATTTTTAAAAATTGGTGATGTAATTTTTTTATTTTATTTTTTATATTTTTTAAGGAAAAACTACTTTTCAATTTGTTTTTTTAAATCGCTAATTTACCTTTTTTTTATTCACAAACAAAATTAAAATAAGTAAATTAATTTTATAAATGAAAAAAATTGAATTTTTTAAAAAATACTATTGAGTTTTTTTTATTTCGGTTTTGACACTTTGGAATGGTCAACATTCAAATTTTAATTCGATTGGAGCGCATTTACTAGAGATGTTATTTTTTAAAAATTCCTTTAAAAATTCTCTTTTTTAAAACTCCTTTAAAAATTTAAATTTTTTTTAAATTTTAAAATCTTGTTTGAAGACAATTTAAAAATTGATTTGTTTCTATAAAAATCTTTGATTTGCTATTTTATAATAGCAAAACAAATTAAAAATAAAGCAGGAAAGTTGTTTTTTTAAATACATTTTTAAAAATTACATTTTTTTAAACCCGTATTCAATTTTTAGTGTTTTGAGTTTGAAATAGTTTACATTTAAAATTTAATTTAAAATGAAAAGGTTTTAAAAAATCAAATTGCTTAAAAAAAGTTCAATTTAATTAATTTACTTTTGCGCGTTTAATTTTGCGTTCACGGCAAAAGAATGTAGAATTGTTTAGTTTTAAATGAGTTAATCTAAAAATTGTCTTTAAATATATAAAATTATAAACCCATTATTTTTTTAATAATTTTATTTTCCAGAGGAGGACATCCGGTCTGCCTTCGAGCGCTTCGGTCGGATCACCGAAGTCCGCATCTTCAAAGTGCAGGGCTACGCCTTCGTCAAATTCGACAGCAAGGACTCCGCCTGCCGTGCCATTATGCAAATGAACGGAGGAGAACTCGGCGGCAACGCCGTCCGCTGCAGCTGGGGCAAGTCTCAGGTACTTTTTTCTTTTTGTTATTATTTTATTTTTATTTAATTTAAACAATATAAATTAATTTTTTAAAAAAATTAACTAAAAATTCCCATTTTAGGGCACTGGCGGTGGCCGTGAGGGAGGAAACGCCGCGGCTGCTGGAGGATACGGCGGAGCCTATGGGGGAGCTCCCCCGGGCGGTGCCCCTGGAGGCCCTCCTGGCGGCAACAACAACCAGCAGTATTGGCAGTACTACGCCCAGTACTACAACAACCCCCAGGCCATGCAGCAATGGGCCAAGTGAGTTGATTATTTTTTTCTTTTTTGTTGTTGAAAAAGGCAAATTTTGAATTTTGCAACAAAAAACCTTCTTAATTACTTTTTGAAACCATTTAATTAAAACCCTGATAAAAAGAGTTTTTTTTATCTTTTAAATTTGAAAAATCAATTGAAATTCAAAACAAGAAAGCGAGGAAAAATTGAATTTTTGCTAAATTGATTTTTTTAAAACAAAATTAACAAAAAAACTTGATTTGAAATTGTGAACAATTAATATTTTTAATTTTTTTAAGGAGTTTTAAAAAAAATTATTGACTAAACATTAAAAATGTTTGTTATTTTTAAAAATAGAAATTTAAAAATACAAAATTTAAAAAAAATAGTTTTTTACATTTAACATATTCATGTTTAAATTATTTAACCGTTTAATAAATTTCTAAAACATTAAATGTTTTAAATTTTACAATGATTTGAATTTGCAAATCGTTATATTTTAGTTTTTTTTAAAGGTATTAAAAAAATTTTAAACAAAAATAGAAGGAAATTTTTTTCTCTGTCTTAACAACAATCAAAAACAAAAAAAGGAAAAATTAGAATTTTGCAGCGACATTAGAACCCGGAACATTAGAAATCAACAAAAACATAATTTGAAATTGTCAATCATTTTTTAAAGTTTCTTTATATGTAAGTTTTTTTTCTTTCAAAACATTTGTATTTTTCAATGATTTGAAAATTTCAAACTGCAAAGCGTTATATTTTGGCTTGTTTTGGAAAAATAATTATATTGTTTTTAAACAACAAAAAATAATCTTAAGCAAATATTGCAGGAAATTTTGTAAATTTGAATTTAGCTCCATCTAAAAAAAACTTTTTAAAAGTTGACCCACAAATTGACTCTATTTTCAGCTACTGGCAGCAGCAGCAGGGAGGAGCGGCCGGCGGTGCCCCTGGAGCCAAGAGCGGCGGCGGAAGTAGCAGCTCCAAGTAAACGGAGGGATCCCGATGACCCGATCTGAGCCCCTACGAGTAATATTGTCCAAGTAAACTATCTCCCGAAACACACATTTGTTAAGATGTTGTTAGTTTGCGTTGTCCCCGTGTTGTTTTTATTATTATAAATCCAATCTGAATCCGGTTTTTCTTGAAAGTCTTGGTTCATAATTCCACTGGTTGGGGGCACTTTTTAGGTCTGGGGTAGCAGAGGGGGCAATTGGTGCAGCAGACGACACAGAAGCAGAGGAGCATGGCAGAGACGGAGAGGACGAATATGGTGGAGATGAAGTAGAGACCCTGGAAAGAGGGGATTAGGGGGTTTTCTCTCTATCTCTCTCTCTTTCTCTCTTTCTTTCTCTCTCTCTCTCTCTTTCTCTTTCTCTCTCTCTTTCTCTCTCTATCTCTCTCTAACTGTCTAACTCTCTCTCTCTCTCTCTCTCTCTCTAACTGTCTAACTCTCTGTCTCTCTCCCTCTCCAACTGTCTCTCTTTCTCTCTCTCTTTCTCTCTTTCTCTCTCTCTACCTTTCTGTCTCTCTCTGTGTCTCTCTCTCTTTCTCTCTCTCTCTACCTCTCTCTACCTCTCTCGTTTTCTCTCTAACTGTCTAACTCTCTGTCTCTCTCTCCCTTTCTATCTGTCTCTCTGTTTAGTCATCTCTCTCTTTCTCTGTATGTCTGTCTTCTGTCAGTCTGTCTGGCTTTCTCTCTCTCTCTCTCTCTCTCTCTCTCTCTCTCTCTCTCTAACAGTTTAACATTTTCTCTTTCTAACTTTTTCACTCTCTTTCTCTAACTGACCCTCTTTAACAGTCTCTGCCTATCAGTCTCTCTCTAACGGTTTCACTCCAACTGTATCTCTCTCTCTCTCTCTCTAACTCTCACTCTCTCTCTCTCTCTCTCTCTCTCTCTCTCTCTTTCTCTCTCTCTCTCTCTCTCTCTCTTTCTCTCTCTCTCTTTCTTCTGGCCCACTTTGAAACGTTGAAGAAGAAAACAGCCACCCCAAATTTAAGTTTAAATCTATTTTTAATGTAACTGATTTAAAATTATTTTAAAACTATTGTGTATGCTATAAACCAGCATTATGAATTTGATCACTAGAAACATGTTCAAGGCATTTTAAGTAATTATTATCATGAATGTTAGAGAGACAGAAGGAATAAGAGAGCGTGAGAGAGGGAGAGAGAGAGAAAGAGAGTAATATGTGTATAGATTACCTACCTGCAACCAGGAGAAGAAACTGACGACTCTGAACATAGGTGTCGCTCTGAAGAACTTTGTTGTGTCTCAAAATTCAATTTTCGTTCTCAGTCAAGGTAACTGAAAAGCTTCGAGGAAAATAGTTGTCGTCGCGCGGCTGGAATCCCAGGGGCCTCGAGACTGATGGGTTCCGTGCCGTTAGAATCTGCAGTAAAAACAAGCTCGGAAATCACTTTCCGCTTCTCATTTAGATAAATCTTTCTAATGGCCGAGGGTAGGGCTATGAGATTAGGAAAAATTGGCCTTGGAAGAAAGAAGAGTAAACTTCAATAAGACCAAGTGGGTAGAGTAGACGGATTTGGAAATGCACTTTTAGGCTCGGCGTTGAAAACAAACTTTTAAGACGCGTGCGAAGAGAGAGAGAGAGAGAGAGAGAGAGAAGGTTAATAGGTCCTTTTTCTCTTTATTTTTTGTTCAAATGATTTTTCCAATAACGGAAGTTTAAAGCAAACAGACGGCGAAAATCGTCTTTATGGCAATTAAAACCCATTTTTCTCAAAGTTTATGCGAATCGGGGATAATGAGAAGAGATTACGGTAGCCGTTTTTATATAAACGACAGCTTCGAAAAGATTTCACAGTCTCCTTCTGTGGATCCATCGTCATGTGGATCTGTCTTCTCACCATCGCCCTGTTGCTGAATGTGGCGGACACCGAGGCTCATCGGCAGAAGCCATCTAAGGACAAATGTAATTGTAGACAACTGGAAGAGGTAAGCATACAAACACAGACCTACACATGCACATACACGCTCACACATACACTGATAATTACACAAACACACACACGCGTAATCACACATACGTACTCTCACTCAGACACAGAAAGTGCTTTTTACACACACGCTCACACGCACACACACAGAGGGAACGAGAATTAGAGAGAGAGAGAGAGAGAGAGAGAGAGAGAGAGAGAGAGAGAGAGAGAAAGGGAGAGAGATAATAAGAAAGAGACACTTTACACCCTTTTAGGATAACTACCAGCTTCGCAAGGAGCTGCAGGAACTGAAGGCAATGCTTTATCAAGGAAACCGTGGGGGTCACCACAATCATGGTGGTAACCACCACCACGAAACCAACCACCACCACGACACGCATCATCATTACAAGAAAGATGAATACTTCCCAGTGGTGAGATAAACATATATTTCTACATTACACAATTTCGTTTAGAACTCCCTTGTGCATCTTTACGACTATGATAAACTTTATAGCTTATATAACTGCAAACAATCGGTAAATTCATAAACAAGAGTCACATAATATTAATGTTTAGGTTTCAAATCTAACTTTCCCCGTCGGCAGTAAACTGGTTGTCAACGCAACAGTCTCAAATCAAGATATAACCTTCACAATTGCCCTGATGGACAAAGACAAAGGACCTGCTATTATGGTTGTTTCTGGCATTCAATCAGTTAAGGTAAAGATACATAGGCTTAAGCGACTATAACCAACTTACTAGTACATTGCGGCGCAAACTTATTTCTACAAACAGTATGGCAATTTGGTGGGCGGTCCGTCGTATCCAACTATAAACTACTTTCCATCTGTGGGAACTCCATTTACATGTAAGATTCGAATTGAGGCAAAGACGTTTGAGGTTATTCTAAATGTGGAATCTATGGGAAACACTTTTTTTCAGTTTTACGTTGGTGGAAAGCATGTGTTAAGTTATCCACACAAGTCTAACGTAGATGATTTGAACAGCTTCATGATCTGCAGTTATCGATTTGACAGGGCGTTCCTGAATGTTAACGGAATTGCGGTCCACAGACCCTGAAGTGGCCTGACGTATGAATGTCTGGGAATAAATGTGAATTATTCGTTGAGAAAAGGGAGAGAGAGAAAGAAAGAGAGAGAGAAAGAGAGAGATAGAGAGAAAAAGAGAGAGAGAGAGAACGAGAGAAAGAAAAAGATAGAGAGAGAGCGAAAGAGAAAGAGAGATAGAAAAAGAGAAATAGTTCGCTATTAAGATAGCAGTTGCTTAAACAATAAACCTCAGGAGCAGCAGTGGCAGTTGTAAGCGTGGACGCTTGTGGCTCTTACCTAAAACTTCTAAATAGCCAGAGGCATCAATACAACACCACAAGAGCGCTGAAAAACTAGAAAGTAAAAGCGGATCCTATAAGGTGAAATTGTTTAAAACCATATTTTTTGTTCTTTTCTAGAAGCGGTTTTGGTAATAAAAACTGAAAGCAAACAGACGGCGGAAAACGTTTTAATGGCAATTAAAACCCATTTTTCTCAAAGTTTATGCGAATCGGGGATAATGAGAAGAGATTACGGTAGCCCTTTCTATATAAACGACACTTTCGCAAAGATTTCACAGTCTCCTTCTGTGGATCCATCGTCATGTGGATCTGTCTTCTTACTGTTGCTCTGCTGATGAATGTGGAGGACACCGACGCCCGCCGGCAGAGACCTTCGAAAGAGAGTTGTAATTGTAGACTGCTGCAAGAGGTAAACACATCATCACAGACACACAGACACACAGACACACACGCACACACACACACACGATACTTTTAGGACATGTATCAGATGCGAAAAGAACTAAACGAACTGAAGGAGATGCTTTATCAAGGACACCAAGAAATTCACAAGCACAAGAGTAACCACCACCACGAGGTCCATGATCACCACAACAATCATGATGTGTTTTTCCCCATGGTGAGTTAAATTTATATACACCCCTCGCCCATCAAGCTTAGAAATTGAACTAACCTGCGCATCTAACTAGCACGAGAACACCCAAAATGAGGAGATGCAGGGTACATTAGCATAACCATTGCCATTTTCAATAGCCGAGCTTGATGGGCGATGAGCATAATGTACTCACGTTTTAACGAAAGTAAATTTGTGTTCAGAGCTCTCTTGTGCATATTGGTAACTTCAATGACGACAAGGCTTTACATCTAACAAATTGCAAAAGACCGGTAATGCATAAACCATAAAACACATAATAGTCCTGATTCAGGCCTCAAATCACACTTTCCCTGTGGTACTCAATGCGACTTATACGGACAAAGACCATTATTTTGCACTCTCCCTGATAGATAAGAACAAAGGACCTGCGCTTATTTTTCTTTTTTACACTATGGGAAGAGAGGTGTTAATATTGGCCCCCATTTACCATTATTTTTATAGGTATCACAAGCGTATACTTTTTCTACAACCAGATTGCCAACTGTGTAACCTCTGATGCGAAATTCGATTATATCTCTTACGGAACCCCGTTTACATCCGAGATTAGGATTGAGGCAAAGACATTTGAGGTGAGTTTTGAATTAAGAGTCGTTTTCAGTAAGACTTGTATAGGTAGGTCATGTGCACATGAAAAAGTCATAGCCTCAAAATAGGCTGTAAAGTTGTGGATGACCTTCGTATTTCCTATAAACGTTGTTCTAAAACTTTTGGGCGCAGGCAATTTTTGGATTATAGTAGGTATCCTTGGGATACGGTAGAATTTAGAATTTTAATTAAAGTGGCAGCATATATACACGAAAATGTTGAAAAATGAATTTCCAATAACTTACTTCACATACAAACATGGTGTATTAGCACATATAAAAGTTTCGGCCAAGAAACTCCAAAGAATGTCAATTTTTGCCGTTTTGTTTTTATTAATTGACCCCGTTCAAATTGGATCAGACCATTATGGTAAATGAATTTTAAGATTGGATATTGATTTTTTTTTCAAATTTCGCAATTTTATTTTACTGTGAAATGAGCGGTATCAACAACGGGTGTTTAGTACCCAAAATTGGATTCAATACGTATAATTCAGTAAGGTTTAAGCGGTATCGAAAGCCCGTGACAGAGAATAATGGATTTTCCCCAATCTTTGTCAAAAACATCTATTTGACCCCTAAATACATTTCTGAAACTTTTAGGTCAATATCGATTTTCTCTCCCGGGTTATTGTGCGCACATCCGGTTTCGTAAATTGGTTCGTAACTCATCCAAAAACTTTCGAAAAAGTTTTGTAACTCATCCAAATCTCAAAGTAATAGTACTTTTTCGAAAGTTCCCAACACGAGAAAATAGTTTGTCATAATTTGCGTGCGTAATTGGCAAAAAACGCACATGAAACTTACCGCAACGTTTTTCTCGTGTCATTTTTAAGCGAAACAGTGGTTAAAACCCCGAAAAATGTTTCCCTATCATACCTATAAATTCGATTGAAACAATTTTTAAAGCAGAAAATGACAAAAAAACAAATTTGGAATCTCAATTTTATCAATGTACGTTATTAATTTGTTTTAAACAACAAGGAAAACAAATAAACATAGTGTTGCGAGACAGAAAAATGCTTGAAATGTTTTTTGTCATTTTTAGCAAAAAGTGAAGTTTTTTTCAATTTTTTCCCTATTACGCACGCAAATGATGACAAACGTTTTTCTCATGTTACTTTCCTAAAAGTACTATAACTTTGGGATTTAGATGAATTGCGACCAAGTTACAAAAACCGGATACGCGCGCAATAACCTAAAAGTTTCAGAAATAAATTTTGAGGTGCTTTTGACAAAGTTTGTACGAATTCCATTTTTCTCTGTCGCAAGGGTGCACTATTCTTACAGAATTTTTACAGTGACCCGGTAACCCAAAATTAACTGTTCCCAAAATTTCAAGATGAATAGATATTGGTCATTAATAGGTCATACACAACTTTTTTAGTCATTCTGAGGCCATGCCTTTTGTCATATGCTCGAGGTCTTATGGCCCTTATTTTTTTTCTGAGGTTGTTCTGTAGTTTTCAATACCGTATTTTTAGATTTACGCCGGGCAAACGCGTCTGTTCAGTTATCCACACAAGGCCAACGTGCATGATTTGAACAGTTTCCTGATTTGCAGTACTCGAAAGGACAAGTTGTTCCTAAATGTTGACGGAGTGGCGCTTCACAGTCCCTGAAGTAGAGTGAACTTTGCACAGAAGTTAAAGAATAAAATCTTTTAAACACATTTTGAATTACTTTACATTGACCTCAGCACTACCACTTCCTAATTTCTGCTGGCCACAAGCTAATCTGCGTTTCCTTCTTTTTCACCCGCCGACTGATAGTTCCGCGCAGAATTCGAAACAAAGCGCGATTGGCGTGGAAGCCTTGGCCGGCTGCACGCTTTTTACCGGCCGATAACGTGCTTGTCAGCGGCTACGGACGGCAAAAAGGCGTCCCTTCGGATCGGATTCGATCTTCTGGGGACATAAAAGAACGCGCTTACTGGCATGAAACATCCCATTCAGCCATGGAGACCGAGAGCGCCAAGGCTAAGGTAATTGCTGGAGTTCCGCTTTAGGATTTATTTTTTGTTTAGGCTTACCGTATGGTCGGCTATGCCGCCATCACTTTCAGCACAATTGCTATTCTTTCGGTGATTGTTACCCTGCCTATGGTTTACAACTACGTCCATGGTGTTAGGAGACAGATGCACGGAGAGATGATGCAGTGCCAGGTAGGGAGAGAGAGAGAGAGAGAAACAGAAAGAGCGAGGGAAAGAGAGAGAGAGAGAGAGAGAAAGAGAGAGAGAAAAAGAGAGAAAGAGAATAATAGAATCTCTGGTTTATCTCAGACCCTATTGGTTTATCTCAGACCCTATCTCAGACCCTATTATTTTTCAATATCTAAAATTAACTGTGAAAAATTTTTTTTTTTTCAAAATTACAGTTTTAAAACAAAAACACATTTTTATGAAAATTAGCAACTTCAAATGTTATTTCGAGAAGTGCAAAAATGCATAATATTTATTTAAAATTATAAATTTTCTTTTTATGTTAACAAAATGTGTCGCTGTAATAAATTTTTAGTTAGAAAAATCCGTTTAACTTTATAAAACTAAAGTTCATTATCTGTTGGAAGCCACGGTTTATAAAGTACAATTAGAATTTAAACTTTAAAAAAAAAGTTTGCCGGCTTTGTTAAACAAATTTGTTGAGTTTTGTTTAAAAACGGATTTGACCAATTTTTTGCTAAATCTTTTCATTTGCTTAACTTTGATTGATTAGTGAAAACTTAAATAAGGTTTTAGAGTAAAAAATGCTTAGCGGTTTTTATTTGATTAATTTTTGTTGACTGTTTTAACAAAAGTTTTTTGACTGTTTTTTGACAGGTATGGAAAAAACAGGTAAAAGACATTTACAAAACAATAGCAGAGAGAGAGAGAGAGAGAGAGAGAGAAAGAAAGAGAGAGACCAAGAGAATCAGGTTTGATTCAGACTTCCGCCAAGTCTCTCTTTGCTGATGTCCAGGCCTTGAGGAACACCCCCGTGTTTGGAAACCGTACCGCCCGTGCCGCTGCCTACGGCCTTGATGCTTCTGGTTACGGAGAAGCTGTTACTGAGCCCGAGACCACCACCACTACCACAACTACCACGACTACAACCACTACAACCACCACCACTGCTCCTCCTGAGGTCCAGGGCTACGACTCCCCTGTGGTCAACAGTGAAGCTGAATTCGGACAGGTTGAGGAGGAACATACTTGCAAGGACTGCTGCCTCCCTGGACCTCCCGGACCCCCCGGACCCGCCGGTCGCCCAGGAAAGAACGGAAAGGCTGGAGCCAACGGAATGCCCGGAAACCCTGGTCTCCCCACCAAACCTTGCGAACCCATCACTCCTCCTCCCTGCAAGCCTTGCCCTAGGGGACCTCCAGGACCTCCCGGACCCCCCGGACCTGTTGGAAACATCGGAGGGCCTGGAGAGATTGGCGGCAAGGGACCTGACGGACCTCAGGGAGAGCAGGGACCTCAGGGAGGCAAGGGACCTAAGGGAGAGCACGGAAATGTCGGACCTCAGGGAGAGCCAGGACAGCCTGGAGAAAATGGAGAGCCTAAGCCTGGTCTTCAGGGACCTCCTGGAAGGCAGGGAGCTCAGGGACCTAGGGGTCAGCCTGGACAGCCTGGAAAGGATGGACAGCCGGGAGCTGAGGGAGAAAAGGGAGTGGCTGGAGAGAACGGAGCTCCGGGAGAGGATGGACAGCCTGGACAGGTTGGAAGACCTGGAAAGGACGGACACCCTGGAGAGAAGGGAATCTGCCCCAAGTATTGCGCCAACGATGGAGGAATCTTCTTCGAGGATGGAAGCCGTCGTTAAGAAGATGTTTGTACAAAGATATGAGACAAATGAATATTTATATGGGAACATTTTGATGCAATGTCTTCAGGAGACTGTGAAATTTTTTTTAACATTTTTCTTCTTTCTTTGTCTCTCTGCCTTTCTCTGTCTTTCTCGGTCTCTCTCTCCGCCTCTTTCTCTCTCTCGCTCGTTTTCTCTGTCCTCCTCCTCCTCACATCCAATGGTTCTTTCCCCCTCCGTCGATCTCTCCCTATTTGTTTATCTATTCTAAACGTTGACGTTTATTAAAATTTATTCCCAGGAAACATGTAATCTTCAGTCTTCTTCATGGTCTGTAAAGAGTCACTCCGTGGACATCCATGAACAACATGTTCATTCCCGAATTGCAGATCATGAAGCTGTTCAAATCATCTCGTTATGGGGTAGAAGCCCCCTGCAGCTTCCCCATAATATGACAGACTAGGTGCAGAGTTTATTCTCCAGCGGCATTGATGTTGCGCCGCTGGAGGCCAGAATGAACAACCCTCGGCCTTCACGGCCCAATAAAACACGTGCCGCTGAGGGAGGAGAGAGCGCAGACACGTGACCAAAGACTAAGAGGAAATGCGGATGCAACGATCTATGTTAGACTTGTGAGGATAACTGAATAGATGCGTTTTACCGATGTAAATCTGAAAATTAGTGTTCAAAAACAGAATAGAGCCAATTTGAAATCACCTCATATGTCTTTGCCGCAATTCTTATCTCGGAAGTTAATGGGGTTTCCCTAGATAAATAATCAAATTTCCCTTCAGAATATTTATAATTGGCCATCTGCTTGTAGAAAAATTTGTGCACAAATGACCTCTATAATATTGGTAACTGCAGGCACACATGATCACCCACATAAGCTAAACTGTCAGGATAAAACACAAACGCAGGCCCTTTGTTTTTATCCATCAGGGCGATTGTGAAACCAAAATCTTTGTTCGAAAGCGTAGCGTTGAGTACGAGTTTACTGCCAACGGGGAAAGCGTGCTTTGAGGCCTGAATCAATACCATTTTGTATTGTACACATGCTTGTAGGAAAACTTTGAAATTTTTACCGGTCTTTTGCAGTTTGTTAGCTTCGAAAGCGTATCGTAGTCACCGATGTGCACAAGGGAGCTCTGAACACAATTGTTTCTTAATGTGTGAATCTAAATTTAGTTCGCAAATGTCTGTCTGTCTGTAACTCATCACCTATGGTATCTTAGCAACCACTCAACCGATTGGGTTGATCTTTTAATATGTTAATAACCTAGCCAAACGTAGTTCATAGGTTCTCTTTTTTTAGGGTCTCGGTCAAATATCATGTTTAGGTCTCAACACGATGGCGCGCCAGAACTTTGCAAAAATGTATTTTAGCCGATTGAACCCAAAGCTATGTCAATAGTTCCTTGAAATCAATCAAAATCGATTGATTTTATTGGGTCTCGAAGCAATAGCGTGCCAAACTTGGCAAACTATGAATGTTATCCTTTTGAACCCAATATTGTAGTGAAGGGGTCTGGAGCGCAGCCCCCAGCCAGCGGGTGGCGAGCCGCAGGCGCGCCATTTGCTAATATTTCAGCTTCTACTGGACCGATCAAGCTCATCTTTCAATAAGTTGGCAACCTAGACAAAAGTAGGTCATATTTCAAAAATTATAATTGGGTCCTGAAGCGATCGCGTGCCAAAACTTTGATAAAAATGAAACTTAATTTGATTATTGAACTAAATATGGTATCGATCGAAAGCTCGGGTAAAATTAATGTTAAATCAATCAATTTTGTTTGATTTATCAGCTCTCAAAACAATAGCGTTCCAGAACTTTGCTAAAAATGAAACATAACGGATTGAATTAATTGTGGTATTGACTGATAGCTCGGGGAAACATAAAGAATGAAAATCAATGATTTAAGTATTTAAAAATTATATAAATAAATGGTTTCTTTAAAAATAAATAATTTTAGCATTAAAAACCAATCATTCCAAAACTTTAAAAAACCAGTCTAACAGTGAGTTAGTATGTAGCAGGGGCTGCTGGTACACTAAATAAATTCCACTCACCGCAGGGAAGAACACATCCTTGCCATTGTGGTAATCCTCGTGGCTATGTTGGTGGTGATGATGATCAATTTCATGGTGTTGGTTGCTCTCGTGGTGGTGATTCCCAGGGTTCCCTTGATGAAGCATCGCCTTCAGTTCATTTAACTTTTTTCGAAGCTGATAGTTTTCCTAAAATGTGTATTTGTCTCAATTTCTCAGTGTGTACATTTGTCAAAGTTTCACTATGTGTGTGTATCTGTTTGTGTGTCTGTATATATTTGTCGTTGTGTGTGAGTACTATTGTAATCGCAAATACAAAGTCTAGAATAAAGATCGGAATCAAATTAAGATGCTGTTCAAATTTTTGCTCATTCAGAAATCCAATAGCAACCTATCTCATATTCAAAAACGAAAAAAAAACATTACAATAGGCGTTTTGATTGTTTGATTTCAACACATGTTTGACTTAAAGAGACCATCAGAATCCTTTTAAAATGCACGGCTAACCCTATGCTAATCTACCCTTTTGTGAAAAACCGTGCTTGTAACGGTGTTGGAGAAACATGCTCAAATTGAACTGTTCGAATTGGCATGAGAACGAATCATTTGAGAAAGGAGGCTCGTGGAACTTTTAAAAATGAGTAATTTTCATATTCGCCTAATGATTCCAATTTATTTAGCTTACCTCTTCAAGCTCTCCAATATCTTTCAAGTGTTTCCTTCAATGGGCGTCGGTGTCCGCCACATTTAGCAACAGGGAGACGGTGAGAATACAGATTTACACGATGGATCCACAAAAGGAGACTGTGAAACCGTTGCGAATCTGCCGTTTATATAAAAAGGAGTACCGTAATCTCTTCTCATTATCCCCGATTCGCATAAGCTTTGAGAAATACGCGCATATTAATTGCATAAAAAACTATTTCCGCCGTCTCTTTGCTTTCAGTTTTTATTACCAAAAGAAAATCTAGAAAAGAACAAGAAAACTGTGTTTGAAAGGTTTTAACTAATAGGCTCCACTTTTACTTTTTGCTTTCAGGGTTCTGAGAAACTTGAGAAACGAGAAGGTATTTGCCTGCTTTTTTTCTGCCTCTCTGTCTTTGTCTCTATATGTCTCTCTCTGTCTGTTTCTGTCTCTCTGGCTTTAATTTCTTTCTGTCTTTTGTTTTTTTTTTGTTTTTTTCTTTCTCTCTCTCTCTCTCTCTCTCTCTCTCTTTCTCTCTTTCTCTCTCTCTTTCTCTCTCTCTCTCTCTCTTTCTCTCTCTCTCTCTCTCTCTTTCTCTCTGACTCTCACTATGTATCTATGTATTTCTCTTTCCTTTTGCCTATGTCTCTTTCTCTCTCGTTCTCTTCCTTTTTTTCACTTCCCCAAGCATATTACTTTTTTACCCTTGCCTCTATCTTTCCCAATTTTCTCATCTATTCTAAACATTGGCATAACTTATTCACATTTATTCCCAGTAATATTTAGTCTTAATTCCACTTCAGGGCCCGTGAAGTGCCATTCCATCAACATTTAGGAACAACTTGTCCTTTCTACTACTGCAAATCATGAAGCTGTTCAAATCATGCACGTTGGCCTTCTGTGGAAAACTGAACACATGCATGCCACCGACGTAAATCTGAAAATTGGTGTTGCCAACAAGAATATCAATAAATGAAGGCAAAAAGATGTCAAGTGGAAATTCACCTCAAATGTCTTTGCCTCAATCCTAATTTCGGAAGTAAATGGGGTTCCCAAAGAGATGTGATCGAATTTTGCCTTACACGATAATTTATTAGCCCACTGCTTGTAGAAATAAGTATACGCATAGGACACCTTTAACATTGGTAACTGCTGACAAACATGGTTACCTTATAGTTATATTCAATGTGAACATAAAAAAACGAGCGCAGGTCCTTTGTTCTTATCGATAAGGGAGAGAGAGTAATGCCAATCTTTATTGGTGAATGTCGCATTCAGTACAAGTTTGCTGCCAACGGGGAAAGTGTGGTTTGAAGCCTGAATCGGGACTGTTTTGTGTTTTGTGTTGTGTGAATTACCGGTCTTTTGCAGTTAAAAAGAATCGCACTGCTGTTATCGTAGTTACCAATATGTACAAGGGAGCTCTGAAAACAACTGCTATTTTTGGAAACGTATATAATTAACCTATAATAAAATATAATTAGCCTTTTTGCCTTTTTGAAGAACGCATATGGCCTAAGAAGGTCGCAAAATACCGTTTTTAAATGCAAGAGAGCTTACGCTCCTTGTAATATA
>JAJQXH010000020.1:3677500-3690000 GCA_022343465.1 Oscheius sp. G VE-2021
TGTCTGCCGTAACTCAACATCATTTGGGGTTAATTTTGGATACTTTATTTATTGGTTTGTCTTTCTCTCTCTACTACATTTCTCTATTGGTATTTGGAAAGGGGAAACGAAAATGAGAGGAGAGAGATAGAGAGAGAGGGGGCCTAAGAAGGGGTAGAGACGCAGAGTCAGACTGAAAGATAGGTCAGAGACGCAGAGTCAGAGAGGAAGTGAGGTGAGAGACTTAGAAACAGGCAAACAGAGAAAGAGAGCGGCAAGAGACGCAGAATCAGACCGAAAGAGATGTCAGAGACGCAGACAGAGGAAGGCAGAGGTCAGATACACAGAAGAATACAGGAAGAGAGGTGAAATACGCAGAACCAGGCTGAAGGTTATGTCAGAGACGCAGAAAAAGGCTGAGAGAGAGGTCAGACACGCAGAAGCAGGCAGCATGAGATTAAAGACGCAGAAACAGCAAGAATGAGATATCAGAGACGCAGAGTATGGAAGACAGAGAGGTTAGAGACGCAGAATCAGGCAGACATAGAGGTTAGAGACGCAGAATCAGATTGAAAGAAAGGTTAGAGACGCAGAAACAGGCTGAGGGCAGAAGAACGTAAAGAGAGAGAGAAACAGAAAGAGAGAGAGTGAGAGAGAGAGAGAGAGAAAAAAAGACAGAGAGAAACCTTCCCCACCACATTTCCCAAAGAACACCTCCTAATCCTCTTCCTTGCTCTCCTAAAAGTGTGCTCCGGGCGCCGTGTGTTTTCCGGCTGCCACCACAGCCCCGCCCCTCTTATTCCTATTGCTTTCAATCCCCCACCGCCACAATAACCTAATCAGTCTGCAATAATTTTATCTTTATAATTTATTTCTTTTTATTTTAATTTCTATTTATAGGCATAAATGTCCCTTTTCAGATGACATAATGGAGGCCGAAACGCAGAACATTTTCTTCCTCGGTCTCGCCATCCTCTTCGGATGGATGATCGTCGTCCTAATTTGTGCATCACCACAGGTATGATTTTATAATTTTTATTGATTATACCTTTAAAAATAGGTTTTTTAATGTAAAAAAAACTATTTTTGTTTTAAAAAAATGTAGAAAAACCCACTTTTTGGGAAAAAGCCATCACTTTGGTTAAAAAACAAACGTCAAAAGACGTAATTCCGAATGCTGTGTTTATAGCAGTGGTGGAATCGCATTGGCATCTATTTGACTAGTAATGGGGCGGAAATTAGTGTTTGCGAAGCCCTGGAGACTTCGAAGCGAGGACGAAAATATTTACTACTGGCGGTGGTCAGAGAAAAAGGGAGCCTGAGGCGAACTGGGTGGTTAATTAGAAGAGACAGATACAGATACAGAAAGAGAGAGAGAGAGAGAGAGAGAGAGAGAGAGAGATGGATCTTTCTTTTTATCTTCTCTCTCTCTCTCTCTCCTGTCTCTCTCTCTTTCTCTCTCTCTCTCTATCGATAGCCTCGGTTTCTGTCTGACTCTGCGTCTCTGACCCCCCTCCATCTGGCTGACTCTGCGTCTCTCATGCTGACATTTCATTCTCTCATTCTGTATCTTTCTCTCTATCTCTCTCTCTAGTCGTTCTCTGTTTTCCTTGCAACCCTCTGTACGTCCGGTCGCTCGGTTTTTAGCCTTCTCTGTCAATCAGCCATTCTGCATCCAAGCGGCCGGAAGCTATTTCCTTAGGAAGAAAGAATGATGGCCAATTGAGGTTTCCCCTGTTCCTCAGATGACGAATACAATCGTGGACTAGAATAGCCCTGAAGTTGACGCTGAAGTGTCAGAAACATGAATTTGGGACCAAAAAGTTCACCAACTTGAGTCTTTTCAATTAGTCGATGGTTAAACAAAGTGCATTTCATGGTTGACCCATTTTTGAATACAAAAAAAACAACAAATTTTACCCTGTTGTTTTACACGGTATTTCATTCAACGCACTTTTGCGTACGTCTTTAGGTTAAGGCGTTTATCATGTTCTTTTAGTCCGCGATTCAAGTTTAAAGTTGTTTTTATGTCGACGATGTTTTGCATCTCGTTTTGAATTTAACGAACTTTTACGTACTATTTTTGAATTTCAAATCGTTCTATTTCCTGTTTTCCTTTAACACAACCTTTTACCCACGTAGTTCGGCCTTAACGAGCTTGAACTTGCTAAAAAGCGGACAAACCTATTTTAGTTGCGTATTTTGGGATTTACCGTAACTTTAAGAAAAACAATTGATATTAAATCTTTTGTTTTGCAACCTCACGTACTTTACTCACGATCTTTTCGACAAAACGCCAGTTTATCTGATTCGTACTACCGTAAGCCTAAAAATACAAAGAAAATAATAAAACACGGCATAATATTAGAAATGAAGGATTTTTATCTAGAAAGTTATCATTTTCACGCAGTTTTACGTACCCTTTTTGGTCAAACGCACTGTTACGTACCATATTTTCGGTCCGACGCAATGTTGTGTACACTCGTGGTTATCTGTCAAACTTGAAAATATGAAGCCTAAAATACTAAATTTCATTTAAGAAAATTGTGTCTAGGGGGTGACAGTATTGATCACGTACACCAAACGTGACTTTGCCCAGTTTTTATAGTACCGTAATCCTAAAAGAAAAACAAGAAAAACAGTGAAACACGACAAATTATTTGAAATGAAGGATTTTTATCTAGAATTTCATCATTTTCACGTACTTTCATGTACCCTTTTTGGTTAAACGCACTCTTACGTACCATATTTTTGGTTCAACGCAATGTTGTGTACACTATTCGTCATTTGTCAAACATGCTTAAAATATGACTTCCCTCTTAAGAAAAATGTGTCTGGTTGTCACGCAGTTAACATTTTTGCCCTGACGCACTGTTACGTAATTGCTTACGTACTCTTTTTTAATAGACGCCAACTAACGAAAAATATGAATTTTCCAATAAAAAATATGTTGGTTCCTTAGATTGGTTATTGACATTCATCTTCCAACGCCGTTTTGCGTATGGGATTTTATCCTTGATGTTCTTTACGTACCATGTTTATGAACAAATGTCACCTCTTTGAGAGAAAAATATATACTATTAAAAAAACGGTTTTAAAGGGTCAATCCGGCACCTTTTCACATTTCCACTTTTTTGGCTCAAAAGGTTAACCTTGGCGTTGAAAACAATAACCGTTACTTTATTTTAAACCAAAATGGCCAGATTTCGAGAAAAGTGCTTCCAAACAGGCCGTTTTTGGACAAAAGTGTCGACAAACGCCGACAAGCAATGGAAAATAAAGACCAAAAATTAGAATGACGTGAGAAATGAAAAGGTGCCGGACTACTCCTTTAAAGTTGTTTTCCTCTATAAAATGCAGATAACTTCGTCTCAAAAGCCCCGATGTCCGTAGTTTCTTGTCTGTTTGCTCTGTAAAAAGGGCTGTCATCCGACACCTCTCTCAGTTGTTTCCAGCTCCTCAGATCACGAGGCCTCCCGGGGCTTCGTCGAGACATGTTCCCATCAATAGGGAACCCGAAAAAAAGTGTCCGCGCGGCCTCCATTTATCTCTATCGATGCTCCCAAGGGCCGCTACGAGCGAATTATGCGTCCATGTCATTAGCGGATCCCAGTGTCGCCAGGCCTTTGGGGGGACAAGAGGGAAAGATCAGAGATCGTCGGGCTGGCCCGGACCACGGGCTTGGCAAAAATGGTAGGCCACTGGCTGGCCCAAAATGGGACAATTAGCATAAAAACGGACGATACTCATCAGCGGGAGTTTTTGCTGCGTGGGCCGCTCATTTTTCACTCTCGCGTGCTTCCTGCCAGATGGTTGGGGTCAGTTGTTCTTCCGACTGGCCTCAGTTTATTTAACCGGCAAGCTCAAAAGAAACCAAGCCGCCGATTGAGGCACGAGATAATGGGGGGGAGGGACACCAGCAAAGGGGGGGGGCAGCTTTGGAATCTACGGCCAACTAACGATTAGGCTAAGGGAAACTGTTACCTAAACTAAGGTCTTTAAACTTGTGCTAAATCCATGCATGCGATAGGCTCTAGAGATTACCAATTAGTTTACCACTTAGTTATTTAAAGACTTCAAAGAATGGAGTTAACGCATTAGTTGTTAAGGTGAAATTTTGCCTTAAAAACTAAGGCCTTGAGATACACCCAATGACAGTAGCTGGCTTAAAATACTAATAGTTAGGAAAGTAGATTCTTAGGTCTAATATGAACGGTTTGCCATAAGGAAATCTTCCTAATGACCTTAATACCTTAAGGCATAGAGTCAATGTTTAAGAACCGTATTCTTAGCTGTTAAAACTTAAGGTAATTTTATGCCTAATGCATTTTCCCTAAGCCGTACATGCATTAATATATTGACTTGACTTTTAGCTGAAAATATTGGCTTGCAGAAAATCATCATACCTTAACGGATGTAGAGGACCGCGTAAAAATAATTTTTCTAATTTTGTGATAAAAGCCTATATCTCATTCCCAGAAATCCGAAAAATACCTCTATAAAAATTTATAGAGGTATTTTTCGGATTAATAAATAGTTAAAACTATTTTGGATCAAAATGAACCGATTTAGGAGCGCTTGAAATCTGGGGAAATTGTCATTTGAATTGCCGCCAACTCTGCGTCTCCCCATTTCCCACACTCTCTCGCCCACTCTAGCCGTGTTTCCGTGCGGCAAACGCGTAAAACGGCAGTGTAAACGCGCCCCTTTTACAGTCCAAATTATATACAAGGGGTATGTTTCAGAATCGTGGAAACGACATCTATTCGATGAAATAATTGTAAAGAGACTTTGAAAAATCAATTTTACGAGGTCCTTCTCCTTTAAGTATAAAAGCCCCGCTCGAAAATTTCTGAGACGAAGTCTTAACTTCCCCAAAATAATGTTGATAAAAATGTGCCAATCTCAAAACCGTATGGTTCAATTTTATTGTACCCTAGAGTCCTCGAAAGAGTAACCCTGCAATTCAGCTCTTCCGCGACTACATCATCGGCCGCTGCATCGACTCGAGCCACAACAACAAAATAAAAATGGTGAGTATCCAGCTGTTTGCGGCGCCTAATTCGGGTTGCAGGCCGAGGCGAAGATGCACGCGGCGACCCTCGCCTTGGCCCATAAACCGTCCGCCTTCTTGGTTGGACAGGCGGCAGCTCTTTCGAATATACACGAGGTAGGTCACAGTTCATTGGATTTTTGAGTTAGGGTAATTAAGCCCCAAATTAGGTACTTAGGATCTAAAATTTGGCGCGCGAAACAGCTTTTTGACGCAGTTTTCCGTAGGCGTAGTTTTCTCGGTAAACTGATTTTTTCAATTTTTCTGCTGATTTCTGAGGGATTAGGAGTTCTTTTGAGAAAACAAGATGTTTGGCCAAAGTACAATCTTGGGTAATATCTGTGGAGGAGACATGTGACATGTAGCTCTCACTCTCCACTTTTCGTGATAGACAGCCCACGACTCGTCAACAACATGTGCCTGCTGCGAGAGAGAGAGAAAATCGCAATGGTTGGGGGTTTGGGGACAGAGAGAGAGAGAGAGAGAGAGAGAGAGAGAGAGAGAGAGAGAGAGAGAGAGAGAGAGAGAGAGAGAGAGAGAGAGAGAGAGAGAGAGAGAGAGAGAGAGAGAGAGAGAGAGAGAGAGAGAGAGAGAGAGAGAGAGAGAGAGAGAGAGAGAGAGAGAGAGAGAGAGAGAGAGAGAGAGAGAGAGAGAGAGAGGTTAGAGAAGCAGCATCAGACAGAAAGAGAGGTTAGAGACGCAGAATCAAAGAGAAAGAGAGGTCAGAGACGCATAATCGGAGAGAAATAGAGGTTAGAGACGCAGAATAAGGCAGAAAGGGAGGTTAGAGACGCAGAATCAGGCAGAAAGAAAGGTTAGAGACGCAGACGAAGACTAAACTACCTTTTTCCAGATGGTCCGTCTGTCCTCCCTCGAAGAAGGCCTCTGCGACGAGCCTGGTCCCTCCACGGCGTAGTCCCCCCCTCCACGACCCTGCCGTCTGCAGTCGCCAGTTGCTTCCCCCCAGGAGACGTCAACTGGCGATTGATCCGCGTTCACTTATCGCATACCTGCTCAACTCGATCGTCCCGGTACCCGAGCGAATACTTCTCTTCTCTCCCTCCACTTACATGCACCTTCTCTTGTTTATAAAAAGACTTTTGTTTATAAAAAGACTTTTGTTTATAAAAAAAACTTTTGTTTGAAAAAAAAGTCGCGGTTAGTGTTCTTCTGGATTTGTTTAAGGGGGAAACGGCGACCTTTCTAATTCTGTTTACACCACCGCGTTCTCCCGAATTTCCGCTTCCTGTTTTTGGAGAGATGCCAGGCGAAGGAGGGGTGGAAAACACAAGGAGTAATACACACGGGAAAGGGTTGGCTTGTTTGCAAAAAACTGACTAAGAAAGTAAAAGATACCTCTTAACTGTTTCCTGAAAAAAATTTAATTTTTTTCCGCCGTACCTTTACCATTGTGACTAGCGTTTTCTGCGGGTCACAGGGCGCGGCAAAGAGCACCAGTCAGCGGCAAACGAATAATCAAAATTTGTTATTTTTCACCTGGCTTATTTTTATTTCACACTTCATCCGCTTCATCCGGTAATAACTGGGGTGTCGGTATTGATTGATAGCCATCATAAAAGCAAGCGGCCTCACTGATAGCACGTATGGCCTGACAAACTGCTTATGGCCTGACAAATTCCAAGACGGCATCCGCTCCCCGTTTTTCTTCTTTAGCAGAATTAAGTTTCCAATTCACATTTATTTATCTCTCTGCCGTACTTTAAATTTTCTATTTTCTGGAGCAAATCGTATTTGCATTGATTAATCATTAATAATTGAGGCAAAAAATAAACAAAAAAAAATCAACTGAAAAGTAATTTCAAACAAAAAATATCAGCTAGCTTGAGCACGCCGATACACGCGTATACACACATACCCACCTACAAACCTAGACACACCTACATACACACCTACAAACACATGCACACAAACACACATAATACAAACATACACACGTTTTCTTTAACACATTGCTTTTTTTAATACATTGCAAAAAGAAAATTTGCATTTTTCTCCTGGATTTCACAACCACGTTATCAGCTATCTGTTATCTAACTGTCGTGCAGTATTCCTTCCCCTTGCGACATGGGAAAATCGAAAGTCATGGATTTTGCTCAAACAATGTATTTGACCTAAAAACACATTTCTAAAAGTTTTAGGTCAATATCGACTTTTTGACCCGGGTTACGGTAGGTCGCCATGGGTTACTGTAAGTCAGCACAAAATAGTCCAAATGTGAAGATCTATAGCTTACTCCAACATGCATATTTTTAAACGATTTCATCAGAGAAAATTGTCCATTCATTGACAGAAACCGATTGATGCATCGATCTCCACATTTGGACGAATATGAGCTGACTTACAGTAACCCATGGCGACCTACCATAACCCGGGTCAAAAAGTCGATATTGACCTAAAACTTTTAGAAATGTGTTTCGTTTGAGCAAAATCCATGACTTTCGATTTTTCCCATGTCGCAGGTGTGCGCATCTCTTACAGAATGTTTGTCTTAAGTACGCAAGTTTTTGGTGAGGAGTAACTGATAGTTCTTGACATCCGAGTGGCATTCTTCTATCCCTTGGTGAAGGCATAGAGCAAACAGAACTCTGCTAATTTTTGGTTATTTATTTGACACTCATCTTGATCAAATGTCTCACGGAACCCAGTTAAAACAACTGAACCTGACTTGTTGACACTTAACATTTTTAGTTTGGTGTGATATCGCTTCGAGACCCAATAAAATCAATCGCTATTGGTTAATTTAACGCAACCATAACATAGGCTATCGATTAATACCATATGAGGTTCAATAGGCTAATATTCTTTTTGCAAAGTTCTGGCACGCCATCGCTTCGAGACCCATCAACGCTATTTGACCTATGATCTACTTTTACCTAGGGTACTAACATATTAAAAGATGAAACGGGTATTCCCGACCCTGTCAGCGCTGGTTCATCTTTTTTAAACTCTCTGTTGAAAAAAAATTGTGTTTTTCATTCGTTTGTTTTCTTTATTTTTGAATGCTTCACATTTCTAGGTATGACGTCTTTGAAGGAGGAAGAGCCATTCGTGGCTGTCGTCGACAACGACAACCTTGCCAACATTTGCTCCAAGTGTTTTGAATCGGTAAGAACTTTTTTGTCAATGACTTCAAATGAAAGAATGTTCCTGTTAAGAAAAACATTCTGCGCCGCTGTTCCGCATGTAAAATTCATTACTATTGTGGCACGGCATGTCAGTCGGCCGACTGGGAAGATCACAAGGTAAGTTGCCGAATTTCCCTTATGGCTGTAATTGATATAACCTAATAGCTGCGTTTTAGTTTTGTCTTGCGAAACACCCTAAAAGTTTTTTTCTTTAGACAAAGCAGACCATTTGCTTATGAAAAGCCCATCAAAATAGTTTTTTCTGAATTTTTAGGTTTTGTTTTATGCAAAAGATTTGAAGAATTTGCCTTTAGCTATAACAGTTCTTGTACATCTAAATCAAGGCGTTGCTTTACTGAAAATATACAAAAATAAAATATATTACATATGTACAAGCGAGCGAGCGCTTTGTACCGTGATTTTTTTTTGATTTTACTTCGTTAAGGAAGCATCTTTCTTAGATTTAAAAATAACCCATTATAAATTTTCCTTTTTACTATCTTATAAATCAATTAATTATATGTGTGACGCTATGAAAGAAAAATATTTTTATCGTGAAACCTTACCAAACACGCCAGCTTTTATTTGAAGAATTACACTTTTGGTTTCTTTATTTTCCTTACGTATACGATTGTCAAACACGATAATTAGAACGATATGTTATTTACCACTCCTAATTGCAATAGTTTTGCTCACGTTTGTTGCCAGTAGATTGTCCAGCAATTATGCATTTCTAGGCCGAATGCAAGCTTTTTCGGACTGCTGCATTCATTCCCTTACGAGATGTGAGAATCATTCCCTTACGAGATGTGAGAATTGTAGCCCGTATTTTGGACAAAACAAACAGGTGTCCAGAATACACATCATACAACGGACGGACTTATGATGATCTCCAGCACCGTGAGTTTTCCGTTTCTGCATGCTTATCATTTACATTCGTCAATCAGTACCATTTGTCGATCTCTCAAGTTATCATTAAAAAAATTTGGGCTCCGTTGAGTCTTTTGTCATTGAGTGCACAACGTTTTGCTAGAATAAAAAACTAGAGTCGCTAGTGAAAAACAGTAAAAACACCGTAAAGACTTTAAAATTCTACTTTAAGATAAAGACAAACTAGAAAGCCGAAATCCTCAGTCTATTAAAACATGTTTGGCTGCTACATATCTGTTCACCAAGAAAAAATACACCGAAGAAGAAATTGTTGTTGCCTACTCGAAGGTAGGTTTTTTCTTCATTTTAAATGCAACAACTCTTACGATTAGTACCTCACCAACTACTTCACAATTACTGGTGGACCAAACGGAGCCTCCACTCTGGGAGCGGGACTGTACATAGGTCTCTCATCACACGACCACAGCTGTCGCCCAGACTGCTGGGTGGTCTTCGAAGGACCAAAGATGCTTCTCCGATCCGCCGATCCGACCGTGAAGTACAGCGAAAAGGTGAGGCACATAATTTCTGAAATCTTAAATTACATTTTATTTACATTTAAAAATTGTACGAGTTTTGTAATTGCATTTGGCGAAATCTCCCAAAACCTTTTTTTCGGACAATGTTACCCCGACATTTATAACCAATGGTGGCCGAAACGCGGGCCGGCCCGGGCTTGTCGAATTTTTCTGAAAGTCAAATTTTAAATGTGTTATTCAAAACTTAATATTTTTGTGTTATTTTTGTTGTAAACAGTAGTTCTAAACATGCAAAAGATACTGTGCAAAGGAAGATTCTAACTACTCTATATCAATTTTTGTAAAATTTCATGGCCTAGTGGCTAAGAGGTCGGACTGGTAATCCAAAACTACCCCAGTTCGATCCCCGCTTGACAAAACTTTTTTGCGTCAAGTGTTTTGATGAATAGTTATACTAGAAACACTTATTTACAACCATACCTATCAAATACATTTTCTAACTTTTGAAAAATTTGGTCTCTAACCCGGGCTCGGCCCGGGCCCGGCCCGGGCCGGACCACAGATTTTCGGAGAGCGGGCAAGGATGGCTTTCTTAACCAGATTCTCAGAAAAAGTTGAAATAGATTTGTTAAACTGTAGAATTAACAGAGGTATTTGCTATGTATTTATCTGCTCTGAAAGATTATATAAAATATTTTGATCTGACAAGGGCCAAACCGGACCAACAAAATTCACAGAACAGCATGCATTTCAAGCAAATGGTTTAATGATACAATGAAGCAATCAAGATATGTGTGTTTACTTCATAATACAGCTAACCGTCTCCTACAACGGTGGCAACACCATTGGAGACACCCGAAAGAGAAGGGAGAAACTCTCATCTCAATATTTCTTCAATTGCAACTGCGACGAGTGTAGCGATACGGACTTGGTAAGTTCTTTTCTGTTTCTATAAATAAATATTGTAACCTGCAGGACAGGAGGCGTCAATCTGGACGCTCGGAATGCTGCAAAGATGGTGTGTTCTTCGACGAGCCAAATACGAAATGCAGTGCTTGCGGAAAAGCCGTTTCGGCCGAAAGACTGCTACAGGTTTTTTTTATCAACGTTACCAAGAAAGTATAATTTTAGTTGCAAAACTGGAACAAAGAATTGTCGGAGCAAGAGGAGGCCGATGTCACAAATAACTTGGAGACGATGATGAATACCTATGAAAAGTGCAGATCGGTAAGTTTGCAATGGTAGGGAGAGAGAGAGAGAAACAATATTGTGATGAATATTTATTTCCAGGTGTTATCCGATCAAAATATCAATCTGGTGCTTTTGGCGGAAAAAATCTATCCGATAGCCATAATCTTCAACAAGCTTTTGGTGGCAAAGAAGTTTATTGACATTTGCCTTCCCATGATTCGGTAAACTTTCATTCATTTCAATAGGCATGTTTTTTTAGAGAAAGAATGCCCAGCAATCACAGCTGGTTGGCTCTTTGCATTCGATGCAGAATCCTTGGAGGACTGGGCAAGCAGTTTTCCAATGAATTGAAAAACGCCAGTGAAGAGGTAAGATCAGGAGAAATAAAGAGAAAAATAAGAACCAAAAAGGGGGAGGAGAAAGAGAAAGAAAGAAGAGGAGAGATGGAGAGGGAGGGGAAGAAAGAGAGAAGGAGGAAGATAGAGAGAGAAAGAGAGAGAGAGAGAGAGAGAGAGAAAGAGAGAGAGAGAGAACGATAAAGAGAGAGAGAGAGAGAGAGAGAGATACACAAAAAGAAAGATACAGAGAAAGTCGACGGAAAAAGATGACTACAAAAACGGCTTAATAAATGCACATTTTTAGTATTGGGAGGCAATGCAGCTAGTGTATGGCAAAGATCATCCATTAACCAAGTCCCTGCTGTAGATGGAGCCTAAGAGGAAGTGATGTCGTTACTGCAAGAAAAACTTATTCAGTCTTCCTCCGGTTTTCTTTGTCTTCACTTCTACGATATGTTCCCGAATTGTGTTGTTTTCCAGTAATCAGCATATTTGTTGTTAACCCCTGTTTCTTTGATTTGTGTTATTTTTATGTTATCTTTCGTAACTACTCTGTTTTCCGCAATAAAGTGTTGGACCGATTTCATATCAATAATACTTCGTCGTGAAAGAAGTTAAAAAAGATTATGTAAATTTCGCTAATTAAAAAAGATTTTTATTGCTTTTTTTTGAAAAGGAGCGTAAAAATCTTAGATTCTTAAAAAACATTCTTAAAAAACTTTTGAAAAAAAAAACTTTCTACACTGCGGGCCATAATTATACGGCCACCTTTCTCTGTTTAATTTTAGTCATTTCAAAATTTTCTAAAATAGTACGGCATCATCCATAGGATTTAGCAGGCATTTACGAAGAGATTCCTTTTTTAAGATCGGAATTTCATTGACATACGACTCTGTCACGTCCGTTCCCGCGAGGGCCCTTGTTTCAGCATACGAAGGTAAATTTTTCTTGGTGCCAAAACAGACGCCATTCGAGAGAGCGTAAAAAGTTACCCCAGAATCTGTTCTTGTTTAATTTTACAAAAAAATTTGTAGCGAGCAGAACGATTTGAAATAGCAATTCTTGGGATGAAACTTTGGATATTCAAATGAAGAATAATGAAAATTTCCCGTTTGATGGCCAAAATTTATGTTTTCTGTTGCACAGTGCTCAAAACAGAATTTTTTGTAAAATTAAACAAGAACAGATTCTGGGGTAACTTTTTACGCTCTCTCGAATGGCGTCTGTTTTGGCACCAAGAAAAATTTACCTTCGTATGCTGAAACAAGGGCCCTCGCGGGAACGGACGTGACAGAGTCGTATGTCAATGAAATTCCGATCTTAAAAAAGGAATCTCTTCGTAAATGCCTGCTAAATCCTATGGATGATGCCGTACTATTTTAGA
>JAJQXH010000020.1:3692500-3697500 GCA_022343465.1 Oscheius sp. G VE-2021
AGAAGTCTCCAAATTGAATTTTCAGTTTATTTTCTTGATTTTTACAACTTTTCGAGGTTTTATAATGAAATAATGAAACTAATGATGTCTTGTTTCAGAATGGGTAGTTTTTGGCTACTACCCCTCCTCCTCTGCCAGGGGGTATCTAGCGCCGTCCGGATGGACTGCCATCCCGAACCCAACGCCACTCCGCAGAACTGCCAAGACAGAGGCTGCGTTTGGCAACCAGCCGATAACCAGGTTTGAAATTTTAATTTTAAATTTAAAATTAAAAAATTTAAAATTAAATTTTAAAACGTCACTTTCAGAAGGACCCAGTAGAACCTTGGTGTTTCATGAAACCAGGAGTCGGCTACAAAGTCGCATCCCAAACTCTCTCCAAAATCAATTTGGTCAAGAATTCTGGACCCAAGAACCCCTGGGGACAAGATTTTTCCCAACTTACCATGTCTACGGCTACTTTCGGGGCTACCTTAAACATTAAGATCACTACTACCACCGGGTAAGGTTAACGTTATGGCCTTACTAAGGATGTTTAGGGTTCGTTATTCTCCTCCGGTCGATTTCCCTATGAATCCTTCGACTTCTTCTGATGCATTGAGTGTGAGGTCTAACATTTCTGCCGATCCCTTCTACTTTGAAGTTGTGCGAAGGAGTTCGAACAGGAAGCTTTTTGATACTTCTCAAGGTGAGGATTCTGCGTCTCGAACATCTCTTTCTGTCTGATTCTGCGTCTCTACCCTCTCTTTCTGTCTGATTCTGCGTCTCTAACCTCTCTCTGACCCTGGGTCCTAGTATTTCTTCTGAAACCTTGAAAATTCCAGGAGGTCTCATTTTCTCCGACAAGTTCATCCAAATTGTGACCAAGTTGCCTTCTGAGAACATGTACGGATGGGGAGAGAACATTCATCAGAGCATTAAGGTAAAACCTTAGTTAAGGCTTTGTTAAACACAGAGAAATTTTAGCACGACTTCAGCAAGTACCTCACTTGGGGAATGTTTGCGAGGGATGAACCTCCAAACTCGGTTGGAACCGACACAAAGAATCTTTATGGTACGTTTCTGTGTACCACATAGTTTTTCAAACTTGCCGTTTGCCGCACGGTTTCTTGCCAATCCTGCCGATTTCCGTACGGTTTTCGGTCGACCTTGCCGATTTTGCAGTTTGCCGCACGGTTTTAAGAAATTCGTACCAATTGCCGTATGGTTTTCTGCGGAGCCCCTACCCCTCTCTGCAAAAATTTTGTGACCTTCAATCCAGATTCCAGGAACTTATCTCAAATGATGAACAATTCGAGATAAGCTAACCGCGCCATATGCACGTGATATGTTTATGAAAACACGTGCTTGGAGAGTAAAGGTCAAACTTTTCGATTTCGACTATCTGCTGATTAAAGAAAGTTGCTGAACTAGGAATTTCGGGTAAAAGCAAACAAGGGTGCGGTTGAAACAACAGCGATTATAAAAAAACATGAAGTCGAAAACCGTTAAAAAAAGTCAAAGACGGAGAGACGCAGAGGGAAAAAACTGTCGGTACTATTTTACTCCCCTAATTTTTTAAAACTTAAAGTGAAGTTTTAACTTTAAAACTTCAATTAAAAGGTACTCAACCAATTTTTTTTGTAGAATTAGCTTTCAGATTTACATTAAAGGGACCATCAGCCTCCTGTTTAAAATGAGGATCGTTCTTATGCTAATTAGCCCATTTCAATTAAATTAATTTTTTTCCAACACCGCTCCAAGCAACGGTTTTTCACAAATGGGCTGATTAGCATAGGATTAGCCGTGATTTTGAAAAGAAGGCTGATGGTCCCTTTAAAATGAGCTACTTTGTGAAACATTTCAATTTTTTTAGTAAAAACCATGCAAAATGTCATCAAGCAGGAATTTTATGAGGTAAAATTTTCCAATATAGTATAAATGTTTATTTTATTTGATAAAAATAAAAACAACATGTTTTTCAACAAAAGTGAAACGTTTAAAGATAAAAAACAACAATTGAACAAGCGAATTCTATTTGCCGAGCTGGCTGCACCCTCGTTGTCTGCGCCCTCCGCGCGAGAGAGATGCGGCGGGAACCCCGTAAACAATCGGCATATCCACTGAATTTGGTTATATAATCGACCCCAAAACACTCCCTTCCGTGCAGTGGTAAGACATTGGTGGATAGCTGAAAAGCAAGACAGCCTTTGACAATCATTGTGACGTGCTAGTTGCCCAACCAAGTGAAAGGGGAAGGACCGCGTAAAAATAAGTTTTCCGATTCTGCGATAAAAGCCTAGATCTCATTCCCAGGATTCCAAAAAATACCTCTATTACCCATTTTGCATAAAAATAAACCAATTTAGGAGCGATTGAAATTTGGGGAAATAGTCATTTGAATTGCCGCCAATTCTGCGTCTCCCCATTTTCCACACTCTCTCGCCCACTCTGACCGTGTTTCCGTGCGGCAAACGCGTAAAACGGCCTGTAAACGCGCCCCTTTTGCAGTCAAAATCTTAGAAAAAATAGAAGGGGTATGTTTCAGAAGTGTGGAAAACGTTATCTATTCAATGAAACTATAATAAATATATTTTCAAAAATCAATTTTACGCGGTTCTTCCCCTTTAAGTATAATAGTACCAAACTGTCATTTCAGGAGTCCACCCCTTCTACATGATGATCGAGCCCGACGGCAAGGCCCACGGAGTCCTCATCGTCAACAGCAATGCCCAGGTTTCAATGAAAGTTTCCGGTTCCTGAATTCTAATTAGGAAGTCACCACCGCCCCCGGACCCTCCCTCATCTACCGTACCATCGGAGGCATGCTGGATATCTACTTCTTCCCAGGACCCACTCCTGAAGACGTAACTAAGCAATACCAGGCCCTGATTGGAAAACCATTTTTGCCTGCTTACTGGGCCTTGGGATACCAGGTTCGGCGGACTTACACTAGTCTAATTTGGGCAAATTTAGCTATCTCGCTATGGATATAAGAATCTGGATGATATGCAGCAGGCCATTGGAAGGACTAGAACTGCTGGAATTCCTATTGACACGGCTGTTGTGGATATTGATTATATGGATAGGTACAAGGACTTTACGATTGGAACGGAGGTGAATTTCCTATCTCTCTCTCTCTCTCTCTCTCTCTCTCTCTCTCTCTCTTCTGTCTGATTCTGCGTCTCTAACCCCTCCTCTGTCTGATTCTGCGTCTCTAACCCCTCCTCTGTCTGATTCTGCGTCTCTAACCTCTCCTTTAAGAACTGGTCCGGCCTTCCCAACTACGTCAACCAGATGAAGCAGTGGGGAATGAAGACAATTCTCATTTGGGATCCCGCAATTCAAGTTGACTACCCAGTCTTCCAGAGAGGACTTGATCAGGTTAGATGCTACTTAGGATACAATCTCGTTCTCCTTCTTCAGAGCGCTCGTTTCATCGAATGGGAGAGGTACGACCAAGTCATGACCAGCATCCAGGTTTGATATTTTTACTTAATTTCAAAGTTGATGAATTAGAATATTATTTAACTTTAAAATTATTTTTTAGAACCTCTACCCCATGGCTCAGAACACAAAGATCATGTTGGGAGTGGTTTGGCCCGATCGTCACGTTGCTTTCCCTGATTTCTTTGACGCTACGAATGCCACAGCCAAGTGGTGGATTAGCGAGTTTAAAACTATGCAGGGACAGGTGAGGCATCACGCTTACACGTGCACACACATACACAAACACATGCGCGCGCGCACACACACACACACACACACACATACACACAACTAGATTCGTAAGTTTTTGGGTTGGTTTAAAAAAACCATTTTTGACACTTTCACTTTCAAACAAAAATAAAAAATAACAAAAAAATAATATAATGTTTTTTTTTAATATTGAGTTACATTTTTATTATATTAATGATTTGTAATGTTTTGGTTTATTTATTTATTTTCGAGATAGAGAAAAAGAGAGAAAATACAGGGTAATTAAAAATCTACTGAAAGCGTCAAAAATTTAAAAAACAAGAAGCAAAAACTTACAAAAAATGAAATATATATTAAAAAATTTAATAAAAATATTTATTATTATATTTCAATTTCGTAAGTTTTTGGTTGGTTTAAAAAAACATTTTTGGCACTTTCAAAAAAAAAACAAAAAAAAAATAATTTAAATGTTTTAAAATATTGAGTTTCATTTTTATTATAATAAATGTTTGTAATGTTTTGGTTTATTTATTTATTGTCGAGATAGAGATAAAGAGAGAAAAATAAAAATAAAAACGAAAAACTGACAAAAATGAAATAAAATTAAAATTTAAAATATTTTTCAATATATTTTTTATTTACACGTGCACACACCCACACACAGACACGGATACATATACCTTTTTAGATCGCCTGGGACGGCATCTGGATCGACATGAACGAACCCTCAAACTTTGGAACTAATGAAAACCACCCTTGGTACTTCGACAGCCCCGATCATCCCAACGACCAACCTCTCTTCTGCCCAATGGTTGATGGAGGAAAGGACGCAGACTGGGATATGCCTCCCTACAAAACCCACAATGTTTGGAATTGGCAGTCTGATGTAAGGATTGGTGCAATTAGGCTTAAAAGATTGATTTAGAGCTACTTGGCTACAAAGACCTTGTGCATGTTGGCGGTTCAGGCTAATGGAAGCCAGAGGTTTTATAACATCAAGAATTTGTATGGATTGAGTGAATCTAAGGCTACCCAGGAAGCTTTGTACCAGGCTACTGGAAAGAGAGGAGCTGTGATTTCGAGGTGAGAGAGAGAGAGAGAAAGAAAGAGAGAGAAAGAGTGAGAGAGAGAGAGGTTAGAGACGCAGAATCAGACAGAAGAGGGGTTAGAGACGCAGAATCAGACAGACACAAGGGTTAGAGACGCAGAATCAGACAGAAGAGAGGTTAGAGACGCAGAATCAGACAGAAGAGAGGTTAGAGAAGCAGAATCAGACAGAAGAGAGGTTAGAGACGCAGAATCAGACAGAAGAGAGGTTAGAG
>JAJQXH010000020.1:3700000-3712500 GCA_022343465.1 Oscheius sp. G VE-2021
TAGCAAAGAACGAGCTTTTAAATCATTTTGCTGGTTTCAACTTGAATTTAAAGGTAGTTCCTGTTCTCCGGGCGCGCCCGGAATAACCCGTCACCATAAATCGATATTAACCTTTATTACTTAACTTTTTTTGTCAATTTCAATGTTTTTCAGCGTTGAAAGCTTCGGAAACGAAACAATTTTAAATTGAACTTTTTTTGTTTTGTGTTTTTTTTCTTTGGGGGTTATTTATGTTCCACGGACGCGCACGCAATAACCCGGAGCCAAAAATCATACATTGGCCGAAAAATTAAACTATTTTAAAAATTAATCCATGGCGTTTCAGTAAAAAAATCAGCTTTCAAATCATTTTACTAGTTTCAAATTTGTTATTTTGTAATTGGGGGGTCTCTACTGTTCTCCGGGCGCGCCAGGAATAACCCTGCACATGAAATCGATATTGGCCTTTATCAATTAATGCAGTTTTTGACAATTACAATGTTTTCAGAGTAAAAAAAGCTTTTAAAACAATTTAATTTTTCAAATTTGGTTGAATTTGGAGGTAGTTGGTGTTCCACGGACGCGCACGCAATAACCCTGCACCAAAAATCGATATTATCATTTAAATTTTAACCTCTTTTCAACTAATTAATTTAAATATGTTTTAGCAAAAAAACAGCTTTCAAATTTTTTTGATGGTTTCCAATTTGATTGAATTTAAAGGTAGCTACTGTTCTCCGGGCGCGCCCGCAATAACCCTGGACAAGAAATCGATATTGGCCTTTATATTTTAAATGTTCATTAATTAATCAAATACTATGTCTTTCAGCAAGAAAAGAGCTATACATTTATTTTGCTGGGTTCAAATTTGTTAGAATTTGGGGGGGGGGGGGGGTACTGTAGTCCGGGCGCGCGTGCAATAACCCGACCAGCAATCAAAATCGATCGAAAAGTCTCAGAATAAGATCTTTTGTCAAAACAATGGAATTTCACAACTTTTTTGCAAAATCTGCTTTTTTGCTCTCCGTTTTTAAAGTTGATATAACCCGGGCGCGCACGCAATAACCCTGCACTAAAAAGCGTTTTGTCTGTATTAAGCAAATGTTTTTTCTTTCTTAAAAATTTCATTTTCAGAGTTCCGTCACCCTCCCCACCCTGGACACAATCGAAATCTTCAACTACCCTGCCCAACCTGATTTCTCCAGTTTCAAACTGAATGGAAAGATCATCAGCGTGAATGTCCAGCAGTCTTTCTACAGTGCCATTACTAAGGTCCTAGTAATCAACACTAAGAACTTTATCACAATAAGCGCTAACACTCAGGTAATAAAGACCTAAAATTGACAGATAAGTTAAATTCAGAGCCTTACTTGGAAGAACTACGCCGTGGTTGCAGCCAAAGTGGATCTGAGGAACTTCTACCGCTTCAATTGAATAGGAGACAATGGGATGTACAAATAAACTATTTTACTTTTTTTGGTTTGAGAAACTTTTACAAGTTAGATTCTTTATAGTTTACTTTCATAGTTGACTTCTCATGTTTGTCCAGGGTTATCGCGGGCGGGCTCGCAATCGCAAATTCTCAGAACTTTTTGGATGTAGCTATGGCTGAGTGCAAATATAGAAAAGTTAACTATTGAAATGTAACTAGCAAGTTGAAACAGTGGAGTGAATGTGCAACTTAGAATTGTGTGGCATCTATAAGGTTTAAAGTGGAATTTTTCTCAAAACTCATGGGGGTTTGGCCCAAATTTCATAAGGCCTAAATCCCAATCGGTCCAAATCTCATTAAATTAGTTATAAAGGACCTAGTTCCAAGTCAAGGGCTATAAGGCCTTACTAAGACCCTATTAAGACCCAAAAACTAACGACCCAATGGAATGATGAAAAAAATAAAGTAATGAAAAAAGGAATAATTTTAAAAAAGAAAAAAGAAAGAAAGAAAGAGAGAGATTTCCCAAGGTCTTGGTTGCTTTAGGTTTCTAATACCAGTAAGCCTAATCCTAGGGCCTTAATAAAGGATTATCGCCCTTGGTTTAAGGAAATATGGCCTCAATAAGGAATTCTCGCCCTTGATTTAAAGAAATAGGGCATTAATAAAGAATTCTCTCCCTTGACTTAAGGAAATAGGGCATTAATAAGGAATTCTCGCCCTTGATTTAAGGAAATAGGGCATTAATAAGGAATTCTCGCCCTTGATTTAAGGAAATAGGGCTTCAATAAGGAATTCTCGCCCTTGATTTAAGGAAATTGGGCATTAATAAGGAATTCTCGCCCTTGACTTAAGGAAATATGGCCTCAATAAGGAATGCTCGCCCTTGATTTAAGGAAATAGGGCATTAATAAGGAATTCTCGCCCTTGACTTAAGGAAATAGGGCATTAATAAGGAATTCTCGCCCTTGATTTAAGGAAATAGGGCTTCAATAAGGAATTCTCGCCCTTGATTTAAGGAAATTGGGCATTAATAAGGAATTCTCGCCCTTGACTTAAGGAAATATGGCCTCAATAAGGAATGCTCGCCCTTGATTTAAGGAAATAGGGCATTAATAAGGAATTCTCGCCCTTGACTTAAGGAAATATGGCCTCAATAAGGAATGCTCGCCCTTGATTTAAGGAAATAGGGCATTAATAAGGAATTCTCGCCCTTGATTTAAGGAAATAGGGCATTAATAAGGAATTCTCGCCCTTGATTTAAGGAAATAGGGCATTAATAAGGAATTCTCGCCCTTGACTTAAGGAAATAGGGCATTAATAAGGAATTCTCGCCCTTGATTTAAGGAAATAGGGCATTAATAAGGAATTCTCGCCCTTGATTTAAGGAAATAGGGCATTAATAAGGAATTCTCGCCCTTGATTTAAGGAAATAGGGCATTAATAAGGAATTCTCGCCCTTGACTTAAGGAAATATGGCTTCAATAAGGAATTCTCGCCCCTTACTTAAGGAAATATGGCCTCATAAAGGAATTCTCGCCCTTGATTTATGGAAATAGGGCATTAATAAGGAATTCTCGCCCTTGATTTAAGGAAATAGGGCATTAATAAGGAATTCTCGCCCTTGACTTAAGGAAATATGGCTTCAATAAGGAATTCTCGCCCTTTACTTAAGGAAATATGGCCTCATAAAGGAATTCTCGCCCTTGATTTAAGGAAATAGGGCATTAATAAGGAATTCTCGCCCTTGATTTAAGGAAATAGGGCATTAATAAGGAATTCTCGCCCTTGATTTAAGGAAATAGGGCATTAATAAGGAATTCTCGCCCTTGACTTAAGGAAATATGGCTTCAATAAGGAATTCTCGCCCCTGACTTAAGGAAATATGGCCTCAATAAGGATTTCTTACCCTTTGCTTAAGGAATTAGGTCTTTAATAATGAATTTAATGGCTTTTATTTTGATTAGATTTGGGCCAAACCCACTGATACCATCTGAGTCAGTTCGATCCATCAGATTCATCTGGTTTCGTTTGCAAGTTTGTGCGTGTGTGAGTTTTCGTGTGTGTATTTTTATGTATGTGTGTATGCGTGTATGTGTGTGTGCGTGAGTTTGCATTGTCTGTAATGTCTGAATGTGTGACCGCGATTGCACGTGTGTCCTTGTTCTCTCTGCCCTTCCCTCCAATCTGCATGCGACCCATGTGCTCCCTGCTGATAAAGAATCCCGCCACTCTTTGCTGATATCACGTTTATGTTCTCGCGATCACAAGTGTTTTCTATCTGTCACTGCTCTTTCGTCTTTCTTCCAAGTCTTCTTTAAAAGTAACCTCCATTTCCATGAAATCTAGTTGTATTTTTATCAATCCTCTTTTTCTCCATAGACTTTGAACCTGGACTTAGCTCTTTATCTTATAAGCAATCGGATGAACTTCTGAGATTGCACGATTCTCCCCCCCCCCCTTTCCTTCGAAAGGGGATTCGTTTTAGTGTTTTAGCTTAGTTCTTAGCAATTTTAACACCTATTTTCTATTTTTTTTTGTTTCAGAATGGGTGGATATTGGCTACTACCCCTTCTCCTTTGCCAGGGGGTAGTCTCCCTCGTCCGATTCGACTGCCACCCCGAGTCCAATGCCAATCAGCAGAATTGCGAGGCTAGGAACTGTATTTGGCAACCTGCCGATAACCAGGTTTCAAATTTTAAATTGAACATTTTTTAATGGCTTTTTCAGCAAGACCCCGTGGAACCGTGGTGTTTTATGAAGCCAGGAGTTGGCTACAAATATGTGTCGCAGAGTTTGTCAAGTGTGAATTTGGTGAAGAATTCTGAACCGAGAAATCCGTGGGGACAGGATTTCTCCCAGCTTACTTTCTCAACGAGTACTATTGGAGCAACTTTGAATGTTAGGATTACTACAACTGCGGGGTAGGTTATGTGTAAGTCTTTCTCTCTCTCTCTCTCTCTCTCTCTCTCTCTCTCTCTCTCTCTCTCTCTATCTCTCTATCTCTATCTCTTTCTCTTCTTTCTCTTTCTCTCTTTCTCTCTTTCTCCCTTTCTCTCTTTGTCTCTCTTTTTCTCTTTCTTTCTCTCTTTCTCTCTCTATTTATCTCAATATTTCTCACTCTTCTCTTTCTCTCTCTCTCTCTCTTTATCTCTCTTTTGCTTCTCTGGCCCTACATCACTCTATCTCTCTGATTCTCTAACTCGTGGACTGTCTACTTACCTGCGTCTCTGCTTCTCTATCTCTATATTGTTTTGTCTATGTTTTTCTATGCGTCTCTACCTCTCTGACTATCTGCTTCTCTAATTGTTGCCTCTCCGCCCTCTGACTCTCTGACTCAATACTTCTCTGCATCTCTGACTTTCTGTATCATCGACTCTTCGCTGTTCTGTTTCTCTAACTCTTCATCGAACTGTCTCTCCCACCCTCTAACTCTCTGCGTCATTGCCCTCTCAGCTTTACCGCTTCACTTTTCTCTCTGACTATCTGCCTGCTTGTCTGCTTGTCTGCCTCTCTTCTCGTCTGCTTCTCTACTTATTTGTATATATGCCAGTTTGCTACTCTGACTATCTGTTTCTGTGACCTCTCTGGCTCTCTGACTCTCTGGCCCGCTGCTTCTCTGACTCTCTGTCTCTCAGCATCTCTGCCCTCTATCTCTCTGCTTCTCTCTCAATCTCTCTCTCTTTTTTATCTTTTCTTTCTTTCTCTATCTCTCTTTCTCTCTATATCTCTCTCTCTATTTTTATCTTTTCTTTCTTTCTCTATTTCTCTCTATCTCTCTTTCTCTTCTCTCTCTCTCTCTCTCTCTCTCTCTCTCTATCTCTACAACAAAAAAAGCCGTTTAGTGGAAGATATGAACCTCCCGTCGACCTTCCCAGGAATCCCTCAACCTCACCCGACAAATTGACTGTCAGAACAAACATAAACTCTGATCCCTTCTCCTTCGAAGTAGTCCGAAAGAGTACAAACCGCAAAGTCTTCGACACTTCGATTGGTAAGGAATTGACCTACATAAGTGAAATGTGTTTTAGGTGGTCTCATTTTCTCCGACCAGTTCATCCAAATTGCCACCTACCTTCCTTCGGAGAACATGTACGGCTTTGGTGAAAATATTCATCAGGATATTAAGGTAGGGCAAGTTAAGGAATATGGAAAAAGGGAGAAAGTTTAGCACGACTTCAGCAAGTACCTTACTTGGGGAATGTTTGCGAGGGACGAGGGACCGAATTCTGTAGGAACGGATACGAAGAATTTGTATGGTGAGTTAGGGAGAGAGAGAGAGAGAGAGAGAGAGAGGGAGAGAGAGAGAAACAGAGACAGAGAGACCGAAAGGCCCCCTAAATTTTAGGAGTCCACCCCTTCTACATGATGGTCGAACCCGATGGCAAGGCCCACGGAGTCTTCATCCTAAACAGCAATGCTCAGGTACTCTCCCTAAACCTTTTGCGTTTTAAATTTATTTAGGAAGTCACCACCGCCCCCGGACCCTCCCTCATCTACCGTACCATCGGAGGCATGCTGGATATCTACTTCTTCCCAGGACCCACCCCAGAAGAAGTCATCAAGCAGTACCAAACCCTAATTGGAAAACCTTTCTTGCCAGCTTACTGGGCCCTAGGATACCAGGTAAGATCAATAGAATAAGGGAATCCCAATTTGCTTTAGCTATCCCGCTGGGGTTATCAAAGTCTTGATGAGATGAAGCAGAAGATAGCCAATGTTAGGGGATACGGTATTCCATTGGATATAGCTGTTGTGGATATTGACTACATGGATAGGTACAAGGACTTCACTGTTGGAAACGATGTGAGTATAGAGATAGGGAAAGAGAAAGAGAGAAAGAGAGAGAGAGAGAGAGAGAGAGAGAGAAAGAGAGGAAAGGGAGCGAGTGAGAGAGACAGAGTGAGTAAGAGAGAGAAGGAGAGTGAGTGAGTGAGTGAGTGAGTGAGTGAGTGAGTGAGTGAGTCCGTGAGTCCGTGAGTCCGTGACCTTCCTTCAATCTTCCTTCAGAGCTGGTCCGGACTCCCAGCCTACGTAGATTCCATCCGATCCACTGGAATGAGGATGATCCTCATCTTCGACCCAGCCGTCCAAGTGGACTACCCCACTTTCCAACGAGGCCTTGACATGAATGCTAGGTTCATCGAATGGGAACGACCGGATCAGGTCATGAGCAACATTCAGGTAGGTCTCAATTTATGCTACACTTACCTTAATCTAGAACATGTACCCCCTGGCTAAGAACACAAAGATCATGTTGGGGGTGGTTTGGCCTGACAAACATGTTGCTTTCCCGGACTTTTTGGACACTACTAATGCTACCACCCAGTGGTGGATTAATGAGTTCAACATCTTCAGGAAATGGGTAAGTGGGCACGGTCACACGTTCACACTCTCACTCACTCACTCACTCACTCACTTACTCACTCACTGTTTCTCTCTCTCTCTCTCTCTCTCTCTCTCTCTCTCTTTTTACAAAGCTGCACTATCTCTCTTCTTTTGGAAAGCGGCCTGAGGTCTCCAGAAAAAGCAAAAAAACGGCCTGAGGTTGCCAGAAAAAGTAGAAGCGGCCTTAGGTTGCCAGAAAAAGCAGAAGCGGCCTTAGGTTGCCAGAAAAAAAGTAGAACCGGCCTGAGGTTGCCAGAAAAAAGCAGAACGCGGCCTGAGGTTGTCATAAAAGAACGGAAAGCGGCCTGAGGTTGCCAGCAAAAAGCGGAAAGCAGCCTGAGAATGCCAGAAAAAGCAGAAAGCGGCCTTAGGTCACCAGTCTTTCTCTTTCTCTCTCTCTCTCTCTCTCTCTCTCTCTCTCTCTCTCTCTCTCTCTCTCTCTCTCTCTCTCTCTCTCTCTAACCCCCATTTCCAGTGCGCATTCGACGGAATCTGGATCGACATGAACGAACCCTCAAACTTCGGCACCAATGAAAATCACCCTTGGTACTTTGACAACCCCGATCACCCCGACATCAAAACCCTCTCCTGTCCCAGTGTCGACGGCTCCCAAGATTCTCAATGGGACATGCCTCCCTACAAGACCCACAATGTTTGGACATACCAGGATGTGGGTGCCTTCTGAAGGACCTTTACTTGACAAAGTGGTTTTAGAATACTCTAGCAACCAAGACTATGTGCTTGTTGGGGGTGCAACAGAATGGGACTGCCCGCTTCTATAATGTGAAGAGTTTGTATGGATGGAGTGAGGCGAAGGCTACTCAGAAGGCTTTGTTCTCTTCGACTGGGAAGAGAGGGGCTGTGATTTCGAGGTAAGGAGGGAGAGGAGAGAGAGAGAGACTGGTAACCTCAAGCCGCTTTTCGATTTTTTGGCAACCTCAGGCCGCTTTTTGCTTTTTTCTGGCAATCTCAGGCCGCTTCTGCTTTTTCTGGTGACCTCAGGCCGCTTTCCGCTTTTTCTGGTGACCTCAGGCCGCTTTCTGCTTTTTCTGGCAACCCCAGGCCGCTTTCTTTTTCTGGAGAGAGACACAGAGAGACAGAGAGAGAAATTGATGTTCATGTTCGTTTAGGTCCACTTTCCCCTCCTCTGGCCGATTCGGTGGCCACTGGCTTGGAGACAACACCGCCCGTTGGGATGACCTCCGCACTTCAGTCATCGGCGCCCAGGAATTCAACATGTTCGGACTACCGTATTCTCCTATATCCTACCGTAACCCTTTTCTCTCTCTTTAGGTACGTAGGATCCGACGTCTGCGGTTTCAATGGCCCCAGTAATGAAGAACTCTGTCTTCGTTGGCAGCAAATGGGAGCCTTCCACTCATTCTTCAGAAACCACAACGCTTGGAAAAATCCCCCTCAAGACCCAGCTCAATGGCCTTCTGTAGCCGCAGCCACCAAGAAGGCTAACCTATTCCGTTACCGTTACCTTCCTTACCTCTACACGTAAGTACCTTAAGGCCTTATCCTAACCCTTAACGTCCTTAAGCCTTCACCATCTTGTATCAAGCGATGGAGGTACTGTAGTCCGCCCCCTCTTCTTCGAATTCCCTCATGATAGTGACACCTACAATTTGGGATATCAATTCATGTGGGGATCTGGAATCATGGTCGCTCCTGTCCTTTTCCAGGTATACTGTAGATTTACGGGTTACGGTAGCTTTTTTTCAGGGAGCAACTTCTGTTGATGTCTACATTCCGGATGGATCCTTCTATTCCATTTCTCCTGATTACATCTATGGCCGACAGATGGAATCTGGGGTTACTACGGTACCCGCTCCTACAACTTCTCAGATTCCTGTATTTGCTAGAAGTGGGTCTAATTCTCTCTCTCTCTCTCTCTCTCTCTCTCTCTCTCTCTGTCTAAATTTCTCTCTCTAAATCTCTCTCTCTCAAAATCGCTCTCTCTCTCTCTCTCTCTCTCTCTCTAAATCTCTAAATCTCTCTCTCTCTCTCTCTCTCTCTATAAATCTCTTTCTCTCTATAAATTTCCCTCTCTCTAAATCTCTTTTTCTAAAAATTTCTCTTTCTCAATTTCTCTCTCTAAATCTCTCTCTAAATCTCGCTCTATAAATCTCTCTTTCTAAATCTCTCTTAATCTCTCTCTCTCTCTCCCTAAGTATCTCTCTCTAAATCTCTCTCTCTCCCTAAATCTCTCTATTTCTAAATCTGTCTCTCTAAATGTCTCTCTCTCTCTATAAATCTCTCTCTAAATCTCTCTCTCTATAAATCTCTCTCTCTCTAAATCTTTCTCTCTCTAAATCTTTCTCTCTCTAAATCTTTCTCTCTCTAAATCTCTCTCTAAATCTTTCTTTCTAAATCTCTCTCTCTAAATCTCTCTCTCTCTCTCTCTCTTTAAATCTCTCTCTCTATATTCCTCTCTCTCTCTAAATCTCTCTCTCTTTCTTAAGCTAATAAATGTTTTAGGTGGAACTGTCATTCCTCGCCAAGTTCCTGGAGTTAACACAGCTGCCTCTCGCCTCAATCCATTTGAAGTTCTTATTGTGCCAGGTAAGGCCTGTTCCTGTCCCTGTCTCTCTCTCTCTCTCTCTCTCTCTCTCTCTCTCTCTCTCTCTCTAACCCCTTCTACAGACTTTAACCTCAACGCCGACGGAATCCTTCGCTGGGATGATGGAGACAGCATTGTTCCCGAAGATCTCTCAACTGCCAAGTATTGGGACATCCACTATTCCTTCATTGCCACTTCTGCCAAGTCCAATTTCACTATCAATGTTCAGAAAGCTGATGTATTTAACTTTTTGAAATTGAAAAACTTTCTTCATTTTCAGAACTCCATTTCCCTGCCTACCTTGGACACAATCGAAATCTTCAGCTACCCTGCCCAACCTGATTTCTCCAGTTTTTTATTGAATGGAAAGAAGATCAATGTGAACGTCCAGTTGTCTTCTTACAGTGCCATGACACAGATTCTTGTCATTTCGACTAGGAATTTCTTGACTATCAATCCTACTGTGCCTCAGGTAGTTTTCACTCACACGCTCACTCTCTCACATGTTTTTCAGAGCCTCACATGGTCAAACTACGCTTCAGTTGGAGCCGAATTTGATAAACGTGCCTTCTACCAAGCTTATTGACTAAACTTTCATGTGTAAATTGTGATTTCTGTGGTTTCTAATAAAGTTTTCGGCTGGACAAAGAGGGGAGCGGCGGTTACACCAAGGGAAATGGCAGAGACAATCGCCCCCGGGTGGGGTGTTCGTCGAATGCGACCCGTTGAACTAAAGAATGCTTGGTTTTGAGCTTTCGATTCATATATATTGGTGCTGATGTTTAGAACAATTTGGGAAACGTTAGGCCGCCTGGGGGCCGCTAGGCGGTCTTGCAAAACTTTTCTCTCTCTCTAGCTATCACTCTCTCTCTCTCTCTCTCTCTCTCTCTCTCTCTCTCTCTCTCTCTCTCTCTCTCTCTCTCTCTCTCTCTCTCTCTCTCTCTCTCTCTCTCTCTCTCTTGCAGCATCTTCTCGAACCCCGCCACATTCCCCGCATTCCAGAGACGACACTGCTAATCGTGGAGGCCGTGTGACAGTGGGAGAAAGAGAGGAACCGGCTGCCTGCAGCGGAATTCTGAAAAGTTGGAATGTCAACAGAAACGGCGGTGCTGAAACCGTGCACGTGCGACGGAGAGGAGGAAATTGTGTATAATTCGCTTGTTTTCAGCCGGACCTTAGAGAGCGAGAACCGCCGGCGTCAGAGGATCAAAAGCACGTTTTTATAGTTGTTTCTGTTTCTCTTTCTCACTCTCTCTCTCTCTCTTTCTTAGGCATCTTACTAGAGAGAGAGAAAAAAAGAGAGAGAAAATTTTTTAGATGGTGCAAAAATGAAGGAACTGAGGCGTATTCACTCAAATTACGTCCCAAAAAGCATGGAAAAAAGGAAAAGGTAGTGAATGTGGGGGACGTCCCCACCCCTTCGTCAATCAAACTCCTAGAAGCGATCGGAATGAGATGAAGCCAGCCGAACCCCAAACAGCTGAATATTAACTCACGATTCACACAGGAGGCGCTCTACCAACGACGTGCCCCGGATATACGCTTACGGGTGACGCTAGTAGTTCCAACTGCTTCATGCAAGCTGGGGAAAAGACGCCGCTTAAGTAACCCCGTGCTGTGGCGGCGATCCCTTACGGGTGCGGGCGGCAGCTTGTGTCTGCGCCTCTCAGCCAGCCGCGTCTCTCGCCGCCAGGAGGAAGCGAAGAAGGCGTTGATCTTTGTTCAGTTTGGGTGTTTCCTTTCTGTTAAACTTGCATTTGAAAATTTTAAAATAATTTTTTTTGTATATTGGCTCATTTTCAGATGAAGTTAAAATATCGAGGGAGAGAGAGAGAGAGAGAGATAGAGAGAGAGAGAGAGAGAGAGAGAGAGAGAGAGAGAGAGAAATAACTTCCTTTTCCATTTCGACCTAAGAAGCTCAAGTCAGCGGTCGACGACCACCCCCACGTGCCCAACACGCGGCCGTCGAACGGGATTCGGATTAGCGAAATTTCCCAGTGACAGGATTTTCGGTTTCGATGAAAATAACTTTGTTTTAAAGTCATCATCTTTTTCTCCAGTTTTTGCCAGAAACTGAGAAAGGAAGACAAATAAAAAGGTACCATCAAATTTAGATGATTTCTTGTCTTTAGAACAGATGGGTTTATAATTAGACCGTGCTGACCGGTCGGCGTTCGCTCCCACATAGTATCACTAGGACACATTAAGGAACACATAAACAAATTAGGCTTTGGTATTTGATAGAGCGAAGGACTACTAAATCAAAATTAATCGTACATGGTAGGAAAACAAAGAGAGAGAGAGAGAGAGATAAAGAGCGAGTTAGAATGAGATTAGAATGTAAGTCTCAATGTGTGTGTGACTGTGAATATGTGAGCGCATGCGTGTTAGCGTGCATGTATTTGTGTATCAGTGCGTGCGTTTGTGCGAGTGCATGTGTATACGCGTGTTTGTGTGTAAGTATATTTAAGTGTATAAGTGTGTGAGTGAGTGTGTGTGAATGTGTATACACGGGTTGTATGTGCGTGAGCAAGTGTATGCATGTGTGAGTGATTGCGTGTGTATGTGTGTATGATATGTATGTGTGTGTTTATTCGCGTGTCTTTGTATGTGAATGTGTGAGTATGCATGTATGCGCGTGCGTGTACTTGTGAAAGAGAGTGCGTGTGCGTGTGTGCGGGTGTGTTGTGGGTGGGTGTGAGTGTGTATCTATAGTCATTGCCAAAATGAAATCGGCGGGGAAATGTTTGCATATAAATTAGACTATCTAAATCTCCTCATTCAACATTGTCTCTCGCACTGCGTATCTCATTTCCGCTGCACTAAGGGTCACTTTGGTGTGTGTGTGTGTGTGTGTGTGTGTGTTTATTCGCGTGTATTTCTGTGTGAATGTGTGAGTGTGTGATAGTGTACTTGTGAGAGTGTGTATGAGTGTGTAATAGTGCGTGTGTGAGTGTGTGTGTGTATGTGTGAATGTGTATATATGGGTTGTGTGTGAGTGTGTGTTTATTCGCATGTCTTTACATTTGAATGTGTGAGTATGCATGTGTGCGCTGGCGTGTGAGAGAGTGCGTGTGCGAGTCTGTGAGCGTGTGAGTTCGTTTGATGTGTGTGTGAGTATGTTAGTGTGTACAT
>JAJQXH010000020.1:3717500-3735000 GCA_022343465.1 Oscheius sp. G VE-2021
CATAGTCTAAAACTATAGACAAGATTACAAAGTTTTGCTTTTAAACAGAATTGTTTGATATACTAATGTAGAAAAGCGCGCCAGACTGCAATTTTTGCAAAATTTTGACATTGCAACCCAACTTCCATATTCAATAAAGTCAACAACTCTGGTACCTCCAAAAAGCGTTGGGTCCTGTAGAGAAAGCGCGCCAGACTGTAATGTTTCGGTAAAATCACGGATTTCTTCGATATTTCATGATCAAGCTTGACAAATCACTTCACAAAACCGTTAGTAAATCTGAGGCCTTCACAAAATGTTTGGTCCTCCAAAGAAAGCGCGCCAAATTGCAATTTGTTGCTTAAAAAGCGGAAATCTTTGCTATTTCTCAACCAAACTTGACAAATCGGTTTTTAAAAATCTCCAGCACAACATAAATATGCTCCACAGCTTTGGGTCCTGCAGAGAAAGCGCGCCAGATTGCAATTTTCCGTTAAAGAGCATAATTCTACGGTTTTTCTAAGCCAAGCATGGAAATTCAATATTAAAAAACCACCAGCTGCCCTTACAAAATGAAACAGTTTTGGGTCCTGCAACGAAAGCGTGCCAGATTGCAATTTTTCGTTATAAACACGGAATCCTTTGCTATATCTTCACCAAACTAGACCATTCGGTAGTATTAGACCGCTCTCAAACTCCGCTGCGTTTAATCCTACATGGAAAGCGCGCCAGATTGCAATTTGTCGCTATAAAATCAGAAATATTTGCTATTTTTTAGCCGAACTTAACAGATCGCGAAAACGCGCCATATTGCAATTTTTGCTCTTTGTTAAACTGAATTTTTTGACTTTTTTTTACCAAACTTGACTAAGAAATAGTACAATACCAGCAAAGTTTCGGGTCCTAAAGCGAAAACACCCCAGAACTCAAAAATCCCCATTTCTCCTTCTTTCTAACATTTCAACCCTTGCACTCTCCGCTTATCTTAAGTCCTTTAAATCTTTTGACAGTTCCAAATCCAAAAAGTACACTTTTCCCTCTAAAAATAACTTCAAAAATCTCCCGAACTTTGTCTTTTTCACTGAAAATCCCCCCGAAATAGAGCCACCATCCCAAAATGGAAACGAGTCCCTGCAGAAGGCTGGAAGATCCCTTGTCTGCGCGCCACGTGCCGCGCTAAAAATAGCCGAACTCGTTCTGCAGTCCAGTAGAGGTCATCTAGACGTCATCTCTTGAAGGGCGCCCAGGGCGAGCTTTCTGAAGGACGAGGCTTCTTTTTCTCTCGAACAACAAAGAACTTCGGGCCCAGTTCGACGAACCCTTACGCACCCAAAGGAATTCGCGACTCTTTCAGAACATCAATGACGAAATGAATCAGTCTGTCGATTAGTCTACGTTTTAAGGTCATTAAGGCACAAACATGAATCAGATGTTTCTATCAATAATAGGTCACTAGAAGGTATAATAGATATATAATTTAGACCTTTAAGGTCGGGCCACACATGGAAAACAACCCCTTTTCGATCTAAAAGTCGTTCTTCGACCCATCGGATCATGGGAAGATTGACTATACTCTTTAGACGAAAAGACAGGCGACGAAAGGAGATAGCCTGAAACAAAGGGGTTCTGGAGGTCGTTATCGCAAACCAGGGGTTGTTTTGCAAGAAACAGGTCAAAAAGCGAGTGTAAGAAGGCTTGGTGGGAAAAGAAGTGACAAGTTTGCAGGCTGCAATGAAGTGAAATTTTAAAGGGGAAGGACCTCGTAAAATTGATTTTTCGATGTCTCTTAACAATTATTTTATTGAATAGTTATCGTTGCGTCGCCCAAAGAGCTTTCCTTAAAGATGAAGGACCTTGTAAAATGTATTTTTGAAAGTGTCTAAGTGTTTTTGCAAAGAAAGAGCTACTAAAGGGGAAGGACCTCGTAAAATTGATTTTTCAAAACATATTTATTATAGTTTCATTAAATAGATATAGTTTCCCCGATTCCGAAACGTACCCCTTTTATGTGATTTTGACTGCAAAAGGGGCGCGTTTACACTGCCGTTTTACGCGTTTGCCGCACGGAAACACGGCTAGAGTGGGCGAGAGAGTGTGGGAAATGGGGAGACGCAGAGTTGGCAGCAATTCAAATGACAATTTCCCGAAAATTCAAGCGCTCCTAAATTGGTTCATTTTGATCCAAAATGGGTAAAAGAGGTATTTTTCGAAATCCTGGGAATAAGATCGAGACTTTTATCACACAAACAGAAAATTTATTTTTACGCGGTCCTTCCCCTTTAAAGCAAAAATTTGCAATCTGGCGCGCTTTCTTTGTGGAACCCGACATTTCGAAACTCTTAAAAACTCTTGGTGGTTTTTTAACTACCGAATTATCAGATTTGAAAACAAAATCAAACCAATCGGTTGTTTTATAACAAAACATTGCCATCTGGCGCGCTTTCCCTGCAGGACCCGACGCGCTTAGAATTATTATAGGTATTTTATTACCCAATAGTCAAATTCAGTTAAAATAAATCAAATTGTTCTGTTTTGTGACAAAAAAAGTTGCAATCTGGCGCGCTTTCCCTTCAGGACCCACTGTTTTGGAGTTTGTTTAAGGCGTGACCTGCGTTTAGCAAAATTTAGTTTTTTTCTCAAAAAAAATGTGTGTGTGTGTGTGTGTGTGTGTGTGTGTGTGTGTGTGTGTGTGTGTGTGTGTGTGTGTTCCCTGACCAACGTTCCTTCAAGTTCCATCTTTCGTAACATTTCCCTAATTGGGTGATTTCACTTCTCCCGTTGTTCCGCACATTCCGTGCCGTTTTTCAACTGGGAGTGCCCGCGCGTCTCAGACAAAACAATGGCCATAAACGTGTCGAGGTCTCGTTGTGTGTGATTCGCCGCTGGTCATTTGCTGATTCAGCGCTCAACAATGATGCAAGCGAAACACGAATCTGAGAAGAAATACGGCTTGGAAATTGCGCGTTGTAATCTAGTTGAAACTTAGAAATGACAGTTAGGTTTTAAATTCTTAATGAATCTTGCAAAATTGCGCGCCAGATTGCAATTTTGCGCCAATTTGAAGAAACAACTTTGCTTTGTTGTAGAAAAGTCCTAATTTCCTGCGACTATAGCGCGCCAGATTTGCATAGTTTTGTAATTTAATTTTAACCTCTGTATATTTATTTTTCGTGCAATAGGTTATACTCAGCATCGGTTAGCATGTTTATTTTTTTCAAAATGAGCTTCACATTGAATGCGTGCCAGCTGTGCAAAGTTTTGTAATAAGAAGATCAGTTATCAAGATTTTCCTAAGTAAACTTCAGCTTCATTTAATTTAAGTTGATTTAAAACCTTTTAAGGATTTCTATTTCTTATGCTCTCATCATTGGAGAAAGAAGAGTTTCGAAACGATCGCGTGCCAGATTTGCAAAGTTTTGCGATTTTTTTAACCCAAAAGTCATCAACTCTTAGTTTTCTAATGTAGGTGCCAAAAATTGCACTCTTCGCAGTTACCCGTTTTTACGAGTCTTACAGCGAAGGCGACCCAGATTTGAAAAGTTTCCAATTCTGAGGATCACAGTTTTAAGTTTTAAGTTTTTCATCGTTTTGAATCTTTTCAACTTTCAATCCCTGCAACCTTTTCAATTTGATTGTGATTTTGTTTCTATTGTGTTATATTGAAGAAAAAAGACTTTAAAATAATCGCGCCAGATTTGCAAAGTTGGCAAATTTAAGGGCCACTTTACCAAGGCATTGATCGTTTCAAAACTTTTTAAAACTTTTACTTCATAAGTTTCTTAATTTTTTGTGACTTTTCCATGAGTTAAATTGAAGAGATAAATTTCGAAACGATCGCGCACCAGATTTACAAATTTATAGTTGCAAAGTTTTCAAATTTGGGACTTTAGCCCATGTTTTCGTGGTTTTTTTAACTTTTCACCCCTTTCCCGCAAAACGTTTCAAACTGATTGTGATTATGTTTCCCTTGTGAATTTTGGTTGGAGAAAAGTCTTTCGAAATGATCGCGCGCCAGATTTGCAAAGTTCGCTCTGGTTTTGCAATTTTTTGAGCCCACGGAGGTATTTTGCCTTAGTTTTCCCAGTTTTTATGAAAAAAAACTCATCAGTCATCCTCAGCAACTAGCAAGTTTTCCTAAGTCTTGCAGCGATAGCGCGCCAGATTTGCAAAGTTTGCAAAATTGAGGGCCACATTCCGTTGGTTTTTCATAGTTTTTCTTTAAATTCCAATAATTTCCCATCTCAATCTGATTGTGAATCTGTTTTCCTTTTGTTCGATTAAAGAAAGGAGAATTTCAAAAAACCGCCCGCCAGATTTGTAAAGTTTTTCCATGTTAGCGGTGATTTAATCGAAAATTTGGTTTAAAATGTTATTTTCAGCATCAAGTTGCCCGTTTTATTAGTCGTGCAGTGATAGCGCGCCAGATTTGCAAAGTTTTCAACTTTGAGGACCACATTCCCTAATTTTTCTTCGTTTTGAAACTATTCAACTTCCAATCCCTGTAAACCCTTTCAACCTGCTTGTGATTCTGTTTCCCTTGTGTTAGATTGGAGACTGCGGGTCGCGGGTATCCTGTTTGCCCGTGACGTAATGGACACCGCGCGCGGGGGGAAGTTCGCCCAACGACCCACAACCCACAGAAGACCCGAAACGACCCAAAAGATCTGCAAAAAGAGGCAGACGGGGAGTAAAAGTACACACAAAAGGGGGGTGTAACGTGGTCAGATAGGGCAAGCACACTGGAGACACAGAACAGAAGACAACGACGTGGGCAACCACCAAGTACTCTGATCATTGTGCATCAAAACTCTCATTCTTTCATTTTTCAGAAAACGTAAATGACTAATTGATTGTAAAGAATGACACTTATTAGTGGATTCGGCGAATTGTGATAACTCAAATGGGTCAATTGCAAATCAGTGACTAAGGGGGGGAGTCAAATCAGTGAGTAAGAAGGCAAAAGTTGAAAGAACAGGATCAATTTAAGTAGCCATCAATCTTACTCGATTAGATTGCTGCGAAATCTAAGAAGTCAAAAGCCAAAATGCAGACGATGGCGGAGTTTTGGCGCGCCATCGCGGCGAGACCTAATTGCGATTTTGACCTGTTTGGTGCATGAGAAAGTTTGGAAATGTTGCTAGGAAGTGAGACGATTGTAGTTTTGGATGATTTTTGACGTTTCAGGATGATTTTTTCTAGATTATCGCTTTTACGCATGGCCTGCACTGCGTTTACGCGGCCTGTCATCTGTGGTAAAAGCGGTCTGACGTTTTCAATCCGTAAACAGCGGCCTGAGGATGTCTTAAAGCGGCATTTTACTATCGTATGCGGTATAAAGCGGCCTGAGCCTGTCATCTACAAAAAAGCGGCCCGAGGTTGTCGTATGCGGTAAAAAGCGGCCTGAGGTTTTTATCTGTGGTAAAAAAAACGGTCTGAGGCTGGTAGTAAACAAAAAGCGGCCTGAGGCTGCCATCTGCAGAAAAAAGCCGCTTGAAACTGTCTTCTACGGTAAAAAGCGGTTTGAGGCTCTCAACAGAGGTAAAAGCGGCCTGAGGTTGTTATATGCGGTTAAAAGCGGCCTGAGACTGCCACCTGCGGTAAAAAGCGGTCTCAGGTTGCCATCTGCGGTGACAGCGGCCTGACGCTGCCATCTGAGGTGAGAAGCGGCCTAAGGTTTTTTATCTGCAGCAAAACGCGGCCTGAGGCTGTAATCTGTGGTAAAAAGCGGCCTAACGCTGTATTTTTTGGCAAAAGCGACTTGAGGCCGTCAACAGCGTTAAAAGCGGCCTGAGGTTGTCTTCTACGGTAAAAAAGCCGCTTGAAACTGTCTTCTACTGTAAAAAGCGGCTTGAGGTTTTCATCTTCGGTTAAAAAAAACCGGCCTGAGGTTGTCATCTGCGTTGAAAAGCGGCTTTATGTTGTCTTCTGCCGAAAAAAACGACCTGAGATTGTCATCTGTGATAAAAAGCGGCCTAAGGCTGTCATCCGCGGAAGGCATGTGGTTCTCATCTGCGATAAAAGTGGCCTGAGGTTGTCATCTGCCTATGAAGCGGCCTGATATTGCGGTACAAAGCGGTCTGAGACTGTCTTTTGCGGTACAAAGCAGCCAGAGGTTATCATCTGCGGTTAAAGCTTTAACTTTTCAGCGGTGCGGTTGCGTCGCGGCCGGCCAGCCGTTTCTGTAAATGTGTGTTGTTGGCGCAGTGTATGAACATTTACATTGTTACCTTTGCAGCAAGAATGTTGTTTTTTTAAAGTTTGTAATAAAAAGAAGCTTTTTTCTTTTAAAAAAACACGATTTTCTTCAGTTTTGCACCCCTGGGTGCACCTGTCCACCCCCTAGGGGTGCGCCTGCCTCCCCAATGACACAGCTTCTGCCCTGGAATGCGTGACCCGCGGCAGCTTCAGAGAAGCAGCGCGCGCATCAATCAAACGAACAGGTTGACGCCCAAAATAGGCGGCTACTTCCCCGTTGACTCGGCTGGGACTCCCACTGTCTAATTCGAAAGAGAAGACTAATTCGGAAGAAAGGTCTAATTCGAGAGAGAAAGTTTAAGAAACGTCACAAATTTTTTGACAAATAGGGTCATACTTTTTACGTAACAGGGGTATAACAGAAAACAACATGTGGAAAAATCAAAGATTAGGATTCCAGATTGGGTGTTTTCTTTTTTGACAGAAGAAGTTTGGAGAAATTACCTTTGGAAAAAGGAAGTTGGGTCGTTTTTGCTCAAAATTTGGCCAGAGACTGCGTAATTTTGTGATTATCGATTTTTACGCGGGGCGACGCGCACGGTACCAATGGATTTTTGCTCTAAAAACGGTATTATTGTTGAAAACCTTTTAATTTATAAAAATTATCTTAAAAAATTAAAATTCATTTTAATCCCATTTTAAAAGTAAAAACCCCTTTTTCAGTAAAATCCATCACTTCTGAAAAGGAAAAATGTCGTATAACTTCTTCCCTGACAAAAATTCGTTATTTCCTCTCGCGCGTTATTGTTTTTCATAAAATTTACAATCGATTTATGTATCACAAACCCCTTTAAAATCGCATTTTCCATAAAGTTACAGAAATCCGGCGCGGCGCGCAAGAAAAGTTGAAAATTCGATATTTATTCAAATGGCCAAAGACTACTCATATGAGTAAATTGAAGTCTCCAAATTAAATATATTACAAAACCCCCATTAAAATCGAATTTTTGATGCAGCCATAATCCGGCACGGCGCGCGGGAAAAGTTAAAAATCAATATAGTCATATGTCCAAATAGTCAAAACAAAGCATTTGAAGAATTTCAAGCCCTCGAAGAATCTAAAACCTTTAAAATACAGTTTTTTGCCTTTCTTACGCCTATCCTGTACTCCGTTTACAAGCCTGATTGTCCTTTGCGCCTTGGGCCGACTCAAACCCGCAAGATATCGGCGATAGGGTAAAAAGTGCTGAAAATTTTTACTTAAAATGTTCACCCAAAATTACGAAACTTACACTTTTAATAGACTTGTACTAAATCACCCAAATGACGTAGGATCCTCCCAAACTGTCCCTATATTTGTAGTATTTGTCATAGTTTTTCCAAATTCTCTTCTTTATTGGCATTTTGCCGAACACTTTATTTACTTCTGCAGCACATTCCTGCTGCAATCGGGTAACGGCACTACGTCACAGGGCGAATTTGAGTAACTGGGGAGACAGAGAAGCGAAAAGGAAGTTTGTAGGTGATTCCCGAACTGTTTTTGTGTTACGAATGTTACATATCTGGGGAAAACATCGTTACTCATGGGGCTGTGTCGAAGGCCAAACGATGTAAAATAAGTTATGATCTTTGAAAATTTTTAATCGAACATTTGCAAAGCCATCTGTGGAAAAAAGTAGTTTTTACACATGACATGCACTGTGTTTACGCGAATCATAAAAATCATGAAAAGTTCCCTGATAATTTTATAAAATCGCTCAGGGATTAACGAAAAAATCGCTTGAACGAACAAAATGATGACTTTGCAAAACCTGTTCCAAAAATCACGTAAGAATACGTGATATTTTGAAATTTTAATTGAAATCAATCTTTCTCTCTCTCTTTCTATATTTCTCTCTCTCCTTCTCTCTCTCTCTGTCTCTCTCTATTTGTCTATCTCTATTTCTCTTTCTATTTGTCTCTCTCTCTCTCTCTCTCTATTTGTCTCTCTCTCTCTCTCTCTCTGTCTTTCTTTATTTATCTATCTCTATTTCTCTCTCTCTATTTGTCTCTCTCTTTCTATTTGTCTCTCTCTCTCTATTTCTCTCTCTCTATTTCTCTCTCTCTATTTCTCTCTCTCTATTTCTCTCTCTCTCTATTTGTCTCTCTCTCTCCCTCTCCCTCTCTCTCTCCTCTCTTTCTAAAAATACCTTCACCCCGATAGTTCACTGACTAACACAGACGAATCAAAAGCTGAAGGTCGCCGCTACGGGTTCTTCACCTTTCGTCAGAGAACCATCGGATTCTTATTCAGTTTTCACTCCCCAATCCCATCGAATTCAATGAAACGTGCCAATAAATTGATTAAACAAACCAATTATCACAATTCCTGTCCATTTTCAGTTTGAATTAGCTGATGGCTACAATGAACCTTGCCCGACACAATGAGGCGTCACGGCCATAACACAATTTCTCAGGAATGTGACCCTGAATTTGTTATTTTAACTATTTTTGTTAAATAAACTGTTTATTTTAGCTTTTTTGAATAAATTGTTTATTTTCCATTTAAACTGTATATTGTATTAAAAACCGTCGAAGAACGTCCAGATTTACATTTTTGGCTATTTATTTTCAATTTTCCCACGCTAATCCTCCATTTTTCCTTGAATCCCGGAAGTTTTGCAATTTTAAGTGCCATTATTACCATGTTGTTTAAGAAACTACGCTACATTCCAATTTGCAGCTCCGCCAGACCTCCGGTAGTCTCCTTATCTCCCGGTTTTTATCAGAAAGCGCCGGACTTTGAAAAACCGTCGCAACATTTTTCGCATTTTTGTGGTTCTTAGGATTCAAAATGTTTAAGTTTTAATAAAAAAATAACAATAAAAACGATTTTTCGAATGTCTGACTATTTGAATCCCGCAGCCGCGCGGGAAAATAGCAAAAAGTACGCAAAGTACGCAAGATTCTCGAAAAATCAGCTTTTTTGGAAAGGGTTTGGTTTAAATTTACTATTTCTATTAATTTCCCATATTTTTATACAATTATTTAAATTTTTGAATAAAATTTGAATATTATTTAAAAGTTGCTCAAACCGCGCCCGAAAACGAAAGCTGCGGAAAAAAACGCGATTTTCGGCAAAATAGTGAAATTTTGCGTTTTTTCTATTACTTTTTCAAAAAATAATTGAAATCGATTAGAAAAACTAAGTAAAATCAGCTATAAACAGCGAAAACTCGAGCAAAATGATGCAAAAATCGTGATTTTTGTGGTTTTTGACCTATATAAATTCATTTAAAACTAGTTAATAAACTAAAATAGATATTGAAATAGTTTTAAAGTTTAAAAATGAAGAATTTAAGCTTTGAAACCAATTGAATTGAATTAAATGGGAAAGCGCGCACTCGTTGCAGAAAACCGCGCGCAAATTGCAAAAATGGTATTTTAGGTTAAAATTAGCTATTTTATTTGTTTTAAATAGATAAAATGTAATAAAATTGATTTGAATAGTGCAAAAAAGGGTAACTAATGTAAAATCGAGTAAAATCGTTTTGTAAACAATCACCCACCCCGCCGGGTCGGCGGCCGAATCGCGTAAAAAGTGATAAGAAAAGTGTTTATTAGACGAGAAGCTAGTTGGAGATCGGCGTCGGAGGTAAAGCGGCGTACCCAGTGAAGTCGTATCAACAATAAATAGCCGGAGAGAGTACAAGTGAATCGGCCCGTATCATCATCATCATCTTCCTTCGTCCTCCTTCATCACATCCTCACATCCTGTCGTGTCCGGTGTGGATCACTCCATAGCGGAGGAGAAGGCAATAGGCTCCGTAGCGGAGGAGAAAGGTCAGTAGAGGTCGGCGCAGTCGTCGAGCGAGTAGCGCCAGGGCGGCAGACATGTAGCCATCGGTTGTGTGTGGGGGGTGGGGTGCGGCGACGCCCCGCCCTTAAATACTAAGGCGTCGCCGAAGGGCGGGGCTGGGCTGGGTGTGGTCCACGGGGCCATTCGCCACACCGCATACGGTAAGGGAGGGGGAGGTGTGAAAGGGCAGGGGTCAGATGGGAATCGGAGAGGGCAGAAGACCCCGGAGTGCTCCAGAAGCAGTCCAGATCTTGAAGTCAGAGATACCTCACGAAAGAGAACTGGAAGATGGGTGAGTTTTCTAAAAAAAAAAACAATGAAAAACAATGAAATTTCGCATTCCAGATTCTGAAGCCTGAATTTTATAAATATGGTCCAAAGTAACCTAAAAATAAGGAAAGATGCCGTTAAGGCTCTATTTTCCCTCAGCCTCATCTCTTAGCTTCTCTTTTAATGCACATTCCGGTTTGACTTAGACCAAGGGTTAAAAGAGAAAGAGAGTTTCAGAAACAAAGAGTTTCCGAAGCAGGGAGAGAGATGAGACAGGTAGAGAGGCAGGGGAAGAGTCAGAGAGTCAGAGCAAAAGAAACGGATAGAGAGAGAGCGAGAGAAATAGAGTGAGAGAGAGTTGGTAAGACAGAGAGAGTAAAAAATGAGAGGTCAGACAGGTAGAGAGACAGAGTAACAGAGAGAGTCATACAGAGAGTTAGAGCGAGAGAGATGGAGATAGAGAGAGAGAGAGAGAGAGAGAGAGAGAGAGAGAGAGAAAGGGAGTTTAGACAGGTAGAGAGGCAGAGAGAGAAATAGAGTCAGAGAGTCAGAGCAAAAGAAATGGGTAGAGAGATAGAGAGTGAGAGATATAGTGAGCTAGAGAGACAGAGAAAGAGAGACAAAGAGACAGAAAGCGAAATAGAGACAGAGGGAAAGTGAGAGAGTAATAGAGTTAGATATAGAGAGAGCACAGACACGTAGACAAGCAGAGAAGGCAGTCAGAGAGTCAGATCAAGAGAGAAGCATAGAGAGAAATAAAGAGTGAGAGAAATACATAGCAAGCGAGTAAGGAGAAAGAAGAAGAGAGAGAGAAAGACAGAGAGACAGAGAGAGAGAGAGAGAGAGAGAGAGAGAGAGAGAGAGAGAGTGAGAGAAAGAGAGGGAGATAGTAAATAGAGAGTTAGAGAAACAGACAAATCTCTAGCCAAATGTCTCATCTCCTCCACCCATTCAAATCTGCTCATAATGTGCCATTCCAAATAGTTCCCGGTTGCCGCCGGGCAATGGAAACCCGATCGGCTGTACGTCAGCCGAACACCCCTGCGTCAGCGAGCCCTGCATTCTTGGAAACCCGGCGGTTATTTCGGGGAAGGCTCCAGTTTCATAGACGACATTCAGCAGGCGACAGGAGCAGCTGCCCCGGAAACGAAGCTTCGGGCGACGCCCAGAAAAATGCATAGATTTTGGTTTGGCATGCTTCTCTAGGGACCTGCCGAAGAATCGCAAAAACCTGTAGTTTGAAAATTGTAAAATTCTGATCAATGATTTCCCAGAAGCGATGGTTCCGCCTGTTCTGTGGTTTCCGTGTTTGGCCGGTGTTTCGTCGACGTTATCCATATTTTTCTGCACTTAGCGGTTTTCTGGGAGGCGACCTCGCCGCAGCATTAGGCGACCGCCACACCCTCCTACGTCCTAACGCGATCAGCCATCGACAACGCCCTCACTGCAAAAAGCCTCTTGATCCGAAACTTTGACCAGGGGAGGAACGTTTCGATGATGTCTGTGACGTAGGAGAGAGAAAGTGGGTGAAAAAGCAGACAAGGGGGCGGTCAGAGAGAGAGAGAGAGAGAGAGAGAGAGAGAGAGAGAGAGAGACAGAGACAGAGACAGAGACAGAGACAGAGAGAGAAAGAGAAAAAGAGAGAGACAGAGACAGAAAGAGAAAGATAAAGAGCGATTTACAGAGAGAAGGGTCATCACTGAGAGGCCTCTCTCTCTCTCTCTCTCTCTCTCTCTCTCTCTCTCTCTCTCTCTCTCGTTCTATCTCTCCCCCCCCCTCTCTCTCTCTCTTTCTTTTTCTCTTTCTTTCTCTCTCTATTTTTCTCTTTCTCTCTCTGTATATCTATCTCTATCTCTCTTTTTAAAGAAATTACGGCCAGAAAACCACGCGAAATTTGAGAAAAAAATAGGTATTTGACGAAAAAATTAAAAATCGGCCCAAAATTGGATTAATTTTTTGTTCGATTTTTCAGAATGATTTTTGAAAATTTGTGAGTTTTAAACTTAAAAATCGCAATTTTCTTCAATTAGACTCATAAAATTTTCAATCGATTCCACCTTATAGTTTTTGATTTTGACTTTGATATAAGTTATGATTGATGACGTCATCTCAGTTCAAAAAATCGATATCGAAAACAATCGATATCATTATTCTTGTATAAGCCCTTAGGGTATCCTAGAAACCATCTAGAAACCAGTTTTTAGCCAAATCAGAGACAAAAAAATTATTTTAGTGAGAGAGATTTCAAAAAGTTCTGTTAACCACAAAAGTTCTTAAAAACATACAATACATTATTTGTATACCATAACAGACTCTTTTTTCTTCAAAGGACACAAAAACACTTCCGTGTCCTGTCAACAGTACTCCTGAAATCACACGGAAATACTATCCGGAGAAAATGGCGTCAGTATAATCCGTGGAATTAAAATGTTTCTAACAATCTTTGATGTCTTGAGTTTTTGGCATAATTGATAGACTGTTAAAAAGTGAAAACAAAAAGAGGAAAAGGAAGAGAGAAAGAGAGAAAGGAAAGAGAAAGAGAGAGGGAGAGAAAAGAAAGTTGACTCAACTTTCAAAAGTTTCCCCACTGTTTGTTCTTCGTCCCCGTTTCACAACCCCCATGTTCCTTCTGTTTGAACTGTCCCCCCACTGACCATAGACCTCGTCCCCCGCCTTCCTCACCCATGTGTCACTACTATTTGACCCTCCACGCGCCCTCCAGCCGTTCCTTTCCTCCCCGTGTTTGCCGTACCACACGCGCCCACACAGAAGCAACAGCAGCAGAATGTGCACTTTTGCACAAACGCAACTCTTTCACAATTGTGACGCACATTGGAGAGAGAGAGGACGGCTGGCTCTGAGCGAAGGTCCGTCAAAGTTCGAGCGAACAAAAACATGACGTAGGGCGGGGGCGCATGGTTTAGGAACATTTGAAGGAGAATGAAAGGAAAGACAATATTTGAACCGAAAATTTGGAAAAAAAAATGGAAAAGGAAAGAAAGAAACTAACTCTTTTTCCAAATCACGTGCCGTTCTGTTTACCGTACGTTAAAAATAGGACGGTTTGCTATTCCTTGACGTAATAGTGACCTCACAGTCGCCGCATAAACGTAAAATCAAGTACCCCGCTGGATCGGAGCTCAGTTTGCGACTACAGGCTGTCTTGTGGCGAAAGAGTTTTTCCGTAAGTTTATCAAGTTGAGGGACTCAAAAAATCGAAAAAAAGGGAAAAAATCGAAATAAATGGAAATAAATGGAAAATTTTAAAAAAAAATGGAAAAATGGAAAGTGCGTCAAGAATATTGACTTAGCAAAATTTACGAGAGAGAGAGAGAGAGAGAGAGAGAGAGAGAGAGAGAGAGAGAGAATAGAAGAGAGACAGGGAGAGAGAGAGAGAGAAATAGAGAAAGAGAGAGATCTATTTTCCACCTTCTAACCCCCGCATTCCCACCCTTTCAATCTCAGATAAGCTTGTTGTTGTTGATTTCCCCAGGTGTGGCTCTGCAGATATCGCGTGGGTTCTTGGTTGTACTCTCTGTGCAGAGGGGTTGTTTTTCCACGTCATCCCCCTCAAATTCCACGATATGCGTGGTTCCACCTCCATTCGTAGTACGGAATCCTCGGAATGTGGGAATGAGCTAATCTGGGGGGACACGTCAGCAGGTGCCACGTGCAGTAGTGGGTGCTACTCACGGAATGCGGTAGTTTTGAGTCAGGGGTCTCGTGGGTCGTGGAAGCTAATGGCTAATGGAAGCATGACTTATGGATGGGTGTTGGAAGGTAGTAGTCATAGAGATAGGTTAGGTTATGAGTCACCACAAAGTAATTGAGAAAGAGTTACCCGGATCTAATTCTAGAGAGAGAGAGAGAGAGAGAGTGAGAGAGAGAGAGAGAAATACTTTTTAGGCCAACGATAAGAGTGCTAAGTACTCTGAGTATTAAGTCCCAATGTCACTTGTTTAAAAAAGCTTTTTCATTATTAAATTGTATAAAAAAAGAGCTGCTTTATTTTTTAAACATCGTTTATAAAAGATTTTTTAAATATCTAAATACAGTTTAAAAAGCTGCTATTTTAAAAACAATGTTAAAGTTGCAAAATGCGGCCTTTTGTTGTAGAAAGCGGCCTTTTGCTGTAAAAAAGTGTGTTTATGTTGTCAAATAGCGGCCTTATGTTGTCAAGAGCGGTCTTCTGCGGCCTTTTATTGTTAAAAAAAGAGGTCTTATGTTATAAAAAAATCGGTCTTCTGCGGGCTTATTTTGAAAAAAGAGGCCTTATGTTGTAAAAAAAAAGGCGGCCTTATGTTGCGAAAAGCGGTCTTCTGCGGCCTTATTTTTTTTAAGCGGCCTTCGGCTGCCTTATGTTGTAAAAAAGCGGCATTCTGTTGTAAAAAACGGTCTTTTCTTGTTCTTCTGCTACTTTACTTTTAAGCATTCTTTCTATATTCTTTTTTAAAAAATCGCTTATTTTATACCAAATCGTGCTTTAAAATATGAAAAAAAGTAGTTACAATCAATTTTTTCTTTGTCCGTAAAGTTTGTTTCAAAAGGGCCAAACAAAATATATCCTGTTGGATTCGAACTCTGGTTGACAATTTTGCAAACTAGGGCAATACCACTGCGCTACGGTGTCGATCTTGGTGTGTGTTAAGATCTTAGCTTCCTTACTTTTAAATCCTGTGACCTATTAAAAAAACTTGATCTCCCAGACATTTGACTCTTCGTAATACACTTTTTGGCACCAAAACCTTTCACAAATCCTTTCTTTTCCCAAAGATTTGGAATTTAAAGGCACTATGATAAACTTTTTGTAGACAGGTTGATAGAAAAAACAAGGACATTGATAGTTCTTCCGCACCCACCACTCTGTGTGGTTCCTGATCCGCGCCACCTGTCTGGTGACGCGGCGTGGGAGAGTGCCGGAGGGCCCGATGTTGGGGAAACGTGAAAACACAACAACTGGTCGGCATTTCTGGCATGGGACGACATTCCTCAAGACCCACGCACTGACCACATCCATCAAGCAGGACGCGTGAGGAATTCTAAAATTACACGGGGTGGGGGAGGAATTGAAGAAGAAGAAAACAAAGAGAACAATGAGGAATAGAGGGGGGGGCCATTGATTTCTCTCTCTCTCTCTCTCTCTCTCTCTCTCTCTCTCTCTCTTTCTCTCCCTCTATTTCTCTCTCTTTCTTTGTTTCTCTCTCTATGTTTCTCTCTCTCTCTCTCCCTCCCTCTATTTATCTCTCTTTCTTTGTCTCTCTCTCTATGTTTCTCTCTCTGTCTCTGTCTGCCTCTCTCTCTCTCTCTCTCTGTCTATCTCTGCCTCTCTCTCTGCTTATGTCTCTACTGCTTTGTCTGTCTGTCTGTCTGTCTGTCTGTCTGTCTGTCTGTCTGTCTGTCTCTCTCTCTCTCTCTCTCTCTCAATCTACAGTACCACCTCGTCTTCTGTTGTGAGAAATCCGAAACCTAAGCATCAACGACCGTTCCGTGTTAATGGGTCATGCGGGTCGAGCTGTTGACTCGTAAACAGCTATATTTTCTTGCAGGAGTTAATTTTAGAGGTGACAACACAGCTGCCACCATCCATCGAACGGATTGTTTTGACACCCACACGGCAGGAATGAGGAACTCAGATGTGGGAAGAGAGAGAGAGAGAGAGAGAGAGAGAGAGAGATTGACAAAAACAACTAGCTTCTATTTTTAGAACAAAAAACTTCGTCACCAGACGCTTCCTGTCCTATTTCGATCTCAATTCAACGAATTGTCACTTCCGGTTGACAATTTTAGACAAAAAGTATTCGTGCCGTGAAAAGATGATGTTTGTATCGTAAACAGCTACGTCAAAAGTGCGCGTGAAGAGCGAGAAACCGCAAACGGAGCTGATTTGGGGACTTCGGCAAATTGGACTGACAGCCGTTTTGTTCTGTGGCCTGACCCGCGCAGATCACGGCCACGGGTCGACGGGTTTAGGATCATGGGGGACAGAAACAGATGAAATAGAGAGAGGGAAACAATAAAATTACAAAAAAACTCAAAAATATAATTTTGAAGTTTGGGTAATTATGGAACCAAATTATGAGGTCTCTATATCTGGAATGCAACTGTTTGTTTTTCGAGCCTCAAGCCGCTTGGAACCGCGTTTTTTAGCCTCAGGCCGCTTGGAACCGCTTTTGGAACCTCAGGCAGCATGAAACCCGAGAATCCAAGCTGAAAACAGAACAAACATTCACTTCGAGTGCTAAAATTTTATTACCTTACAAACAGAGGCACAATGGTACAATCGGAATGCTCGTGAATATAATTCTCATAAAACTATATTTCTCATAAAAACAGTGAAATCTAGACCATAATATAACAAAACCAGATAAGAATACAGTCTCATCCTCTCTTCTGAGGGAAAAGTGCGGCGACTATGTCGCCCAAATCCTTCAACTTCACGCGTTCTGCTTCCGTGGGAGACCTATCTTCAGGGAAGGCGGGGAGCGGCAGAGGACCGTAGATGCCCTGAAAATAGATAGTTTAGTTTTCTTTCTTTTCCTCTCTCTCTCTCTAGCGTCTAACTCTGCGTGTCTAACTCTCCCTCTGCCTCTCTCTCTCTCTCTCACTCACCTTCTCTCCCTCCTCCCTCTTCGGAGACGGTGACTTCTCATCGATCTCTATCACCTCGGGAGTGATCTCCCTCTCCTCTCTCTCATGATGCTTCGATCGGCGCTTTTTGTCCTAAACAGAGAGAAATTAGAATATTAGAAAATAAAAAATATAAAAAATTAGAATTCTCTCACTTTCTTCTCCTGGTGTCTCGTGTGCTTCTCGATCTTTCTCTGACGACGATCCTCCTCCTCATCAGAATCCGGAGAACTCTTTCGCTCCTGAAATAGAGAGGCAGAGGGAGAGGTTAGAGAGGCAGAGGGAGAGGTTAGAGAGGCAGAGGGAGAGGTTAGAGACGCAGGAACTCACTCTCTTCTCCTTCTTGTGCTTCTTAGTCTTTCTCTCTCGGCTCTCGCTCTCATCATAAGAATCGGGAGACCTTTTCCTCCCCTTTCGCCCCTGAAAAAGATTGTGATTTCTCTCTCTCTCTCTCTCTTTCTAACCTCCTCCCTCTCCTTCTCTCTCTTCCTCCCTCTCTCCTCCCTCTTCAGAGACGGCGACCTCTCGTCGAACTTGTCGTGGACCCAGAAGAGCGGCTAAAAATTTCTCTATTTCTTCCTCTCTTTCTTG
>JAJQXH010000020.1:3740000-3792500 GCA_022343465.1 Oscheius sp. G VE-2021
GCATTAGTCAATTAGATACAGACAAAAAGAAGTGCGTCCACCGGGATCGAACCTTGGTCGTGTGGTTGGTAATTTATGGGAACAATTTGAGGCAAAATGGCGAAAAGAGACCAACTATGGGGTTTTGAACCCGTAAATAACAACAAAAAACAATCAGAAACGGAAGTTTACTCAACAAAGTGTCTCAAATCACACACAAAAATGATGTTTCAGGCTCTTCTGAATCTTCTGAATCCTCACATCTTTCCCAGAGTGATGCAGCAGTCGATGAAGGAGAGGCTATCGACCATCTGACGCGTCACCTCGTGGTTTTCTCCGTAGACGGCTTTCACATCCCTCAGAGCCTGAAATTAGAATTTTACATTAAAAACAATTTTTTTTGAAAAAAAACGGCAAATTTTGAATATTACATTTTTTACGGAAAAAGTTGAATTTAACATTTTTTTAAACTTTAAAAAAATTTAAAATTTAAATCTTACACTTAAAAACAGTACAATTTGAATTTTACATTTTAAAAACGATAAAATTTGAATGTTGCATTTAAAAAACGGTAAAATTTGAATTTTGCATTAAAAAAAACTATTACACTTAAAACAGTACAATTTCCATTTGACATTTTTAAAAACAGTAAAATTTGAATTTTACATTAAAAACGATAAAATTTGAATTTTATACTAAAAGGGTAAAACTTGAATTTAAAAAACGGTAAATTTTGAAGTTTACATTAAAAACGGTAAAATTTGAATTTTAAGTAAAAAAATGGGTACCTCTTCGCAAGCGAGTTTCACCTCCTTCAGGGGGCGGCCACCCAGCTGATTCATCTGGAAGCGTCGGCAGAGGTAGGTCGCACGGTAGGGTCCGACAGGGAGCTGTCTGAAGAATAAACCTTTTGGTGTCAAAAAGCGGCCTGTGGTTGCCAAAAGCGGCTTTTAATTGCCAAAAAAGCAGGTCAAGCGGCCTTTTGTTGCTGAAAGCGGCTTTTAATTGCCAAAAACAGGTCAAGCGGCCTGTAGTTGCCAAAAGCCGCTTTTAATTCTTAAAAATCAGAGGAAGCGGCCTTTGATTGCCAAAAGCGGCTTTTAATTACCAAAAATCAGGTCAAGCGGCCTTTGATTGCCAAAAAGCGGCTTCTTATTCCTAAAGTCAGGTCAAGCGGCCTTTGGTTGCCAAAAGGGCTTTTAACTGCCAAAAATCAGGCCAAGCAGCCTTTGGTTGCCAAAAAGCGGCTTTTCATTACCAAAATCAGGTCAAGCGGCCTTTGGTTGCCAAAAGCGGCTTTTAAATGCCAAAAATCAGATAAAGCGGCCTTTGGTTGCCAAAAGCGGCTTTTAAATGCCAAAAATCAGATGAAGCGGCCTTTGGTTGCCAAAAGCGGCTTTTAAATGCCAAAAATCAGATGAAGCGGCCTTTGGTTGCCAAAAGCGGCTTTTTAATGCCAAAAATCAGATGAAGCGGCCTTTGGTTGCCAAAAGCGGCTTTTAAATGCCAAAAATCAGATGAAGCGGCCTTTGGTTGCCAAAAACGGCTTCGAGGACGGCCGTTCCGACGAAGATCATCTCGGCCAAGGCGATGAGACTCACGTTGAACTCCGACAGGATCTAAAATTTTTGCCGCATTACTCCAACAATCGAAAGATTTTGCCAAAAAGCGGCTTTTAATTACTAAAAATCAGGTCAAGCGGCCTTTTGTTTGCCAAAATCCTGTAAATTCTTGACACATTACTCCAAAAATCGAGAAAAAGCCACCTCCTTGTGTTTCTGGAACAAATTGATCCAGCCATTGACGAGACGGTGCTCGTTCTCGTAGGGACTGCGCCGATCATTGGAGAAGATCTCCTTGCCCAGTTCGTCCATGGCCTCATCCAACTGAAAAGTACAAATTCAAGGCCGCTTTTGGCAACCAAAGGCCGCTTGGACCACTTTTTGGCAACAAAAGGCCGCTTGGACCCTTTTTGGCAACCAAAGGAGGCCTGAGCCGCTTTTTAGCAACCAGAGGCCGCTTAACCGCTCTTGGCAACCAAAGGCCGCTTGGACCGCTTTTTGACCACCAAAGGCCGCTTGGGCCGCTTTTTGGCAACCAAAGGCCGCTTTTTGGCAGCCAAAGGCCGCTTGGACCGCTTCTGGCAACCAAAGGCCGCTTGGGCCGCTTCTGGCAATCAAAGGCCGCTTGAGCCGTTTTTTGGCAGCCAAAGGCCGCTTGGACCGCTTTTTGGCAGACAAAGGCCGCATGGACCGCTTTTTGGCAACCAAAGGCCGCTTGGGCTCTTTTTCGTAACCAAAGGCCGCTTAAACCGCTTTATAGGCAACCAGGCCGCTTTTTGCCAACCAAAGGCCGCTCCTTGCCAACCAAAGGCCGTTTGACTCGATTTTACCTGATCATACTTCTCCTCCGAGACCTCCTCTCCACACTCGCTGCAGACGGGATCATCGAGGGAGAACCAGCCTTTCGCGCAACAACCAGAACGGCCGGAACTCCGTTTTTCGTCCTAAAAATCCAGTTTTTTTTTCTTAATTTAAAAAAAATCTTAATTTTTTAATTCCCACCAGCTCCAAATCCAGACACTCCTCGCAGTTGCAAGTGAACATGTAGTAGGGCTTCAGGATCATCCTTCTGAGCTCCGTGGTACGAAGACTGCGCACACTCGGGTAGCAAATAGTCAACTGCAATATGCAAATGAGGGGTTATCTGCTGGGGAAATGGACCTTGTCGCTGTATTCGAGGTCCTTGTCAAATGAGCGGAGAAGGAGCTTCGCTCCCTGGTTGATGACGAAGCAGTCGGGACGACAACTGTGGTCGTGGACGGACAGCCTGGAAAAAACAGAGATTGGATTCAAATTCAGCTTTTTCTGGCGACCTCGGGCCGCTTTCCGCTTTTTTTGGCAACCTCAGGCCGCCTTCCGCTCTTTCTGGTGACCTCAGGCCGCTTTCCGCTTCTTCTGGCAACCTCAGGCCGCTATACGCTTTTTCCGGTAACCTCAGGCCGCCTTACGCTCTTTCTGGTGACCTCAGGCCGCTTTCCGCTTCTTCTGGCAACCTCAGGCCGCTATCCGCTTTTTCCGGTAACCTCAGGCCGCTTTCCGCTTTTTCCGGTAACCTCAGGCCGCTTTCCGCCTTTTCTGGCAACCTCAGGCCGCTTTCTGCTTTTCCCGGTAACCTCAGTCCTCTTTCCGCCTTTTCTGGCAACCTCAGGCCGCTTTCTGCTTTTTTGGCTCTATCCTGGATTAGCGGTCCTTAAAAGAATTATAGCGGAAAAAAATTTAAATTTTTTTTTATTTTTATTATATTTCATTTTTGTAAGTTTTTGGTTTTTTTTAAAATTATCGACATTTTCAGTTTTAAAAGTTTTTTTTAATTAAAAAAAACATTTTTTTTTTAATTAAAAAAAACCAACTAAAACATTACAAAAATTTAATATAATAAAAATACAAATTTTTTAAACAGTTTTTTTTAAATTAAAAATTAAAAAAAGAAATAATTTTTGTTAATTTTTTGAAAGCTAGTGTCGAAATGTTCTTTAACCATATTTTTTTTAAAACTGTTTTATGGGCCGCTAATCCAAGATAGAGCCCTTTTTCTGGCGACCTCAGGCCGCTTCCGCCGTTTCTGGCAACCTCAGGCCGCTTTCTACGGATTCTGGCTTACCCAATGTACAATCCAACGCCGCGCTGCATGAATCCGCCCACATCGGCGTCCAAGATGGGAAATGCGTTGGTAGTTCTCTGAAAATTTTATTTTTCCCTCCAGAAACAGGGTATAAAACCTTGGAAAACGCCTTGAAAACGGTGTCATAGTCGGGGACCTCAGAGCCCATGAATTCAGTCAGGTTCTCGCGGAACTCTTCGACTAGCGCCATGTAATCCAACTTTTCCATGGTCTCACCGTCATCTGAAGACTCACTGTTTCACAGGATCCATTCTGAGTTTAAAATAGCACCCCAAATTAGCATACAGCACCCCAAAAATGTGCTTTTTAGTGCCATTTTGAGACCAATAGCACTTCCAACGGCGGTTTCAAACCGTACCTGTTAAACATTGTTTTAAAGGTCTATTTTAGTTATTTTAAAGGTCTATTTTAGTTATTTTAAAGGTCTATTTTAGTTATTTTAAAGGTCTATTTTAGTTATTTTAAAGGTCCATTTTAGTTATTTTAAAGGACTATTTTAGTTATTTTAAAGGTGTATTTTAGTTATTTTACAGGACTATTTAAGTTATTTTAAAGGTCTATTTTAGTTATTTTAAAGGTGTATTTTAGTTATTTTACAGGTCTATTTTAGTTAATTTAAAGGTCTATTTTAGTTAATTTAAAGGTCTATTTTAGTTAATTTAAAGGCCTATTTAATTTAAAGGTCTATTTTAGTAAGTTAATTTAAAGGACTATTTTAGTTATTTTAAAGGTCTATTTTAGTTAATTTAAAGGTCTATTTTAGTTAATTTAAAGGTCTATTTTAGTTAATTTAAAGGTCTATTTTAGTTATTTTAAAGGTCTATTTTAGTTTATTTAAAGGTCTATTTTAGTTATTTTAAAGGTCTATTTTAGTTATTTTAAAGGTCTATTTTAGTTATTTTAAAGGTCTATTTTAGTTATTTTAAAGGACTATTTAATTTAAAGGTCTATTTTAGTTATTTTAAAGGTCTATTTTAGTTAATTTAAAGGTCTGTTTTAGTTATTTTAAAGGACTATTTAATTTAATTTAAAGGTCTATTTTAGTTAATCTACGTACCTGCCAAAGATTGTCTGAAGATTTTTGAAGGATCCATGGGTTGAGGGAGGAGCCTACAGTCCGTCGCATCGAAGAGAGAGTCGTAGGTCCGGCCATTGAATGCCTTGACTTTGGAGGATTTCTTGGATTTGGTCAGCATGCGGCAGATCAGACGGAGGTCGTCCGAGGGAACCGCCTTCGACTGCTTCAGGAATCGGCATTCGGCCTGAAAATAGAGGTTAAAATCGATAAATAGACCTTTAAATTGACCAAATAGTCGTTTAAATTCACCAGATAGTCCTTTAAATTGACCAAGTAGGCCTTTAAATTGACCAAATAGACCTTTAAACTGACAAAATAGTCCTTTAAATTGACCAAATAGTCCTTTAAATTGACCCAATAGTCCTTTAAATTGACCAAATAGACCTTTAAATTGACCAAATAGTCCTTTAAATTGACCCAATAGTCCTTTAAATTGATCAAATAGTCCTTTAAATTGACCAAATAGTCCTTTAAATTGACCAAATAGACCTTTAAATTGACCAAATAGATCTTTAAATTGACCAAATAGACCTTTAAATTGACCAAATAGTCCTTTAAATTAACCAAATAGACCTTTAAATTGACCAAATAGTCCTTTAAATTAACCAAATAGACCTTTAAATTGACCCAATAGTCCTTTAAATTGACCCAATAGTCCTTTAAATTGACCCAACAGTCCTTTAAATTGACCCAATAGTCCTTTAAATTAACCAAATAGACCTTTAAATTGACCACATAGTCCTTTTAATTGAGAAATAGTCCTTTAAATTGACCAAATAGTCCTTTAAATTGACCAAATAGTCCTTTAATTACCTTGTGATCCTTCCAATCGGCCTGCTGGCACTCCTTTCCGCAGTAGTAGACCACACGGCACGCGACACAGCGGCTGAGATGAATGTCCGAAAATCCAATGGTATTCTAAAAGTAATTAGCAATTTGCAGCTGTAATTAGCAATTAGCCGCCATAATTAGCAATTAGCACAAAAAAGCCGCTGTAAAACCGACCGTTTTGAAGCATTTCGAGCAGGTGTGGGGAAGGTACTGGGTGGCTACAGCGGCCGCATACGGCAGCTCCTCGACCAACGTGGTCATTACTGAAAAATCAATAGTTTTTAATTATTTTTATTTAATTAATTAAACTAAATCCGAAAAGAAAAGAGTTGAAAAGTGAGAAACCAAAAAGGGAAAATCAATAATTCAATTGGCTAGCCCCGCCCACAAAACTGTGCGGAAGTCGGAATTCACTCCCGGTCCCGCAACGAAGAGCCTCATATTTTCCAAAATTAAATATGAAATAAAATATTTTTTTATTAATTTTAGAATAAAAATTACTTTTTAAATTTTCAAAGTAATAAAGCAAAATATTAGCTACCTAATTATACATAGTTTTATCATCTTTAAATTAAAAATACAGGTTTTTCGAATTTTAAAAACGAATAATCGCCTGTTAATTAATTTTAATTGCATAGATACGTCATTGCACTAGATGTTAGAGAAGACGAGAGAAAAAGTCATAGACGCAGAAGTACAGGAAAGAAGACTAAAGAGGAAAGAGGAAACAAGACACTCAGATTGATAGAAATGCAGACAGGCAGACAGGAAGGCATGGGTAAAGACGCAGAAAATGAGGCAACAATTCGATTGAAACATCCAACAGAGAAGCAATGGAGTGGAAACAAGGCATCAAAGAAATCGTAAAAGAAACACATCAGGGGCACATTTATGTCTGCCAACGTGACAGTCTGTGTTTTATCCCTTTATTAGTCTAGAAGACTAGGATCATGCTGACGGCGATCACGGCGGCAGCTCCCATGGCGGCGGCAGGCTTCTTGGGCGTCTCCGCAGGAGGCGCCTGGGTCGTCTGAGCATCAGTAGCCTCAGCAGCATCGGTGGGAGGAGCAGCCGCAGGAGTGGAAGGGGGTCCAGGAGCAGGAGAAGGAGTTCCAGCAGGAGCAGGGCTGCTTCCTGCAGCACCAGAAGCCACAGTGGACGCGGAGTCGGCGGCGAAGGCGATGGCCAGGACGGCGAGGAGAGCGAACAGGGCGATGGTCTTCATTTCCGGCGGATGGGCAACGACTCCGGAGAAATCAGAAACGAGAATGACCGGTTGGTGGAAAAGGAGCGCTTATAAGGACAGAGGGCAGTAGGCTAATGAAGGCCCCACGGAACAAACGCACTCCAGAAAGATCTCACGTCAGAATCACGTGATCACGTCCTCATTTTCTGTGTCATTTTTCTTTTTTCTCCTTTAAGGCTTTTTTCAGGTTTTGTAGTTGGTTTTACTGTAGAAGTAAGAGGTTATAGCGTGCATGTGTGTATATGTGTGTGTGTCATTTCATTTTATATCTTTTTTCTGTTAGTAATTAACATATCCTCAATCTACTTTGCATGTGGAAAATTCGGCGTTTATGTTTGTCGAACCACTATCTTTCGTTTTATCGTGTGCTTTCATTTCCCAGCCCAGCGCTTGATAAGCAGGCGGCCAGAACTCTCTTCCACAGTTTTGGTGGCCAACGTTTCACCATATTCTTTCTAATTTTCAATAACTTTTTTTCAGAAAGTAAACGAATGAACAGCAGTAGTTTAACAATTCAAAGAGCCGCTCTCGGAAGAGTGGCTACTGTTGGAGACTTTTACGATGCCAGAAGGGATCAATTTGTGCACGGAAATCTTTTCAACCAGTGGGTTTACTTTTTTTTATATTTTCGTGGGTCTTATTTTAAGTTCTTGTCTGCTTTTACGGTCCTTAGGAAATGTAACGGTCCGTCAAAATTTATAACGGTCCTTTCAAAATATAACGGTCCGTAAAAAATTATAGCGGTCCTTTTAAAATTTAACAGTCCATCAGAATGTAACGGTCCTTCGTAAAATTCAAAAATTTACAAAAAATTGGAGTTTGGAACCTTCGAAAATCTAACGGTTTTTTAGTACATTTTTTTAAAGTTTTGCAGAAGACATTATATTTTTAATATGTGAACATGTTCAAATAACGTTAACAGATGCTTCCACTGTTTCAGCAAGAAAGGGGTGACCCCGGATGAATCTAAAAAACGCCTATTTTTCAATTTTATTACAATTTTAGATGAAAGTCTGTACCAACGGATGAATTCTGTTGTCGTTGAAAATGTTACAATTTTTTCAAACATGCGGGAGATCTAACTAGGTAATTTGAAGCTAAATTATAATATTTTCCAAGAATGTTTTTTTTTTAGAAAGAAAGAACAGGTATATTTCCGACGGACCGTTATATTTTGAAAGGACCATTATAAATTCTAACGGTCCGTTAGATTTCCAATGGGTAGTAAATCTACTGGCGAGTTTGCCCCCACCGTAACCCGCTAATTTTGCGTCAGAGTGAAAATAGTGGTACTTTTTGCGCGTTTTACCAAAAATATGGGACTTGGATATTTTAGATAAACTTAGACTGCTTTTCTGGCAGATTTTCAATGAAAATCGTATTGAATTTAAATCAATAATATATACCAGCAAATTGAACATGGTCATAGACTGTGAAAAGGTACAATAGTTGGCCATATGAGGTCAATCAACGCATTTACACGTGCACATAGGATTTAAAAAAATAAAGTGGATGGTTTTATAGCGTTTATTATGTCAATTTATCGAAAATACAAAAAGGCCGCCACAGTTACTGTTGATGCAAGTCCTCTTCCTCCCTCGCGCACAGGACTCGTGCGACCAGACATCACATTCCCCGCATTTCATCCAAGTAGTTGTCCTAGCTTCCTCCTCCTCGTCATCCATGTCCTCGGGCAATTCCGGGTCACTCTTTAATTTAAGAATATTAACTGCGAAATAGTAGGGCCTACCAAAAAACACACAGCGCATATGTCGTCCTCACTGAGCATAGGTCTCATCGACGGAGTGGAGACACACTTCTTAGCTGATCGCGCAGATAACATCTTTCTTCTCTAAATTGTGATCCGCACCCATCCACCGGGCACAGATGCATGCCTGAACAAATTTGTAGTATTGAATAATTACAATTACAAAAAAAACACAAAAAAAACAACTTAAAAATATATAAAATATCCAAGTCCCATATTTTTGGTAAAACGCGCAAAAAGTACCACTATTTTCACTCTGACGCAAAATTAGCGGGTTACGGTAGGGGCAAACTCGCCAGTAGATTTACTACCCATTTAGATTTCCTAAAGACCGTAAAAGCAGACAAGAACCCTTTTTTGTTTCATCAATCAGACATCGTTCTCTCTGTTTCTTTTTCTCTGTCTTTCTTTTTCTACCATCAAAATTAAAATTTTCAGGGCCCTACCCCAAGATTGCATTCAGTTGCACAAGGAAAAAGCAATTCCATCAACTATCGATTTTCAACTCATCACCTCAACAAAGGAAAAGCTAGAATTGCTGAAACTCAAAGGAGATATTTCACTAAGCGTTCTTTGTGGCATGGTAACAGCCAGTGGATCATGTGAGTACCTTAACGAAAAACGAAACAACACCAAAACTCTTCAATGCGTCTACTCGCAAAAGATTCGAACACAAGTCGAGAGAGTCTAAATCACAAGGATATTCGCCCGCTGGTCGTGGAAAGATCCATCTCATCGGAAACTACTCACATTGTTGTTGGGATCATTAGAGGGTGCAATACCTTTGTGAACCTCACCTGTGCAGTAAACGAGGAGACTTCGAAAGACTCAATTAAGGGAAAGTTGGAAGGAGAAGTGGAAAAGTTTGGCAAGCTAGGAAAAGCAAAAATATCAGCCGATGGAAAAAATACCGACGACTACAAGAACCTCATCACTGACGTAAAGCTCAAGGTTTTTACTGATGTGACACCTTCGTGTGGCCTCACTCGGAAAACGATAGAGGACGGTTTAAAGACGATTGAGGCTATTTCAATCATGATGGGAGAAAGTGCCAATGGACGAGGAGTGCCGATCACTTATGAACTGCTCTCTATCAAAGAAGTGGCGCGGGTCCTTGGTAGCACTTTTCAACTGGGAGGGATATTCAACGACTTGGAAGTTAGGAGAGCGGAAGAAGTGAAAAATCTTCTTTGTGAGACTGAAGAGCAGCTTATACGGATCCAAGATTTGGCAAATGAGACGGACAAGAACGAGAACTTTATATCAAAGGAGCACTTTGAAGAAATTATCGACATGAGAAGGAAATGCGAAATTCACTATTCTGTGTTTCTAAAAGAAGTCTCTAAACTACTTGTTGTAGCCCGGGAAAATTCAAATCAAACTGATCAGATAGTGAAATTAATTTCTGATTTTCAAAATTCTCTTCTTTCAAGAAAAACGATAGATTGTTTCTTTGAAAAACACAAAGATCTTCTGACTGTCTACCATTTCTTGGACCAGATGAGAAAACGGAATGTGGCACTTGTCAAGTCAGCACACGAGTACCAAGACATCAAGAGAACACAAACGGCAAATATTCTTTTCTTTGCTGTGGAAGATATTTCCTCATCGGAAAAGAAGTGGAACAAGACTACGGAAGTGTTTTTGGATCTCTGTGAAAAAGAAGATACAAGCACAATGTGTGCAATTGTGAGCACTGACAGATTATCTGCATTGGCTGAATGCGAGAAAATTGAGGGCGGAATTCGAATAGTTCAAATCAAGACAAGAGACTACGTAACCAAGGATCTAGTTAGCAACAAAATAATGGTTGAAAATGTTGGAGTCCCACGTGGACTCTTAACACACCTAACGACAAATTGGGAGTGGAACTGTTTAGAATGCAACAAAGAGCTGCTTTTGGATGAAGTGTCAACATTGTATTTAAATTGCAGGCAATGAAACAAATAGAAAGTAATTTTGTATATTTTCAGCTGCGGACGGCGACCAATATCTGGTTTCAAATATGTCACCAATTCTCAAAAAGACGGACGAAATTTTTCATTTAGCACAAAAACGAAGCTGTATATTTACATCAATAAGCTTCAAGCAGGAGACATTGTAAACTTTTTGGCAGTCTTGTAGATCGACACGAAACAAATGACACGCGAGATTGGAGCTGGATAGTGGGGTCGGGTTTTTTTCATGGATAATAAAATTCTATTTCTAACATTACTACTTTCACGCTCACATCTCCATGAGAGATAGATTAACTTGCAGGCGCTGTCTTCTGACGGCTGTGCTCGCCAAAGTAAGATTTCAAATGCCACGCGGCACAAGGTTGGCCCACTTAAGCGAGCGGTTATTCCCTCGGATCAGCTGCCGAAGAGTATTGATTCCCTTTCCAAGCAGTTTACATCCCAAACCCCACGGAACTCAGATTGCGCTCGAAGTTTATTACTAAACTTTTCACACAAATAAAACAAACAATAAAGAGCGTCGATCCGGCAGGTGATCGCTTGACGGGTCGGCGCAAGTCAGCAGGCGGCAGATTAGCTTCAGTGTTTTCACAGAACGACGCAGATCAGTTCTGAAATAGAAGAATAAGTTTCAACACACAGAACAAGATGTCCCAGGGTTCAGTTGCCATAAGTAAAAAACCTAAGACCTGTGGGATTGGAAATCCTCACGGGTAATTTAAATTTACACACATGTAGAGGAATACTGCCTCCACACCGAATACTGAGCCTAGTCTGTCTGATCTGATAACGACGAAGAGGGTAGTGCAGAGGTTTATTGCAGTCGACCGTCCGCCGGTGTTACATCGCGACAACCAAAGCGCCCTAAGCCAGTTCCAGATGGCCGAGAGGCGAGTTAGAGACACAGAGTACAGTACAAAGAAAGCGCGGAGTGATGCGACCGCGACTACACAATTAGGGCCCAAAACCCATACAGATTATCGGAAAAGACTAACCTTACAATTATCAGGTAAAACCATTAGCAATTCAGTTGAGAACCGGTCAGCGTCAGCGCAGAACCTCGACTGACGGGCCAGTTGCGTCAGAAAGCGCGGGCTTCGAGATTACGGTACGGATTCGCAATAGGGCGCGCTTTATGAGCAGACCCTTAAGCATTTGTTCTAGCTGAGTTCTATTTAACGCAATTATAACCATTTCTGGTTATAATTCGACGGATCCTCACGGAAACGGCGAGATATAACGTCCACTTTAAAACTTCTATAATAATTTTTTTTCCAGGCTGAAAAAGCGCCCCATGGTCTATTTGGAATGATAGTCAACGACATTGCGAAATCCCTTTTCGGAAGGAAAGACTCTTACTTTTTTAGTTTTAGTGACGATGATGACAGGTATTTACAACAACAAAAAAACTGTTAATCAATTTTTAGCTCCAGTTTCACAACAGTTGAAAAATTTGGCGCGCCTTCCGGTAAATGTGTTATGACGTCTCATTGTGATTTTTTTGAAATAGACCTTTTAAAAAAAGGATTATCGGTAAGTTTATCCTAATGATGTTAAAATTTATTGAAGAGGAAAATGCTGGATGAGGAAAAGCCCATGATTGAAATCAGTATGATGTTTGCGCAAAAGGGAATTTTTTTCTCAAAGTTCTTCGAATTAAACGCCAAGCTGGTGAAGGAAAAGGAGTTGTTTGATAGATTTTCTATGAAAGAGAATGAATCTAATTGCAAAGTGTACAAGAAATCATTGAAGATAGACACTGGTGGGTGGTTTTTAAAATTGTTATTAAAATTTTAGTTACATATGACACTTTCAGAGTGCATAAAATGGAAGAAGGTTACTTTAAAGTTCGAGAATTATTCACCTGGAATTTCTCGATTGCTTGTAGCTTACAGTACCCAAGCTGATGTGCTGTCTGGAAACATTGTCGTGGTAGTTCATAAATAATCGATAAATAATGTTTAAATTGATCCAAGTTACGCGCCGGTCTTCTCTCTCTCTCTCTTTTCTCTCGCTCTTTTTCTCTCTCTCTCTCTCTTTCTCTCTCTCTCTCTCTCTCTTTTCTCTCGCTCTTTCTCTCTCTCTCTCTCTCTCTCTCTCTCTCTCTCTCTCTTCTCTCTCCCAAAACCTCACAGACCACCCATATGTGTGTAGTATCTCCAACGTGACTGACATTCCCCAAATTGCCCTCATTGCTTAAACCAATCTCTCAAATGTCTCCGAAACTTCCTTCTTCCTCAGTTTTCTGATCAAGAAACACCCCCTTCCCCTTCTTTTCTTCCTCATTATGAAAGTTTCAAGTATTTTCCCCCTCTTCCTCTATACCCGAGCGCTTCTTGTACACAAGGCGTCTAAAACGCCGAATTATCCCTGTTTTCCTCCGTTTGTCTCGCCATTTTCTGTTATTTTGTCCAGGCCCCACTCAACCATGCTCTTTAATTGTTTTCCAGGCGGATATCGGCTTCATCCGCCGAATTCAGCGAATAATGTCTGTTTACAAACCTTGCCTCGTGAGGAACGCAAACATGGAATAAGCCAAGCAGCAAAAAATAGTTATTAAATCATGGATCTTTGAGAAAAAAGGCAGGGAAAGTGTGCTCCAAAAGTGTTTTCTCGTTTTTGTTCTTTTATCAACCGTTACGTCTAGCTTTCACTGCGTTTACACTGACTTTTTATAGCGATTTCCATTTCTTTGCACGTGAAAATATAATTTAAATCGAGAATAACCACAAAAATTGGCTTACATATCAATCAAACACGAAATACGTGATTGCGTACTTTTTACCTATTATTTTCAGTCCGACAAAAAAATTTCTAAAAAACGCATTTTTAAAATTTTAATAATCTGTGTGTAATTTTCTTTTTTATAGTTTTATTTTGGGATTTTAAATTGCAACATGTTATCAAATTTGAATGGAGAGATTCTGATGCGTAAATCTTTATAATATTGTTGTCATCGTCGGAAATGGTAAAAAATGTATAGTTTACATAATTATAGCTAAAAATACGTAATTGCGTACTTTTTACGTAACTTTTTCAGCCCGACAAAAAATTTTTTAAACAATGGATTTCTAAATCTTTTTAAATTCGTCTATTTTCTTTTTTTAAATTATTATATAATCCAAAAACAGAAAAGTAGAGTTTTGCTCTGAACTTTAAAATGAAATATTTTTCAAATTTGAAATCGAAGATCCTTCAGATGCATGGAGTCATTGTCGGGAATGGCAAAAAATGCCCATTTTACATATCATTGCGTACTTTTTTGCTAAACATTTTTGGTGCAACGCGCGTTTTTGAAAACTGTAAACTGTTGCATTTAAATTTTCGCGTTTTCTTTTTTGCATTAAATTTTCCCAAACCTTTTTTAATTTTCAGCTGTTTTCAAATTAAATGACAGGTTGTTTTCCTTTTTTTTACATTTCTACCTAGTTCCTTATTATCAGTTTGCGTAAATGGCTAATTTCTAGCCAATAATTATCCCCTACTGTCAATTACTCGTTTTTCACCAAGTCCAACATCCAAATATCCGGTTGTGTCGTATTTCCTCCCTTTTCTATTTCTATCCCTCAGATTTCGCCCTTCGCCCCTCTCCCAATAACAACTCAAATATAAATAGTGACTATCACTCGGATTGGCCCCTGGGAACCCTTAGGCTCGTCATGTTCTCACTTGAGTAATCCCCTCCCACACGAGTTGTTAAATATGACGAAGATCATTTACAACGGAGAAATACTCCCACGGGGAGTCTAGTACGGAGGGATTAGACTCAATTATGAATTAAGAAGGGTAAACAGGGCAAGGGAGGGACAGAGAACGGGGTGGAATTGGTGATGTTTGATGGAAGAGAACGTTGAGAGAGAGAGAGTCCCAAAAAGCATCCATAAAAAGGAAACGGTAGTGAATCTGGGAGACGTGCCCACCCCTTCGTCAATCTAACTCCTAGAAGCGATCGGTATGAGATGAAGCCAGCCGAACCCCAAACAGCTGAATATTAACTCACGATTCACACAGGAGGCGCTCTACCAACGACGTGCCCCGGATATACGCTTACGGGTGACGCTAGTAGTTCCAACTGCTTCATGCAAGCTGGGGATAAGTCGTCGCTTAAGTAACCCCGTAGAGAGAGAGAGAGAGAGAGAGAGAGAAAAGAAAGAGAGAGAGAGAGAGAGAGAGAGAGAGAGAGAGAGAGAGAGAGAAAGAAAGAAAGAAAGAAAGAAAGAAAGAAAGAAAGAAAGAAAGAAAGAAAGAAAGAAAGAAAGAAAGAAAGAAAGAAAGAAAGAAAGAAAGAAAGAAAGAAAGAAGGAAAGAAAGAAAGAAAGAAAGAAAGAAAGAAAGAAAGAAGGAAAGAAAGAAGGAAAGAAAGAAAGAAAGAAAGAAAGAAAGAAAGAAAGAAAGAAAGAAAGAAAGAAAGAAAGAAAGAAAGAAAGAAGGAAAGAAAGAAAGAAAGAAAGAAAGAAAGAAAGAAAGAAAGAAAGAAAGAAAGAAAGAAGGAAAGAAAGAAAGAAAGAAAGAAAGAAAGAAAGAAAGAAAGAAAGAAAGAAAGAAAGAAAGAAAGAAAGAAAGAAGGAAAGAAAGAAAGAAAGAAAGAAGGAAAGAAAGAAAGAAAGAAAGAAAGAAAGAAAGAAAGAAAGAAAGAAAGAAAGAAAGAAAGAAAGAAAGAAAGAAAGAAAGAAAGAAAGAAAGAAAGAAAGAAAGAAAGAAAGAAAGAAAGAAAGAAAGAAAGAAAGAAAGAAAGAAGGAAAGAAAGAAGGAAAGAAAGAAAGAAAGAAAGAAAGAAAGAAAGAAAGAAAGAAAGAAAGAAAGAAAGAAAGAAGGAAAGAAAGAAAGAAAGAAAGAAGGAAAGAAAGAAAGAAAGAAAGAAAGAAAGAAAGAAGGAAAGAAAGAAGGAAAGAAAGAAGGAAAGAAAGAAAGAAAGAAAGAAAGAAAGAAAGAAGGAAAGAAAGGAGGAAAAAGAAACAGAGAAAGAAAGAGAGAGGGCGTGAAAGAGCACGTTTTCCAGACTTTATGAAACTGACAAGTTTGTACTTCACTGAGCGGTGAAATGTCGTTTTCAGGAATATGCTGATGACAGAAACAGAATCATTTCCCATTGAGTCAGCATTCCTCTCTCTCTTCTCTCTCTTTCTCCCTCCTCCCTCAACTGCGTCACCCTGCGATCCTTTAAAGACTAATGCCCAAATCATTGTACCTCCCAATTAGAAATGTGAGACCCACCACGCACTAGCAACCTTCATCTCTGATCTACCCTTTACTCTTTTCCATCTATCCCATTAGACCGTATGATTTAAACAGCGTGTTTTCTGCTTGTACCTAATCAACCGGTAAAATGCCACATTACTCAGAGAAGAGTTCATTCACCTTGAATGATTACAACGGAAGCCACAGGTAAAAGAGAGATCAACTAGTTGAGTGGGTTGTGTTGACTTCAAAGACCAAGAAAACACGAATGCGTAGACAAGTGACATAAACACCAATGAGACATCATTCGTGTAGTTGAAAGTAGACAAATTAAATAAACATAGATGAGCCAGGGGATTAGGGGAGATCTTTGGTTAGGACAATAGGAGAGTGGGTTTTGAGGGCAAAGGAGGGCGGAAACAATAGGAAAAGGACTCTTAGGGAGAAGTGACATCATTCTAATTGGTTTAACTAAGGGAATAAAACGGTTGTCATTTGCTCTAGGATATAAACCTCTCTCTCTCACTTATCTCCCTCTCTCTCTCGCTCTCTCTCTCTCTCTCTCTCTCTCTCTCTCTCTCTCTTTCTCTTTCTTTGTTTCTCTTTTTCTCTGTCTCTCTGTCTCTCCCTCTCTCCCTCTTTTCTCTCTCCCTCTCTCTCTCTCTCTCTCTCTCTCTCTCTCTCTCTCCCTCTCTCCCTCTTTTCTCTCTCCCTCTCTCTCTCTCTCTCTCTCTCTCTCTCTCTCTCTCCCTCTCTCCCTCTCTGTCTTTCTTTCTCTCTCTCTCTCTCCTTCGAATTGTAGTTTTTAGATTTTCATTCGTATTCCTGTTGAAACATTTCAGCTAAACATTAAACTCAGTGAAGATATCGTGTAGACTGTGATGTCAATCCTGAATAATTTCAATGTTTTGCTGATTTTTAAGCCTGTAATCAGAGTTTTCTAGTTTAAACTCTTCAGAGTAAGTGGAAAAATGTTGTGCCCTCTCCTTTGCAAGAAAACTGGAATTTCAACACCCTAACGAACCCCGCGATCTCCAAAAAGTACATTTCCTCAATTTTCTTCACTCTCAGTCGGGTAAATTGAGAATAAGAAGAACAAGGGAACAGATTGATTCATTCCATGCAATTCTTGTTGTTTTGTCTAGTTTCAAGTGCTTTTCAATTATTTGCTGGACAATTTCGAAGAGCTGCATTATTCAGGAAGCAATCTATGGAATTGGTTTAATCTATGGAATGTGAAAGAGCTTGTCCTTCTCCCTCCGTCTCTCTCTCTCTCTCTCTTTCTATCTCTCTCACTCTCACTCTCTCTCTATCTAAACTCTTTCACTTCCAACAAAACACAAAGCTCATTGACCGGGATGAGCCTGGAAACTCTCATTTACTTAATTTTCATGAAATTGAATTGTCGTTTTTGTTCCGAAAACAGTTTTTCAAAGAAGACTCATCATGAATGACGCTAGATCTCTAGACCAGAAAACGCGGTTGTGCTATTTTAGTTAAGCGGAAAAAGTTTTTTCTTTAAACAAACAGTGACAAAGATGATATTGCTTAAACTTTCTCTCTCTCTCTCTCTCTCTCTCTCTAACTCTCTCTATCTCTCTCCTCTCTCTATCTCTCTTAATCTCTCTGTCTCTCTCTCTTTCTCTTTCTCTAACTCTCTCTTTCTCTCTCTCTCACTCTCTCTCTAACCCTCCCATTTAAACATTTTTCTGCGTGGGCACCCCTTGACAATGAAAATGTTGCAATGCCCTCGTAATGAGCGGAAACACAATCCCGCGATGTTGAAAGGTTGCCTTCCGATAAAGGGAAAAGCCAGATTCTGAGAAAATTAGGTAAAGAGTGGAGTAGAATTCAGAGAAAGAGAGTTGGAGAGAGGTAGAGAGAGAGATGCAGAGAGAAAGAGAGGCAGAGAGACAGAGAGAGAAGATACAAGCAGAGAGAAACGCTTTTTTCTGATTTTTACCCTTTCCCTCTGCAAAGACCACCCAAATAGGCACTCTCTTCCTTATCTAAATAGAATCCTCTAAATATTCCTCTAAATAGAATGACGCTTCGGAATCTTTACTCTCTCTCCCTCCATTCTTCAGATCACATGCCCCTCTAATCACCCTCGTAGTCCGTGTGAATTGCATTTAGGAATCGCCCCGAATCCTACCATTCCCCTAAGCCGCCAGAGAGCAGGGGGCGTGGCCCCGTCACTCACATTTCCGTCAGTCGGCTGGCGGATGTCCTACCTCTCTCCCTTCCGATTAGCCTTCCGCACTCCTTCCGCTTGTCTAGAGTGGAGGAGGGTTTCCCAATCAGCTCGAGTTGTGCCCTTTTAACCACTCGAAATTTTATTAGCCCTGATTTTGACTTCAGTGAACTTAGGGAAACTTCCTTTTGACCACACTTGGGAACGGAAGACATGCGTAATAGTGTGATCGCTGTTTTGAAACCAAGAAACCACAAAAAATGTTTGTTCTAATTGACAAAAACAATTATTGGCAACAAAAAGAATTATGAAACATTGTATTATGAAATCATGAGGCTCAATTTTAAGCCCCTCGTTTGATTCTGAAAAAGCCGTTTGTACACATGACATGTACTGCGTTAACGCATCTGCCTTTTTACTTCACCCGCTGGCGCGAATATGGAATTTTTGAAATTGATGATCTTATCTTTGTCTGTATACCGGTTTTTTCCGGTCCTGTTTTTTATATGGCTTCATTTTAGTCTTCTTTCAGTTTGTTTTTTCTACTGATTGTACTCTCGACATGTACCGAACTCAAACCCAAACGAAATCGGCGATAGCACATTAACTTTTCCTCTTCTATCTGTCGTTCTCTCTCTCTCTCTCTCTCTCTCTCTCTCTTTTCCTCTCCCTCTCTTTCTTCACCCTCCATGCCTCGTTAACACCGAAAGCGTGACCTTAAAAATGCCCTTTTCGCAACACAATACAGATTCGGCAAAAGCAATCCCAATTAATTTTAAGGCTTACACAGTTCACTAGATTTACTAAACATATAATTACTGTAAGTGGAACTTTCAGTAAAAAGCTTTTAAAAAAGTATGAAAACCTGTTTTTCCTATCTGTTCCACTGGAACAAAGTGCCTTTAGAATTGGACCATGTTGTCGTTGCACAAATGAACCAATACACATTTTTTCTTATTTTTGCATCTATGAATTTTCATAATGAACAATAGCATTTTTTCCATAATTGGGTTGTTATTTCAGTTTTTTGGAATGTTCACTGGGTAACTACAATAGGTTATTGTTCGGGCCAACGCGGACACCTCACATCCAGGTCTATGTCATATAGCCTATGATGAATATGATGAAGTATAAGGTGTAAAATGAATTTGTCATTGTTTTGCGGGGCTTCCTCGTTCTTGATTAATGATGGGTGCCTAGAATAATTGACAATGATTTTCTTGTTTTCAATGATGAGGGAGTCTAGTCTGATTATTCAGCACGGGATCTAGGACAAGGAACGGAGGATATAAGGATGACAAGAAAAGAGGAGGAGAGAGGGGGAGAGAGAAAGAGAGAGAGGGAGAGGGAGAGAGAGAGAGAGAAAGAGAAAGAGAGAGAGAGAGAGCGCAGTGAACTTCAGGCTCAAATACTAATTTATGACTTGTTTACCCCGAATTTTTGCATTGTGTTGGGGGAAAGTGCATTTTGAATGGCACTATTCCCTTTGTCAATGGAAGCTGAATTTGCACGTGTTGTTGTTGGAAAATACAATGAGTTTTATGAAAAGAAGGGGCAGAGAGAGAGAGAGAAAGAGAGAGAGAGAGAGAGAGAGAGAGAGAGAGAAAAGAAAGAAAGAAATAGAGAGAGAGTAGAGAGAGAATGAGAGAAAGAGAGAAAGAAAGAAAGAAAGAAAGAAAGAAAGAGAGAAAGAGAGAGAAAGACAGTTAGAGAGAGAGAGAGAGAGAGAGAGAGAGAGAAAAGAGAGAAAAAGAGAGAGAGAGAGAAATAGATAATGAGAGAAAACAACAACATGTATAGTCCTCAATCCCACGGCTTCTCAGAATATCCATAACCAATGTGAAAACAGCTTAGACGTATGTGAATCCTGACTCATCCAGCCGAAGTAAACAAGTTTCCCCTCATTTTGTTTGTACCCATTGAGGTGGAAAAAGGAAAAGATGGTCCTCCTAGACACCAAGAAACATCCCCTGATCTTGTTACAGCCTTTCCCAGTATGTGTACTTTTGATGGCTGGAGGGAAGAGTAATGTCTTCCCCCATCATTTCTTATGAATGTTTTTCCTTTATTATGAATGTTCCTTAAAAGGAAAAAGTACACTGTTTAAATTTCAGATGGCATTGGTCGCGCGAATCTTCGCTCTCTTGTTCGTTCTCATTCAGTCGGTAGTCGCTCAACCAGGTAATTAGAGAGGGAGAAGAGAGGGAGAGGGAAAGGGAGAGAGAGAGAGTTAATCAAATAGTTGATTTTTAATTTCCATAGATTTTAATTTAGAAATATGACGCAAAATCCACCTTGTCACTGTTTGTTTTTCCGAAAAAACCTCTTCCACCAGACTGAAATAACACAACCAGTCCATAGATGAATTCATTTCTGGTCCAGAAATGACTGCGTCATTATGATTTTTAATTAATATAGAAATTTAATATTTATAGAACATCGTCTAAAATGTATCCGTAAATTTTTATAGAACATCGACTATAAAAATATTCTTTTAAAACTATACAGCAAATTTTTTAAATGATGAGTAAGATACATTTAACAACAAAAAACCACCTATTTTTTATTTACAAAATGGCTGTTAAAAGTCTCTAAAAATCATGGAAGCAGTGGAAGCAAAATTTGTACTTCATACTGAAATTTGCTTGAAATCTAATTTCGACAAATTTGTTTTCTGAAATTAAGGTTTCACTTGAGAGAAACACCATAACAGCGTTATCTAGGTGGAAAATCTAAAAATGGATAGAAAGAGGGGAAGAGGGAGAAACCACGATAGAAATGCCAAAAATAAGAACCCACTGGGTGTCCAACCCCAAAAAAGGGGGCCTACGGCTGCCAAATAATGGCTATTTATTGTTAAAAAGCTGGTAAGCGGCCTTTTTGGTTCCCAAAAGCGGCTTTTAATTGTCAAAAAGCAGGTCAAACGGCTTATGGTTACAAAAACACGGCTTTAATTGCCAAAAAGCATGTCAGGCGGCCTTTGGTTCCCAAAAGCGGCTTTTAATTGTCAAAAAGCAGGTCAAGCGGCCTTTGGTTGCCAAATAGCGGTACTCGCAATGAAAAACTAAGGTCTAGCAAGCGAGTTAGAGAAATAAATGCGGAAAAAATAGAGAGAGAAAGAGAAAGAGAGAGAGAGAGAGAGAGAGAGAGAGAGAGAGAGAGAGAGAGAGAGAGAGAGAGAGAGAGAGAAATAGAGTAAAATTTACCATTTCCAGTGATCATGGACGCTTTATACCGTGAGTCCCGTGGAGACAACGGTGCCTATGACGGTCTCTACGACAACACCTACTACCGAGGTATATTTCCTTTCTCACATGGCGTAACCCCTAATTTCCAGGCTACGGTTCCCCCAGCGGCATGAACATGCGCTTCGAAGGCAAGAACTGGTACTAGAGTTGAGAAAGACGTTGATAAAGAGTTCATTATACAAGAGACCTTCAACAACAACAAAACAACCCCGCCGGTCCCTCTACCCGTGCAGTTCGGAGGCCGTCTTGCCCCGCTGCTTCGGCATCTTCTTGTTCACTGCGTCCTCCAGTTCACGGCCCTTGTAGTAGTGGGGGGCCACCTCCATCAGCCACGCGCTCTCGATCTGGCAGATCTGAAAAAGGGAGATTATTAGGTTACTGAGAACTAATTTTTGGACACGACCGCCCCATCTATAAAAACTAAAATTTAAAGAAAAAATTAGTGCAATTAATTTTGTAAACTGCTTTAATTGCCTTAAATATGTTTTATTTATCATATTAGTCAATTAGAGTAAGATAAAAAAGAAGTGCACCGATTGGGATCGAACCTTGGTCGTGTGGTTGGTAATTTATGGGCCCAAATTGGGTTGAAAGACAGACACGGGCTGGGCCGACCAAAATTTCCCAGAATGCCCGGTCGGTAAGAACCCTGTTGGACTTAAACGTAAATGTTTGATGCAAAACACTTTTAAAGTACAACTACTAGAATATTACAAAACTTATTTTCGGAACTAATTTTACCAGGAACCATTTAAAGAAAAGTACAGCCAATGGAATATTTAGTAAAGTTGTCTAGACAACTTCAGGGAAAAAAACATCATGCAACCCGGAAATGGGAACTCCAGGCTTCTAATTTGATTGGTGCACTCTTAATGGTGAAAATGATGCCAATTGAGGTGCAATTAAAAGTTTCGGCGTGCACAAGTTGCAATTGGATAAGTTGGTTTATGAACGCAGTTAGGGGGAACAAGCAGGCAATGGTCAAAATGACGCAATTTTTACTTAACAGCCTTGTTTGCATACTATATTTCCAAAAGTTCTTTTTAGCGTCATTTGCTAAAAAAGAGATTTAAGGTAAGTACTTTCCCTTATTCTAGTTAATGTGAATGTTTTCGATAAAACCAGGGCCGAATCGGGCAACTTTAGAGGCTTTTCCGGGTCAAAAATTACAATTTTTAAATCGCATTTGTTAAAAAAGTATGTTCTTTTTGTTTCTAGTTAGCATATTGGGCAATTAAAGTTGGACAAAAAGAAGTCCACGGGTCTGGTCGAACCATCCAATCAAACTGTCAGACACGACCAGGATTCGATTCCTACCGATACTTCAATGTTACAAAAATTTTCGCTTTTTCAGTAAAATAACTGGTCAGAGGGCTTAAATGAATTTTTTTTAAATTCAATTCGGTTCCAGCTGAAATGAGTCCCACATTTGCATATAGCCAATGTATAGAGCATTTACGTTTCAAAACCGCCATGGTAGGTTTTATGCCAACCGTTACATGAAATAGCACCCCAAATTTGCATATAGCACCACCAAAACCTTTTTAAGACCATTTTAAGCCCAATAGAACTTCCTATTGGGAGGTTCCTAAGGCTTTTGAACTTTTCTTGACCTTGTAATATGAAAATTTTGGGATGCAATATGAAAGTTTTGGGTTACTAAATTCTACTGAGATAAGATTTTGTGAAACAGTGCACATAACACCCAAGAAGTCCTTTTTAAGTGTCGTTTTAAGCCTTACTGTGGTTAATCGTATGGTTCGACCATTTATCACGCGTCTATAATTCAACTAATCCCAGAATGTTTGGCACAATTCTGTCTCATTTGAATTTAGCAACCCGAATGTGTAAATAGCACTCCCAAAAGTAATTTTAGTGTATCCGACGGCGGTATTGATGCGTACGTGCCAAAAATTGGCTTCAAACAATCTTGCTTGTGTTTCATTCTGGTTTGATTAATTTGCATATTACGCCATGGCTCGAAAAGAGCCTCTTCCTCTCTTCAACCAGAAATCTCTCGTTTGTCAACACCTATGAGGTAAATATTTCCCTCTGAATCACTCCAAATTGGCATTTTGAAGGCAAGTTGAATTGCAGAATCCGTAGGCATCAGGTGAATCGCCGTCAAATTGCCAGGAAGAGATCCAAGACCGCAGTCAAGTGGGGGAAAGGACGCTTCCTCTTCCAAATAGCACGTAATCGTAGATGAGATGATGACATCACGGAGAACAACATGCGCATACGAACGAGTGAACGCAGGATGCTAATCCTGGAGGAGACGGGGGTACAGGGAATTACGTTTAGCAGATTTCCGATTATCTGCGGATTCGGGTGTCTGATTCAGATTTTGAGAGGATTTCGTGGGAAGAGATGATTCTAGAAATTGTGAGAAGACTAGCAAGGGCCGCTTTTTGGCAGCCAAAGGCCGCTTGACTTGTTTTTAGCCTATTAAAAGCCGCTTTTTGGAAACCAAAGGCCGCTTGAACTGTTTTTTTCTTTTAAAAGCCGCTTTTTAGCAACCAAAGGCCTCTTGACCTGTTTTTTTATGAATTAAAAAAAGCCGATTGATCTGCTTCTTTCAATAAAAAACCGCTTTTTGGCAACCAAAAGCCGCTTGACCTGTTTGAAAAAAATGAAAAGCCTCTTTTTGGCAGCAATAGACCGCTTGATCTGCTTTTTTGTGAATTAAAAGCCGCTTTTTGGAAACCAAAGGCCACTTGACCTGCTTTTTGGGAATAAAAAGCCGGTTTTTGGCAGGCATAGGCCGCCTGACCTGCTTTTTTTACCATTAATAGCCGCTTTTGGCAACCACAAGCCGCATGAACCGCTGCAAATTCTCGTTTCTATGAAGTTCGACCACGGTTTGACAAGATCCAGTCTCATTTGAATACAGTACCCCTCATTTGCATATAGCACCTTCAAAACGTATTTAAGTGGCATTTTCCCTTACGGGTAAGGGTTAAATTTGAATTTCCTTAACTAAGGTATTTAAACAAAGGAAAGAAAGATATTGTTCTATGCAATCTTTGACAAGACAAGTTTGAAATTGTCGTGGGTGGTGCTATATGCAAATTTAGTGTGTTGGATATAGTCTAAGTTGAAATCGAGACGGCGCTTCGAAGGCAAGAACTGGTACTAGAGTTGAGAAAGACGTTGATAAAGAGTTCATTATACAAGAGACCTTCAACAACAACAAAACAACCCCGCCGGTCCCTCTACCCGTGCAGTTCGGAGGCCGTCTTGCCCCGCTGCTTCGGCATCTTCTTGTTCACTGCGTCCTCCAGCTCACGGCCCTTGTAGTAGTGCGGAGCCACCTCCATCAGCCACGCGCTCTCGATCTGGCAGATCTGAAAAAGAGTTTAATTGGATTACTGAGAACTTATTTTTGAAAAAAAATCTAAAAATCTATCGCCCCTCATTTGCATATAGTACCTCAAAACGCTCTTTTTAGTGTCATTTTAATAGCATCTCACACGGTTTTTAACCTTACATGGTCAAAAATAGGCTAAATCGGGCTAAAATGACCCTAAAATCAATTTTTGGGGGTGCTATATGCAAATGAGGGTGCTGACTTCAACCGAATTGTGGAAAAAAAATAGAAAAATCAAAACAAACCTCTCGCATGAATTCCTTGCTGGTGAAGACGAGTTCGTAGTAGACCACCCAGCGAGGCATCTCCTCGAAGAGACAGGAATTCGGGTGGATGTGGACGGTGTGCTTGTGCTTCACCGTCTTGTAGTGGCCTGGAAGAGGGGGGATTTAGAGAGGGAGAGGGAGAGGGAGATTTAGAGAGAGAAAGAGAGGGAGAGAAAAAGAGAGACGGAGAGGGAGAGAGAGAGAGAGAGAGAGAGAGAGAACTAACCGGTGTTGTCGAGTTTCGAGCAGTTGTAGAAGTAGCCGGCTGTTATCGATTTCCTGATGGCGATGGTGTCGTTCGACGATTTCTGAAAAAGTAGCAATGAGTAAGCAATTCAAGGAAAGTTCGGGGACCGACATAGGTGCACTCCATTTTTGCGAAATTGTAATTTTAAGCAACATTTGTTTTAAAAAATTGTAAAAAAAATTACAATTTTTTTTAAAGCAGGGCATACTTATTACAAGTAGATCTGCTTTTTGTGAAATAAAAGCCGCTTTTGGCAACCAAAGGCCGCTTGACCTGCTTTTTGGTAATGAAAAGCCGCTTTCCAGCTGTCCTTTGCCACACAACGCCAAAAAACTACCGTATCCACTTACGGGTTCAATTTCGACGCGTTCCAGAAGTCCCTCCAACTGGTCCCTGACGTCCCTGGCCTTCTTCATGGTTCTGTATTGCACAAAGTTCTCCATGCACCACTGCTGGGAGTAGTTGGTCTCCTTCCACTTGTTGTACACATTCATCAGAGTGATGTGGTCTCCCGCCTCGTTCCAGAAGCCCTTTCTCGCGGAATCCGCGTGGATGATCATCGCCTTCGGCCTGGAAATCGTCATTTTTGTCCGCTGTATTCAAATTTTTAATAAAAATTTACCTATAGAAAACGGCAGAATTGCAGGACAACATGGAGGCTATGGTGATTATCTCCTCCGTGCACTCGTACCTGAAAAATTATATAGAAAAAGATATTACAATAATGTTACATATTTCTTACTGTAAATTGCCAAATTGACCTACTTCTCGCTGAAGTACCGTAATTTGACCTACTTACTAGTGGATTACCGTAATTTGACCTACTTTTCATTGAAATACTGTAATTTGACCTACTTTCCACAAGAATACCGTAATTTGACCTACTTTTCATAGAAATATTGTAATTTGACCTACTTTCCACTGGAATACCGTAATTTGATCTACTTCTCACTTAACTATCGTAATTTGACATACCTACCTTTCACTAAAATACCGTAAATTGACCTACTTTTAACGTAATTTGATCAATTTTTAACGTATTTTGACCTACTTTCCACTAAAATCCCGTCATTTGACCTCCTTCTCACAAAAATACTGTAATTTGACCTACTTTCCACTAAAATACTGTAATCTGACCTACTTTTCACTAAAGTATTCTAATTTGACCTACTTTTCACAAAGAAAAAAACCGAAATTTGGCCTACTTTTAATTAAATACCATAATTTGACCTACTTTCCACTAGAATACTGTTATTTGACCTACTTTCCACTTAAATGCCGTAATTTGACCTACTTTTAACGTAATTTGCTCTATTTTTTACCGTAGTTTGACCTACGTTTCACTAAAATGCCCCAATTTAACCCACTTTTCACTGGCGATGATCATTTTGCTCATATTCGGATCGGTGGGGAATTCGGCCATTCGCCGTCCGAGCTTCGTCAGCTCTCCACGATGATTGAGTGCACCCAGGGCGTAAAGCTGCTCCAATGCTATGACAAGCGTCTCCTGCGGCGGAGGATCGAGGAAGTCGAAATGGACGAGGTCGTGGATTCCCAGCGATTTCAGCATCAACACCACGTTGCCCAGATTCGTCCTTTGGATCTGAAAAGGGTGGAAAATTAGCATAATGCGCAAGGAACACACCTCAGGAATCGGCTGGTCCTCCAACTCGTGTTTGTAGGCCCAGGCGGTGTAGAGACGGAAGCACTTTCCGGGCCCCGTGCGACCGGCTCGGCCAGCCCTCTGGTTGGCGGCGGCCTGAAAAAAATTAAATTTTTAATCGATTTTAGACCTTTAATGGGTTATATCGATCGATTTATTGCAGAATCGATCGATTCATTGTTTTATTGATTAATGTTTCGCACGTACGATTAATTGGCCCAGGAGACGATTGTGAACTGGAAATAACATTAAAAAGAACTTTTTGGAGTGTAATATGCAAATGAGAGCTGATGCAAATTATAAATGAGACCAAATCATGCCAATCAGTGCATAAGCATTTTTTTCCTTTTTTTTTTATTTTTCTCCTAAAATCAAAAGACTTTTTGTTTTTACTTTTTAAACGGAAAAGCCACTTTTGACAACCATAGGCCGCTTAAACTTCTTTTTTCGCAAATAAACGCCGCTTTTTGGCAACAAAAGGCCGCTTGACCTACTTTTTGACAAATAAACACTGCGTTTGGCAGCCAAATGCTTTTGGATTTGAAAAAAAACACCAAAACTACTTTTTTTGGGTTGCAATATGCAAATGTGTGTGAAAATTGTTAACTATAATATAGATCTTTAAAGTTCAAACAACAATTGATTGTTGTTTTTCTTTCTACTTACTTTGGAAATGGGATTGACATGGAGATGTTCCACTCCGCTCCTCGCATCGAAGGAATTCAACTTTGAAAATCCGGGATCGATGACGTAGCAGATTCCGTCGATGGTAACCGAGGTCTCGGCGATGTTCGTAGCCAAAACTACCTGAAATATAATAATTAAAAGCCGCTTTTTGGCAACCATAGGCCACCATTTATATTTGACGTTACTTAAAATCCCACCTTTCTCGCATTGGGCGGCGTGGGATCGAAAATCTTGGCCTGCATGTCGGAGGGGAGATTAGCATAGATGGGCAGGGGAATGAGCTCCTTGATCTTACTGCCCAGGGCCTTGGTTTTCTCCAGAATCGCCTCCATCACTGACTCGATTTCCTCCTGACCTGAAATTAGGTGATTTCTTGGGTTTTTCTTTGATTTAAAGACCTTAAAGCATTAAATTAAACCTTAAGGCATTAAATTAAGACCTTAAGGCATTAAATTAATACCTTAAGGCATTAAATGAAGACCTTAAGGCATTAAATTAAGACTTTAAGGCTTTAAATTAAAACCTTAAGGCCTTAAATTAAGATCTAAAGGCCTTAAATTAAGACCTTAAGGCCTTAAATTAAGGTAATGTAACCCTTACCCGTAAGGAAAACAAGAATATCTCCGGGAAGGGGCTGTGTCAGATGGATCTGCATTACGGTCACCATCACGGCGTCGAGGTAATCGGCTTCAGGAGCCTTGGTGTAGTAGATATCCACAGGGAAACTGAAAAAAGTAGTGTAATATTCTGTTTTCTGACAATTAGCATATTGAGACGGCTTTCCTCCTTTTATGGCGACCTCAGGCCGCTTTCCGCTATTTCTGGCAACCTCAGGCCGCTTTCCGCTTTTTCCGGCAACCTCAGGCCGCTTTCCGCTTTTTCTGGCGACCTCAGGCCGCTTTCCGCTTTTTATGGCAACCTCAGGCCGCTTTCCGCAAATTTCGGTGGGCAAAATTCAAATTTAGGCAAAAAACCTACCGTCTTCCGGGGATTCTGAAAATCGGGGCGTCGTCGAAGAAAGTGGAGAATTTCTCTGCGTCCAGGGTGGCGGAAGAAATCAGCAGTTTTAGGTCCTGAAAGGAATTTGTTTTAAAGTTAAAAAAAACAGTAAATATAAAAAGGATCTTACTTTTCTAAAACGGGCGATATCCTTCACGAGACCGAAGAGAATGTCAGTGTGGAGAGTGCGTTCGTGAGCCTCATCGATCATCATCACACTGAAAAAGATGAAATTGAGGGGGTTTAAGGCCTTAATTTAAGGTGATGTTAGGCTAGGAGAGAAAAAAGCGGCCTGAGGCTGCCAGAAAAAGCGGAAAGCGGCCTGCGGTTGCCAAAAAAGCGGAAAGCGGCCTGAGGTCGCCACAAAAAACGGAAAGCGGCCTGAGGTCGCCAGAAAAAGCGGAAAGCGGCCTGAGGTCGCCATAAAACGCAGAAAGCGGCCTGAGGTCACCGGAAAAGCGGAAGGCGGCCTGAGATTGCCAAAAAAGCGGAAAGCGACCTGAGGTCGCCAGAAAAAAAAGCGGAAAGCGGCCTGAGGTCACCAGAAAAAGCGGAAAGCGGCCTGAGGTCGCCATAAAAAGCGGAAAGCGGCCTGAGGTCACCGGAAAAGCGGAAGGCGGCCTGAGGTTGCCAAAAAAGCGGAAAGCGACATGAGGTCGCCAGAAAAAAAAGCGGAAAGCGGCCTGAGGTCACCAGAAAAAGCGGAAAGCGGCCTGAGGTCGCCATAAAAAGCGGAGAGCGGCCTGAGGTCACCGGAAAAGCGGAAGGCGGCCTGAGGTTGCCAAAAAAGCGGAAAGCGACCTGAGGTCGCCAGAAAAAGCGGAAAGCGGCCTGAGGTCCCCAGAATCCGGAGATCGTCGTGCTCCATGCTAATTACCTATAGGAGGCGAGATCCGGTTCGTTGAGAAACTCCCTGAGGAGCATACCATCGGTCATGTACTTGATTAGCGTCTTCTCCGAAGTACAGTCCTCGAATCGGATACTGTAGCCGACCTGAAAACTACCGTAAACTCCTCAATTTGCATCATAATATGCTAATTTTATGCATACATTATGCAGAAAACATGCATATTAAGCATAAATTTTGCATTTTGGGCATAAAATGCGCATATGAGGCATAAAATTAGCATATTAGGCACAAAAACACACGGTTGAGCCGATTTTACAGCCGACTTCTTCGGAGACACGAGCGGCCACGGACATGGCAGCCACTCGACGGGGCTGAGTGCAGCCGATTCGCATGTTGTCCTTGCAGAAACCCTGAAAATGGGAGAATTAGGGGTGAATTTTAGAGAAAAAGGCGATAAAATGGGTAAAAAAATAGGTTAAGTTGACAAAAAAGGGTGAAAACTAACCGCTTCGTAGAGATATTGAGGAAGCTGGGTGGTTTTTCCGGAACCGGTCTCTCCTTCGATGATTAGGACCTGAAAATAGGGGTAAAATGAGGGAAAATAGAGTAAAATGTAAGGGTAATGTGGGCCACAGTATAGAACCAGAAGGCCACAGCTCAGGTCAACTAGGCCACAGCTGATTGTCATAAGGCCACAGCACAGGTCAACTAGGCCACAGCTGGCTGTCATAAGACCACAGCACAGGTCAATTAGGCCACAGCTGATTGTCATAAGACCACAGCACAAGTCAACTAGACCACAGCTGATTGTCATAAGACCACAGCGCAGATCAACTAAACCACAAATGGCTGTAATAAGACCACAGCGCAGATCAACTAAGCCACAGCTGGCTGTCATAAGACCACAGCACAGGTAAACTAGGCCACAGCTGATCGTCATAAGACCACAGCACAGGTCTTATAGGCCACAGCTGATTGTCATAAGACCACATCACAGGTCAACTAGGCCACAGCTGGCTGTCATAAGACCACAACACAGGCCAACTAGGCCACAGCTGATTGTCATAAGACCACAGCACAGGTCAACTAGGCCACAGCTGATTGTCATAAGACCACAGCGTAGTTCAGGTAGGCCACAGCACAGGCCAACTAGGCTAAAGAAGGCCAAAACTTGTTCGAAAAGGCCACAGCTCGCTTAGGAAAGGCCACAGCCAATGTTTTTTTTGCATTCTTCCTACCGTAACCCCTCCCTAAAAGCCTAAATCCACCGTACCTGATGTTCCCTGACGGCTTCAATGAACTGCTCCCTGAAGGCGTAGACGGGCAGAGACTCCCTGGTCTCCATAATGCTCTGCTTCTTCTTCTCGGCCACGCTGATCCGATTCTTCTGAAATTTATCCAAATTTAGCAGTTTTAAGACAGAATCCTACCTCTGAATCGTCCTCGTTCGATCCGGGCATCTGAAGAGCCTGGATGAAGTCGATCTTGTCGTCCAGGAGCAGCTCAAAGTCCTCCAGCTTCTAGAAAATTGGAATTTTACAAGTGGAAAGGCGAAACTAACGGATTTAGCGTCCTTGGCTCCCACGTGGTAGTCACTGGCGAGGAGTTGGTCGTGCTCCCAGCGAGCTCCATCGCCTGGAAATGGGATTTAAAAGTGAAAATCAAGGCAAAGCGGCCTTTGATTGCCAAAAGCGGCTTTTAATTTCAAAAAGCAGAAAGCGGCCTGAGGTCGCCAGAAACAAACAGAAAGCGGCCTGAGGTCGTCAGAAAAAGCAGAAAGCGGACTGAGGTTGCCATAAAACGCGGAAAGCGGCCTAAGGTTGCCATAAAAAGCGGAAGGCAGCATGAGGTCGCCAGAAAAAAGCAGAAAGCGGCCTGAGATCACCAGAAAAAGCGGAAAGCGGCCTGAGGTTACCAGAAAAAGCCGAAAGCGGCCTGAGGTTGCCATAAAAGCCGAAAGCGGCCTGAGGTCACATATCTATATCCCTCTTCGTCTCTAACATCTCTCTGCATCTCAAACCCCGTTCTTCTGCGTGTCTGACTCTCCCCTCACCTCCAGGTCTATCCTCCGTCTCCTCGATATACTCGGTCGGGATGGCCCTAGTCGTCGCATCCGGTACGTGGTACCTAAATCACCCTCTAGATTTTCTCTTCAATATTCTAATTACCTCTTGATCTTCATAACATCCGAAGCCTGTTCGTGGGATTTGGCATACTCGAGGATCTTTTTCCTGTACTCCTTGTCCAGTCTCTCCTTCTTCGTCAACCTAAATAGATTTGTTAAGGAATTTAAAATTGAATTTATCGATTAAAATCTTCAACATTCGATTATTTAGATGAATTTAATGTTTAAAAAATTTAAAAATTTAAAAATTAAGCAAAAAACTGACTCTTCGTCCGCGAAAAGGGTGTCATCGTCGTGGACGATGCGCTCCAATTCGTCCAATTTGTCGTCCTTCCTCTTGGCCAGGTAAAGACGTCGGCGCTCTTCGCGCAACCTCGCGATCTCCATTCCCTGCTTGTCCTGAAATGAGGAAGTTAGGACCGCTTTTGCCAAGCAAAGGCCGCTTTCTGGCAACAATCGGCCGCTTTCTGGCAGGCAATCACAGGCCGCTTTTAGCAACTATAGGCCGTTTTTTCGCAACCATAGGCTTATTTTTGGCTGGCAAGCATAGGCGACTTTTTTTTTTTGGAAATCTTAGGCCGCTTTTTGGCAACCAAAGGCCGCTTGGACCTCTTTCTGGCAACCAAAGGCCGCTGGACCGCTTTTTGGCAACCATATGCCGCTTTTTGGCAACCATAGGCCGCTTTTTGGCAACCATAGGCCACTTTTTAGCAACAATCGGCCGCTTTTTAGACGGTAACCATAGGTTATGAGGCAACCGTAGGCCGCTTTCTGGCAACCGTAGAACGCTTTTTCGTTACAATAGGCCGCTTTCTGGCAACCAAAGGCAACTTTTGGCAACCATAGGTCTATTTTTGGCTGGCAAGCATAGGCGGGTTTTTTGGAAATCTTAGGCCGCTTGGAACGCTATTCGGCAACCAAAGGCCGCTTACCTTGTTATCAGCCACATTAGCCTTCTGCTCCATGACATTTCTGGTCTTGTCCTTGTCCCTCTTCCGGATCCTCGAAGCGAGGGCGTCCCTCTCGGCAATATCCTTGTCCAGCTCTTCTGAAACATTTTTTAAAAAATATTTTCCTTTAAAAAATAGATTTTCTTAAAAAACGACCTTTAAAAATAATTTAAAAATATTTTTTTAAAAAAATTAACGAACCTTCCATTTTGTCAATGTCCGAATCGTCTGATTCCACCTTGGTGGCCTTGGGAGGAGCCGTGCTGACGGAAGGACCCTGAATTTGAATTTAACGCCCTGAATTTGAATTTGACGGTAGTTTCCGATGTTTTACACCCTTTACAACCGTTTTTGCTCGCAAAATTCAAATTTTAAGCCTTCAAAATTAGTTTTCTGACTCAAAATTCACGTTTTCCTTAATTTTCTAGCCTAAAAAAGTACATTTTACACCATTTTCAGCCGTTTTTACTCGCAAAAATCAAATTTAATTATAATTTAAAATTAGTTTTCTGGTCCAGAAAGCCCACCTCGTCCTCACTGCTGCTCTCCTTCCTCTTCCTGGTGTTCTTTCCCTTCTTGGGCCCATCTCTACCGTAATCCACCGTAGTCAGTGCCTTATTCAACCGGGAGAGCTCCATAACCTTCCTCTCCTCGGCCGACGGTCCTCTGGCCTTCGATTTAGATGCGACAACTGGAAAATTTGAATTTTAGGCTATAATTTAAGCTTAAAATTAGAATTTTGGGCTTAAAAAGTGAATTTTAGGGTCAAAATTTGATTTTTATGTAACAAAAAAATACCTGGTTTCGGCAGGCGATTCAGCAATTCTCCTGCGAATTTCTCCACTTTCGGCGTGACATCGAGGGCTTCATTATCGCGGAGCTTCTGCAGAAAGTCCTGGGTGTTCTTGCTCTTCCGCGCCAGCGAAAGCACAAAAGTGCAGATCGTACGGTCGCTCAGACCGGCTATATTGTGTAGCTCGTCGTTTACCCATTGTTCGACAGACATTCTGAAAGAAAATCAATAATTTTCATTTAAAATCGAGAGAAAAACAAGAAAAATAGCTTTAAAACTTTGATAACTCAAAAAAACGGATTAAAACGGTACAAAACAAGGTATTTTACATTTTAAAATACAAAAATACAATTTTACTTTAATTTACAACAAACATACATAAATTTAGCTTTTAAAAAGCAAAGAAAAACATTAAAAACAATTTTAAATTTTAAAAATTTGTTTTCGAAGAGCTGCCCAAAAACGGTAGATAAATTAAATACGCAAAGTGGCTGCATTTTTGGGCAAGCGCGTTACTTTCAATTACTGTATTTAGTAGCTTTTATTTTTACAATTTAATTTAATTTATTTAAATTCTAAGTTAAAGCTATCCTGTTTTTTTGTTTGTTTGGTCTGAAATTGAATTTTTTCTCACTTAAAAATCGATTTTTAGGCCAAACATGACTAATTCGTGAGAAATCAGCTGACTATTGATTCTTGGCCTCTTTTTTGGCCCTTTTTCTCATGTTTGTGCCCTGCTTTTTGACATTTTTGTTAATTTTAAATCATTTTCTCAATCAAACTTTGGAATTCGGCACTTTCCTCCCCGCACTCATTGTAAAAACCGGTTGGAGGCCGCCGCTCTCCCCTGTTATTCACTGTTTGTCTATGTTCTGCCAAGTCTGTTTCCATTTGTCACGCTGTTTCCACAAAGAAAAATCAATTTCCCGACTTTTCAGGGTGGATGAGGCTGATTTGAGCGATTTTCTGAAGAGAAATGGAGGCCGACGAGTACTTTTCCACCTACGATGCCCTCTACCAGGTATTTTATTAATTAATTAATTAAATTACTTTCTAAAATAACAATATTTTTATTTTTGTTAGCAAAAAAACAAGCGAAAAACGGAAAATTAACAAAAAAAACAATTTAAACACGAAAAGTCGTGCCAGCTGGCTGGTTCGTTTAGAAATCGTTCCAGCCAGTTGGCTCATTTTTGCTATTTTTAATTTAAACAGCTTTTTCTCATTTTTAACAAATTTCTAAAAAAAATCAATTTCAAAATTTTTATTAAAATATTTAAAATCCCATTTTCAGGAAGGAGTCCCTCCGGGGCGCTTAACAATCAGGGAGAAATACCCTAGTGGAATCAACAAGATAGTCTGGTCTTCCTTTGATTTCATGTCCGGACCCGAACTTCGCTTCGTCTGGGAGGTTGGTTTATTAAATTTACATTTTTTTAATTTTATTAAATTTAAAAAAAATAAAAATTCAACAAAAAACTGCTTTTTTCAGTCTCAAAATGTGTAACTTTCGTTAATTTTTGTATTAAAAAATTTAAAGAAAACAAATTCATTCTGCGGGGATCGAACCTGGATAGTTTAGATTACCTATCCGACGACTTAGCCACTTGGCCATGAAAACAACGAAATTTATTTTTAGTTCGAATCGTACTTAAATGTGTGTATTTTGCACGTTTATACCTGCTGTTTACAACAACAAAAAATATAATATAAAAATATTGATTTAAAATATTATTAAAAATATTATAAAAATAGTAATTTAAAAAAGAATATAAAAAATATTTTTTAAATATTAAGTTTTTAATGATAATTAAAATAGTATTAAAATATTTAAAATAATTTAAAAAAAATTTTAAATTCCAGGTTCTCGAAGGTTCTTCTTCCCCAACAGTCCACAGCGGAGAGGAGGGTTCCATAAACGACGTGGAGAGTCTGGATTCATCTCTCTCCACCCAATCTGCCCAATATGAGGACATTGACGATCCATTAGATGTAAGTTTTATTAATTTTAAATTTATTTTACAAACAATTTTATATTCTCAAAAGTTCAAAAAAGAAGGTTTATTTTATTGGAAATTGTATACTTTTTAATTTAAATTTAGTATTTTTCACATCAAAATCCTTCTCAAAGGTTTAAAAAATAGGATATTTCTTTTAAAAAAATTCTCATTTTAGTGTGAATTGACCACGACTACGGACCTCTTCGACAGTATGATGTTGTCTGATTCTGCCTACGGGTTCTTTACTTCCAGTCCTATTCGAGATCACGGTAAGTGGAGGGAGAGAGAAATGAGGTCACGCGGCCTTTGGTTGCCAAAAAGCGGCTTTTAATTGAAAAAGCAGGTCAAGCGGCCTTTGGTTGCCAAAAAGCGGCTTTAAGATTAAGATTTTTCTTTTCCAGGCTGTCAGCCCCTTCTGGCGGATTTCATGACGGAGAGCCGAAGCACATCCACATTGACCAGTTCAACTCTCGACATGTCGGATTCTCGAGTGGTAGGTTTTCTAAAGCTTTTAAAAAAATATAATTTTAAAAATTATTTTTAAAAAATATAATTAAATTTTAAACTAATTTTTAAAATTTTCGATCAGTGAAGCCACGACGTCGAGGCTGTTCTCTCCTCCGATTGTCGAGGAAAGCGGTGTCGTCGATGAAATGGGAAATGTAAGTCCCCCCCCCTCTCTCTAAATAAAACATTTTCAGTTTGTGCAGGAATCCCCTCAAAAATCGGCCATAGATTCCATCGATCTGTCGAGTATCCTCACAACCGATCCTCCCAAAGAAGCTGTCAAGTGAGTTTCTTTTTTAAATTTTTTTCTTTTTTTTAAAATTACTGAATACATTTTAATAATTTATTTTTAATTTTAAAAAAATCAGGAAAGACTCGTTCCACGATTCGGGCAGTGACACCCTCACAGATGGATCTTCCTTCGCCAGGCTGCCGGACACCGAGATTTCACCGAAATCAGAGGATTCCCGGAAGGGCAGTGATCAAGGTTAGATTCATAAATATATAAGGCCGCTTTCCGCTTTTCTGGCGACCTCAGGCCGCTTTCTTCTTTGACATGGTTGATCAACATATTGCAGTCACAATAGTTAAGAAATTCACGTTTTAGATTTTAAAAAATCTCTAAAATGACGAAAGCTTATATAGAAAAAAAAGTAAAAATTGTCTTTTTAAATACATTTTCTTTTCAGTTTTGACCACGTCCTGTGTGGATTCCGGCATCGCGGGCACTGTATCTATGCACAGTGACCTCAGCGCCTTCTGCCAATCGCCGATCAGGCCGAATACTTCCTACCACTCGACGTCTCCGAAGTTTTACGGGTTTGTTTCACTCTCTCTCTCTCTCTCTCTCTCTCTCTCTCCAACCCTCTCTTCCAGAGATTGCACAGAAGACGCAGAAGACGTCACCTCCGTCCTGGACATGTCCCTCGACGCCCCAGATGACTCCATCACCGACGAGCAGTTCATCTCCAAATTCGTCTTGGCCGAGCAGATTTGCACGTAAATCAATCCCATAAACCCCAAAATATAGATTTCCCTTCAGGACCCAATTGCCGTCGAATCCCCTGATGCATAAGATGACGGTGGTTCCCACACGGCGTCTCCTAGCCTGTTCCTACATTTTCTCGGCCGAGGGGAAGGATGGGAGGAAGATTATCCACGCCATTTCTTTTCTTATGAGCAATAGCAGGTTAATCTCTCTCTTTCTCTCTCTCTCTCTCTCTTTCACTCTCTCTCTTTCTCTCCCTCTCTCTTTCACTCTCTCTCTCTCTCTCTCTCTCTCTCTCTCCCTCTCCCTCTCTCTCTCTCTCTCTTATCTCCCAAACTACCAGCTGACTGTGCAACTGGCTTTTATCACTCCACGCAAGAGTTGTAAATATGGAAGAGGGGCTTCTTTGTTATGTTGGCGCCAGGGAGCTGCAAACAAACATCGTTGGGAAATTGCTGGATGTGGTTGTGAAATCAATGGCGTCAGCATTTTGGAAGCTGCATAGGCCAGTGTTAGAAACGCAGAAGACAGGGTGAGAGGCGCAGAAGACAGGGTTAGAGACGCAGAAGACAGGGTGAGAGGCGCTGACGCGTAGGGTAAGAGGCGCAGATGCCAGGGACAGGTTTAAGAATTATTTAAAAACTGCTCCTAGTAGGACCGAACCCTGAACCGTGTGACTTGCTTTTTACTGGGTGGTCTTCATTGTGTGGCGCTGGTTATAAGCAACTTATTTAATGGGTGGTCTTGGATTTTTCCTGAGTGGTCCTCAGCCACGATTTTTCTTACTATGTGGCCATCTAGTTTTTTTGCGTCCATGGGTATTCCTTACCTATGATCGACAAGTATTTTACTACTTCGAACTAGAATTATTTTGCTGGGTGGTCCAAACATTGTAATTTTGTTTACTCGATCATTTTTTTTCTATTGGGTGGTCTTGGCTAGGGTTGTTTTTCTAACTTGGTGGTCCTGGTAGAGACCACCCAGTGGGTATGTTTGAATTCAGGACCTCCCATTTGACGCAACTGGGTGGGCTTGTCTAAGAAATGTGTATGGGTGGTCCTATTTCTTGGCAATTTTTACTGGGTGGTCTGGGGAGAAATCTTAATGGGCGGTCCTGCTTCAAATTTCTCTCTCTCTTTCTCTCTCTCTCTCTCTCTCTCTCTCTAATTCTCCCTCTTTCCAGAACCGACTGGTTCATGAAGCGCCAGAACTTCTTCGAAACCCTGCTCACTGACGCCATTCCCCGCCTCAAGGCCTCTTTGTACACGGTAACTTTTCCACTTTCAATTTTTTCTCTTACTAATTTAAAAAGCTAATTCAAATCTCATTAGAATACAGGGCACTAATTCACATTTTCAGGAAACCTTTGACGATGTGATAGTCCGTGCTACTTCCGAATTAACCCGATTTTTGGAGCTAATCGGCTGTCTGGATCGCTTTCCCCTGGTTTCTGAAGATCGCCCATTGATGGTAAGTTTTGCTTAAGGGCTAATCCTGACGTTAAGGCCTTATTAGTGCCTTAAGACCTTAGCAAAGACCGAAGTTAATACTTTATTAGTGTCTTAACTCCCTTAAATTAGCGTATTAACCCAATTTTTAGGTGAAAAACACGCTCTTTGCCAGCAGGCGTTGCCAGGATGATAAAATCCTCTCTCGGGTGATCTCCGGCGTCCTTCAGAGCCAAGGCCACTGTGTGGTTGTGGGATCAGATCAACAGTACATTGCCAAGGTTGGATTTTGCTCGTTTACATAAAATGTAGTAAAATGCGAGGAAATATGCTCGTTTGCATGAAAATTTGTTTAAAAATCAATAAAAATTTGTTGTTTTTCAGTTGCTCTACACACTGGCTCTATTCGTGCCGGAGGAATGGAGGTGGTGCTGTTTACGCACGTATAGACACTCCTATAGTCCATATGTTAGACTCCAGGCGGTTAGAAGGGTAGGTTTGGGAAGGGAGAGAGTGTGGTGAAGGAGGAGAGGGCCGAGATTGTGATTCACGAGAGAGTGGACAGGAGGAAGATACGCAGACCATGTGATAAATTAGAGAGTGTGGAGACGAGGAGAGCCTATCAAGATACGGCGAGAGAGACTGATTGAAATGGAGAGTGCAGACAGGTGTCCTTCAGGCGAGAGATAATGTCATCTATGGAGACGCAGACTACGGATCACATGAGAGAATGTGACATAGAGGAGAGTTCAGACAATCGAGATTGAGAGAGTAGGACAAAATAGGAGGGCGTAGACGTCTTTTTGGGTGAGAGAGTGTATAATTCATGGAGGCGAAGGCAATCTGATAGTTTAGAGAGTATGTGATAATAGAGGGTCCAGGTAAGGGACCACGAGAGAGTATGTCAATGCAGGAGAGCGCAGAAGCATCTGCTTTTGGTGCAAGAGTGGGTAATTCATGGAGACGCAGACTTCCTGACCGTTTAGAGAGTGCGTGTGATAGAGGAGGGTTCAGACATGGATCCACGAGAGTATGTCAGGGCAGGAGAGCGCAGACGTCTGCTATCTGGCGAGGAGACTGTCATTAGTGGAGACGCAGAATACTGGACAGATTAGAGATTGTGGAAAAGCGGAGGGTGGAGACATGCCTCTACGAGATACGTAGTTTAAATGAGAGAGCGCAGACAACTTGAGCATGGCGAGAGATTGTGATAGTTTGGAGAGCCCAGACAGGTATCTTATAAGTCAGAGAGTATGTTATCTGAGGAGACGCAGACTAGTTGGCAGTTTTGAGAGTGTGTACTGGAGAGGGGCAGACATTCAATAGCGAGAGAGTATGACAGGGTAGGAGAGTGCAGAAGCATCTGCTTTTGGGTGGGAGAGAGATTAGAGAGTGTAAAAAACCGAGGGTGCAGAAAAGAACCGCTAGAGAGTGTTATAAAGCAATAGAGGGCAGACAGTCAGGGATGCAGATGCACCAGTCTAATGATGTTATGAAAGAATAGTGAGAAAACAGTATTTTAAGAGACTCCAGGCAGCTAGAGAGAGATAGAGAGAGAGAGAGAAAGAGAGAGAGAGCCCGAGAGAGAGAGAGAGAATGAGAGAGAGAGAGAGTTAACCCCCATAAATCAACAAACCAATTTTCAGTCCGAGCTCCCCCACGTCATCCAATTCGGAGTGATGGCCGCCTGGCCCATTTGCGTAGTGGACGTGGACCAATCGACCGTCTGCATGTCCGCTCCCTACAGGTTCTTCCTCCTTTAAATTGCAGTAACCCATTCCTCTTGACAGTAGACATCGGATGAATCGTCAGAAGGCTGAGTTGCAGCGCGTCCAGGTGCTGATGGATCTACCCTCTTCCAGGGAAAAGTGCCCAAAATTGTGAGTTTTTACCTTTTCGAAAAAAAATAATGGAAAAATGATTTTAGGGAGTTGGCCAGCTGTCGAGTGCTGGAATGCGTTAAGAAGTTCCTTCGGCATATGGATTTGCTTCCTTTTGAGGTAGAGAGAGAGAGAGAGAGAGAGAAGACTAACTTGCAATATTTTTAGGAATCAACGCGGAAAGGATTCGTGAATCAGCTACTACTCTACGTTGAGAATATGGCATATGCATTGATTAGCCATGTGAAAGAGACCAGGTACTGGATAAGGTCACCGGAAAAAGCAGAAAGCGGCCTGAGGTCGCCAAAAAAAGCGGAAGTGGCCTGAGGTCACCAGAAAAGCGGAAGCGGCCTGAGGTCAGCTGAAAAAGTGGAAAGCGGCATAAGGTCACAAAAAAGCGGAAAGCGGTCAAAGGTTGCCAGAAAAAGCGGAAAGCGGCCTGAGGTCGCCAGAAAAAGCGGAAAGCGGCTTGAGGTCACCAAAAAAAGCGGAAAGCGGCCAGAGGTCGCCAGAAAAAGCGGAAAGCGGCCTGAGGTCACCAAAAAAGCGGAAAGCGGCCTGAGGTCACCAAAAAAGCGGAAAGCGGCCTGAGGTCACCAAAAAAAGCGGAAAGCGGCCTGAGGTCGCCAGAAAAAGCGGAAAGCGGCCTGAGGTCACCAAAAAAGCGGAAAGCGGCCTGAGGTCACCAGAAAAAGCGGAAAGCGGCCTGAGGTCACCAAAAAATCGGAAAGCGGCCTGAGGTCACCAAAAAAAGCGGAAAGCGGCCTGAGGTCGCCAGAAAAAGCGGAAAGCGGCCTGAGGTCACCAAAAAAACGGAAAGCGGCCTGAGGTCACCAGAAAAAGCGGAAAGCGGCCTGAGGTCACCAAAAAAGCGGAAAGCGGCCTGAGGTCACCAAAAAAAGCGGAAAGCGGATGAGGTCGCCAGAAAAAGCGGAAAGCGGCCTGAGGTCGCCAGAAAAAGCGGAAAGCGGCCTGAGGTCACCAAAAAAGCGGAAAGCGGCCTGAGGTCACCAGAAAAAGCGGAAAGCGGCCTGATGTCTCCAAAAAAGCGGAAAGCGGCCTGTAGTCTCCAGAAAAAGCAGCAAGCGGCCTGAGGTCGCCAGAAAAAGCGGAAAACGGGCTGAGGTCGCCAGAAAAAGCGGCCTGAGGTCACCAAAAAAGCGGAAAGCGGCCTGAGGTCACCAGAAAAAGCGGAAAGCGGCCTGATGTCTCCAAAAAAGCGGAAAGCGGCCTGTAGTCTCAAGAAAAAGCAGCAAGCGGCCTGAGGTCGCCAGAAAAAGCGGAAAACGGGCTGAGGTCGCCAGAAAAAGCGGAAAGTGGCCTGAATGTTGCAAAATTCCTCTTTTTCAGCGATCCCTCGCCGAGTGAGAAGTCGAATCCCCTGAAGAGCAGTCGTTTCTCCCTCTCCGACTCCCGCAAAGCCTTGGACCTCCAATCGGACAGCTGGTTCCACGCCGTTCTCGCCCGCGCCGAACTCATCCAACCCGATCTGGCCGATTTCCTCTGCAATTAGCGGGGCCTGCGGTTGCCAGAAGCGGCCTTAGGGTGGCCTGAAGCTGCCAGAAGCGGCCTTAAGGGGCCTAAGGTTGCCAGAAGCGGCCCCCACTCTGTGATATCCCCCCAATACCTATCGCATTCAGTTTTACCCCCTCTAGTCTCCTAGAAATCTCCCTTGCCTCGAACATTCCTCTTTTCCTTTGTAGTTTTGACTTTCTTTACAAGTTTGTACTTTGTATATTCAAATGTGTACATTTGCTCCCCCGATTGTGCCTTCTTCTACGCACGAGTCATAATCCCCAAAAACACTGATGCCTTTAAAACGTCCCCGTAGATCAGAAGAACTGCCTCCATTTCAGTTTGAAGTATTGTTTACTGTATTATGCATTAAGTCTCACGGAAAAATACATTTATTCCTTTTATTCATCGATAGATGTCGTCTTTTGGGGTTTTGTTTATTAGGGGAGAGGGCTTTTTACCCTTTTCGAACTCCTTCAAAAGGGAAGCTTGCAAATGGCGTTATGAACCGGCATGGCGGCAATTGCTGCCACTACGATTCCAGCGGTATCGGCGATGGTGACCACGGCCAGGGCGGTTTCGCGGATTGAGGGGTCCACCTGAAGTTTTATTTTGTGATATTTATACTCAGCCAAACAGGGAAAAATAATTTAAGGACAGATCTTGTTTTCAACCTTAGTTCGAGCAATTTAATTGAACTTTTCATGACGCTGTAGACCAGGGTTCATACGGTACTGCAGGTCAAGAGTTTTGGATGCCCGGTTCGTTTAAATGAGGTAATATAATATTGAAAAACAGATATTTTGAATTTTACAAATTATTCAATTTTTACAAATTACTTAAATAAATAAAGTTTATATATAATACATTATGCAAAAACAAAGAGCACCGGCGAGGATCGAACCCTCGATCGTTTGATTGGTAATTTGAGTATAGACGAACGAAACAGGGTTATTTCAACCAGGGTTTTCACGAGCCGAAAAAATTTCGTCAACCATCACCGAGCAACGACCAACGTTCAATCTTGGTCGGTGCACTTCTTTTTTGTCTGTCTCTAATTGTTTAATAATATAACTAGAAGTTTATTTTAATCATTTTAAAAGTTTAAAATTAATTATCTCATTGTTCATTTGCTTTTTTGAAGGGTTGGCTCAGAAGATCCCTTGACGCGGGCCGATCCCGTGATTTTTCGTTTAACAAAAACTTTCAGCTTAAACATATAAATTGTAAAGGAGTTGGAATTTCGCTTCCGGAAGCTGAGTCAGAAGATTACACAATCCATTAGAAGACCACGCGCCCCCGCCATCGGACAGTATACAAGAAGAAGATCAACCGATGAATCGAGGCTTCCGACATGTGATTCCCCTGTGATCCCTGAATGAACCATCCTATCATTTACTAAATCGTTCTATTCTACTTTCGACTACATCTAAATTTGGTGGTGAATGGTCCATATGAAACATTTTTGCATAAGGCATTTTATGATTCGTCTCAGACTCCTCCAAAGAGGATTGAATTTCTCGATAATGGAAGCAGTGGGAAGGAATACGTCTCGCTGTCAAAATAGAGAGGGGGTTAGAAATCAATTAGAACAATTAAAGAGTTTTTCAAGTCACTTGAGTCAGTCTTCCGTACTAACCTTTTTGTGAATGTGATTATAAGTGTTTACGTAGGAGGCACCAGCAATCAATCCCTCATAGATGACGATCAATCCGAGGATACCGAAATGGGGTAGGAAGGAGTGAATTGCGTTGAAGAGAAGGAAGACCATGTTGAGGACCTAAAGAACCTATTTTGTCGAGAGAGAAAGAAAGAGAGAGAGAGAAAGAGAGAGAGAGAGAGAGAGAGAGAGAGAGAGAGTGAGAGAGAGAGAGAGTGAGAAATAAGACGCATCTGAAGTATGGGAAGAAGTTGAATCCAGAACATGTTCATTTCGCAGAGGTTGGCGGAGGATCGGGCAATGAAAACACCGATTTCATACAGAACCTGAAAGGGGGAGTTACTCACTGTCTCTGTCTCTGTCTATCTGTCTATCCTCTCTCTCTCTCTCTTTCTCTCTCTCTTTCATTTCTCCTTTGTGCATCCATGTGGGTGTTCGTAAATTTGCGGAATGCCTCTTTTTCCCGCTTTGTGCCGAAATACTAAAATTTTATGTTTGCCTGCAAAATAATGCCAAAACCCCACTTAGTCCACCCACGTCATTACATTCAACGAGAATTCCACACCCCTTCCTCCTCCCCGAATCGTGAAAATGATTTGCCAATGAATTTCACAGAAGCTCTCTGGATTGGCGCTCCTGTGGACTACGCCCATGCCATTAGTATCATCTTCGGTTTCCCTCTTCTACTTTTCATCATCTTTTATATATTTACTCGTCGAGAAAATATCAAACTTACCAAAAATGGATTCTCTTACTATGCAATCTAATGATTGCTGCTAACCTGGGTGAGATACTGTATCTAACGGTGAATCCAACCATTCAAATATTTCATGTTTATTTTAGGTTACCCGACTTTCAGAAGATCACAATCTAAAGAAATATGAGAAATATGCATTATTCTTAAACTATAGATTGGATGAAACAACACAATTTGTGATGGTTTATGTATGCGTTTGGTTTAAACGTATTTTCGTAGAGTAAGATATTATTTTCTTATTGATTTGTATTTTTTTAGGACATCGAAACTAGAAAAATATCAATTGGCTGCTTTTATCAATTTTATAGTTATTATTATATTGCACATAGTTTTCTTACTGCTACCTGAGGTTGAAGTAAGAATTGAGTTTTTTGTTGATTTGATTTAAAAACAATCTTTAAAGTAATGAACGTTTTGGATACGGTATTGACCTGTCAACTGTTATTTACTTCTATTAGTTGTCTTATTCCTTGCATTCCACAACCACTGGGTATTACCTCCGAAGAAAATTTGGAGGCTCGTAGAAGACTGCTTTGGACATTGGTCTTCCAGGTAAGAGAAGGAGAGATAGAGAGGGAGAGAGAGAGAGAGAGAGAGAGAGAGGAGGGAGAGAAAAAGAGAAAGAGAGAGAGTGAGAGAGAGAGAGATAAAAAGAGGGAAGGAGAGAGAGAGATAAGAGACAGAGAAAGATAGTGAGAGAGAAAGAGAGAAAGAAAGAGAGACAAAGAGAGAGAGAGAAGATAGATTGAGAAAGAAAGAGAGAGAGAGAGAAAGAAAGAGAGAGAGAGAGAGAGAGAGAGAGAGAGATAGAAAGAGAAAAAAAAAGAGAGAGATACAGAGAGTGTCAACATTTTAGGTCCTGTTTCAAATTACTTTGGCTTTGAATCTACTGCTTTTATACTCATTTGATGAAGAAATTTTGGCAAGATTTTTTTTTGTTTTTGAGATTTTTCCCTTTTCTTCAAGGTCTTGTGTTTATGCGAACCGTTGGCATTGTTGTGTAATGAAAATGATTTGTTTTAATATTTTCATAATTTTTCCTCTCTCTTCTCTCTCTCTCTCCCTACCTGACACCACCTATACTGCGCCCTTGTGCTCGTCTGAAATCCATGAGAACAATCAAAAACTGCCATCAATTCAAACTAAAAAACACATATTCTTTGGAATTACCACGACGTGCCAATCCCTGGTTGATGAAGTACTGTGCAAAGTAGACTGTAAACAATGGAACCATGTACTTCATCAAACTCTGAAAAAACACGCTTATCGTAGTTTTCAAAAAACCCACCATGGTAATTTCCGCTCCTCTCGAAAGTCTGCTACAGGTTGTTTTCACTTCAGATGCTTCTTCTGTTCCACTGCTTTCACTTATCTTCTTGTCCAATTTATGAAGACCTATCCAAGACTGTGGCTTCTTTATACTCACTGTCTTCACAGTTTCCGGTCTTTTTAGAAGAAAATAGTAGCTGAATTTGAATTTTAGGAAAAAAAAATGATGGGGTTTTACGCAATGAGAAAGATGAAGGGGATGATGAGAGTGACCAACATGGCAGTTCTGGAGGAGAAGCCAAGAAGGCGGTGGTCAGTCATCCCGGCGTATGCTAATGAGGCACAAACACCGGCCATTCCTGTACCAGAAGACCAGGAATGGAGGGTGTATCTGGAAAAACAAGATACTGACCTTAGGCCGCTTTTGACAGAAAGCAGATGGCCTAAGGCCGCTTTTGAGAGAAAGCAGATGACCTCAGGCCGCTTTTAACAAAAAGCATATGACCTCAGGCCGCTTTTGACAGAAAGCAGAAGACCTCAGGCCGCTTTTGACAGGAAGCAGAAGACCACAGGCCGCTTTTGACAGAAGCAGAAGACCTTAGGCCGCTTTTGACAGAAACAGATGACCTCAGGCCGCTTTTGACAGAAAGCAGAAGACCTCAGGCCGCTTTTGACAGGAAGCAGAAGACCACAGGCCGCTTTTGACAGAAGCAGAAGACCTTAGGCCGCTTTTGACAGGAAGCAGAAGACCACAGGCCGCTTTTGACAGAAGCAGAAGACCTTAGGCCGCTTTTGACAGAAACAGATGACCTCAGGCCGCTTTTGACAGGAAGCAGAAGACCACAGGCCGCTTTTGACAGAAGCAGAAGACCTCAGGCCGCTTTTGACAGAAGCAGAAGACCTCAGGCCGCTTTTGACAGAAACAGATGACCTCAGGCCGCTTTTGACAGGAAGCTCTTACTTAGAATAGTGGCTAGCAAGAGCTAGGTAAGTGCTCTCCCCCATTCCAGAAGAAACGGCGCTGATGATGACTCCCACAAGGGCGATCGTAACGGAATCAGTTAGAGCTACAATAAGCAGAGAAAATGCCTGCAGAAGACAGATTACAGCATGTCTCACTCTAAAAACGACACTTTTATTAAAAAATACAGTAAAACTAACCCGTAAGGAACCCTCGCCGCAATCAGAGGATAAATTATTTTGATTACAAGTCCTGGCAGAATATTACAAAAGAGAACTACCGAAGCAGAGTGGATCGAGCAGTGCCTATGGTCCGTTTCAACCTAAGCGACGTTAAGAAAGATCTTTAAGCCTTAAGCCGTAAGGTCCTCAAGATTAAGGTCCTTAACTCTAAGGCCCTTAACTCTTAGCTCACCTCACATTTTTCGGTGGGTTCCTTGAAATTGGGGATCTTTCCATGTTTGTCTAAGATGTCTTGAGCAGCTGTGAGCATTATGACGTAGGCGAAGTTGTTGCATACTCCAAAGAGCCTAAAATATGACCTTAATAAGGCCTTAATAAGGTAGATTCAAATTTTTATATCACAACAGAGTTAAGATCAGGTCGTCAATTTATGTTAAGTTAACGCGTTAAGGCCTAAAAGAGCGTTCAAGTTATCGATTAAGTTAAGATTTAACGTTTCCAAAGAATGATGCATTAAGGCGAATGATTGGGGTTAATATGTTAAGATCCTACGAGAAAGTTAAGGTCTTGAGGTCGTACAGTAAGAATGAAAAGAGAAAAATAATTAAGGTCTAGAATTGAGGTAAGGAAATGAGCCCCTCGAAAAGGAAGCGTAAATGTTTCTTATAAGAAATAGGGTATCTGTTAAGGTTAAGGTTTTAAGATGCTATAACAAAAAGGGAATCTTAAGATCATTAAGTAATAAAGTATTAAAACAACTCGATTAAGGTTAAGGTCTAAAGATACATTCAAAATCTTGTTTTTACGTAACCGTTCAGGGTTAATATGTATCCTAAGGTCTGTATAAAAGGTCTAGTTGATGTCATATGTTAATGTATCATGGTTAAGGTTTCACAAAAGGAAGAAGAGCGTTTGATAGTTGTCGAGGTCTTACGGTAAGGTGGAATAAGGTTAAGATCTAAAATAATTTAGATAAAAAAGATTAAGGGAATTGTTAAGAATAAGGTATTTATGTATCACTTTCAAATGTCATTAAGGTCATCTGTTAAGGTTATGGGAATAGCTTAAAGTCCTACAGTAAAGTAGAATCCGGGAAACATATTAAGGTTCAGGCCTTAATTTCCTTAGGGTTTAAAGTCGGATAATAAGGATTTATTAAGATAAGGGAATAAGGTTAAAGCCTTAAGGTTAAAAAATTATACTTTAATACTTACCAAAAGGCAGTGAGATTTCTGAGATTACCGCCTCCCTCTCCGTTTGTCATTGTTGACGAAGGGTGATCAACAGCTGTCACTTGGCAAATCGGTGGGTCTAATTCTGGCCGCTCGCATGGAAACACTTCGTCTCCTACCTGTTTTTGTGTAAGTTTTGTTTTTGAATTGCACACTTCATGACACCATGACAAATGATAGATTGAAATTTAAGATGAGCGGAAATTGACTGGAACGTCTACCTTTCTTTGTAAACAAGTTGAGACGTCCTTTAATAGGATGAAAATCGTCTAATTGGATTTGCATTCGAAAATTTAAAAGAGAAGACAAAAAGCAAAAGTTTTATTCCCGTTGAGGATCGAACTCACGACCTTCAGATTACGAGACTGACGCGCTGCCTACTGCACTACGGAAGCGCCGCGATCATGTTGTTCTCCCGCGCTTTTATCCAGCGAGCTAGCTGGCTGACATGTGATATAAAAATTTTATTACAAAATTGCACAAACAGAACAATTAATTACAGAAAAACAGAATAAAGCGATTACATCATTGGAATTTCACAGATGGCGTTGTGAACTGGCATGGCCGTCAAAGCCGCCACCAGGATTCCAGCCGTGTCCGCCAAGGTAACCACAGAAAGAGCAAATTCTCTAATCGATGGATCCACCTAAATTTATCGATTTTATCGATTTTTGGGCAATTTTTACCTTCTTGTGAATGTGATTATAGCTATTCACATAAGAAGCTCCTCCAATCAAACCCTCATAAAGAACAATGGCAGCCACGATTCCAAAGTGAGGCACGAAGGCGTAGACTGCATCGAAGACGAAGAATACGGTATTGGCCAGCTGATTGTAGTTTGTAGTTTGTGTGCCCTTTTGGAAATACCTGTAGGATGGGGAGAATGGCGATCCATGTCATGTTCAATTGGATCAGGTGGGTTGACGAACGGGAGATGAAGACGCCGACTTGGTAGAGGACCTGAAGGTCGATTTATTAATAGTTTTTTTGATAAATTAACTCAGATCTAAGTTTTTTTCAAGCCTTTGGAAAGCTTTTATTGATTTCCAGTACAAAGTGTAAAAGGCAAAACAGAAACAACGAGGGGTTCAATTGTATAAATAGATTTGCTTTAAGAAGTTTTTTTAATTTAAGTTTTCAGTTAGTTTTTACTTTAGAACCCTTAAATAATGTCTAATTGATGAAAGCAAAACAAAATATCCCATTGTGGATTCGAACTCGGGTCGCCAGATTGGCAAGCGAGGATACTACCATTCGGCCACCGGATGCTCTGAGGAGACGGCGTAGCCAGATGGTAGCGTTCTCTCTTGCAAATCTCGCGACCAGGGTTCGAATCCAACCTAGGATATTTTGTTTTGCTACACACGTATACACGTACGCACGCAAACACGCACTCGCACACACGCACACACTCACGTACATATACAAAGACATTTACAAACACACACGCACTCACGCAAACACACACTCACCCCAACATACAACACGCACTCACATACCCACACTTATCGACTTACCTACTCACATGTACACACACACACATTCAGACAGACAGACAGACAGACAGATGGACACACAAACACACACTCACAAACACACAAGTATTCACGCACATACACAGACACACATACTCTCATACAAACACATATACACACATTAACACGTAGACACATACACACATCTATCCAGACAGGCACATAGACATAACCACACACATACATCGACTCACCTACTCACAAGCACACCCACAGAGACACATATACACACACTCATCCATATTAGCACACACCCACACACGCACACACATCCACACATTTGCACAGACACGCACACGCATACACGTACACACGTCCACTTGTCTAGCGATATTCACGGTACACTAGTGCTTTTACCGTATTAAGTGGGGTCCCAAACCGTAAACCTAAGATAAGCCTTAAAGGGGAGGGCCGCGTAAAAATAATTTTTCTGTTTTTGTGATAAAAGTATAGATCTTATTACAAGGATTCCGAAAAATACCTCTTTTACCCATTTTGCATAAAAATGAATCGATTTAGGAGCGCTTGAAATTGGGGGAAATGGTCATTTGAATTGCCGCCAACTCTGCGTCTCCCCATTTCCCACACTCTCTCGCCCACTCTGGCCGTGTTTACGTGCGGAAACGCGTAAAACGGCCGTGTAAACGCGCCCCTTTTGCAGTCAAAATCATATAAAAGGGGTATGTTTCAGAACCGTGGAAGCGATATGTATTCGATGAAATAATTGTAAAAAAACTTTGGAAAATCATTTTTACGAGGTCCTTCCCCTTTAAGAAACGTGTTTTCTTGATTGACAGTGTCTAATGGATGACAGCAAAACAAAATATCCCATTGTGGATTCGAACTCGGATCGCCAAATTGGCAAGCGAGGACGCTACCACTCGGCCACCGGGTGTTCATTTGAGGAAGTGGCCAGGAGATCGCGTAGTCAAGTGGTAACGTTCTCGCTTGCAAATCTAGCGACCAGGGTTCGAATCCACCTTGGGATATTTTGTTTTGCACACGAGGATACTAGCACACGCACACATGCACACACGCACATACCCACGCACACAAACCCCCACACAGACACACACGCACGCACGTATACACGCGCGCACACATATGTGCATATACACATACATACACACACTCATCCACCCACTCACACTCACCCACCGACCCACATATATACACGTCCAGACAGACACACAGAAACGCACACACACACACACTCATCCACCGACCCACACACATATACGTCCACACACACACACACGTCCACACATACACACATAAACAGGCACACATACACACTGACACACCCACATTCACACAACACTCACACACACTCACTCTCACACACTCACATATATACACAGACTCACAGACACACATACACACATATAGTCATTGTCAAAATGAAATCAGCGGCCCAAATTTTGCATATTAATTAGAATATCTAAATCTCCTCATTCAACATTGTCTCTCGCACTGCGTATCTCATTTCCGCTGCACTAAGGGCCATTTTGGCATGATTCCAGTTTGGGGAAAGCTATACCTAAACAAGAGTGGTAGTCTGTACTAAACGTCATGGGCAAACTTTACCACACGTAAACAAATTTATGATGTAACAACTTTTCTCACTTTTTAAGTAGAAAGTTACAAAAAATACTTTTTTTTTCAATTTTAGTTGATTGAACTTTTCTAAAATTCTAACCTGGTACCATCTGTACTGCGACCTGGGGCTTGTTCCGAAACCATGTGCGCAGTCGAAAGTAGTCAATTCTACCTGAAACAGATGTTTACATCAGTTTCTATATGCAAACACAAACCAGTCCTTGGTTGATAAGGTACTCGGCGAAGTAGACCAAGAAGAGCGGGATCATGTATTTCAGAAGGCTCTGGAACAAAGAAGAAAATGGTTTCTTTAGGTTAAGGGAGACTACCTTAGCAATGGTGATCTTCTCATTTAGGGTGGGTTTGGGCTTGGTTTCGATTTCGGATTTGTCGATGGACTTGTCTTGGGACTTTCTCTTTTCCCTGAAAGAGAAGGGTTTGGAGAGAGAGAGAGAGAGAGAGAGAGAGAGAGAGAGAGAGAGAGAGAGAGAGAGAGAGAAGCCTACCTATCAATGTCCAATCCAATCCACGAGTGAGGTTTCATCATGCTCACTTTCTTAACAGTTTCAGGCCTCTGAAGGACACAGTAGTACCTAAATTTGGGTATTTCTAGTTTAAATTTTAAAACTTACGTAATTAGGAAAGTGGCTGGAACTACGAGGGTAGCCAACATCGCTTGGGTTGGAGTGAAGGCGAGTAACTTGGGATCCGTCAGACCGGCGTAGGAGAAGGCTCCGGAAACACCAGCCATTCCAGTTCCAGAAGCCCACATGGCGATGGTTCTTCTGAAAACATGGATCATTAGCTTTTCTCTCGTTATCTCTCTCTCTCTCTCTCTCTTTCTCTCTTTCTAACTCACTGTTCGTAGTGACTGGCAAGACCCAAATAGGTACTCTCTCCCATTCCGGAAGCAACAGATCCAATACTAACGCCAGCCAAGGCAACGGGGACTGAATCCGCCAAAGCTGTGATGATCAATGAAGCTGCTTGGAGGATGCAAACCAAGGCGTGACGGACCCTGGAAAGATCTATTCTTATTCTTAGATAGAAAGAGAGAGAGAGGGAGAGACAGACAGAAAAAAAATTATGATGGTAAAAAATGACGGAAATGAGGCGTATTCACCCAAATCACAAGTCCCAAAAAGCATGGAAAAAAGGAAAAGGTAGTGAATGTGGGGGACGTCCCCTCCCCTTCGTCAATCAAACTACTAGAAGCGATCGGTATGAGATGAAGCCAGCCGAACCCCAAACAGCTGAATATTAACTCACGATTCACACAGGAGGCGCTCTACCAGCGACGTGCCCCGGATATACGCTTACGGGTGACGCTAGTAGTTCCAACTGCTTCATGCAAGCTGGGGATAAGTCGTCGCTTAAGTAACCCCGTGCTGTGGCGGCGCCGATCCCTTACGGGTGCGGGCGGCAGCTTGTGTCTGCGCCTCTCAGTCAGCCGCGTCTCTCGCCGCCAGGAGGAAGCGAAGAAGGCGGTGATCTTTGTCAGTTTGGGTGTTTCTTTTCTGTTAAAGTTGCCTTTGAAAATTTTAAAATAATTTTTTTGTATATTGGCTCATTTTCAGATGAAGTGAAAATATCGAGGAAGAGAGAAAATAAGAGAGAGAGAGAGAGAGAGAGAGAGAGAGAGAGAGAGACAACACTCACCCATAAGGAACTCTCGCAGCGATCATAGGATACAACATCTTGATAATCAATCCAGGTAGAATGTTGCACAACAACACCAGAGAAGCAGAGTGAGGAGAACAACTTCTGTCCAAGATTTGCGGCTAAAACAATCAATTCGTGATCTATTCTAAAGGGTTTCTCACCTCACACTGTTCTACTACTTCCGTTGCGTT